>JAUJPP010000002.1:913053-1143807 GCA_030562195.1 Nipponacmea schrenckii
ACGGTTTTTGAGTAATTGCACTTGACTTAGTAAAAACGCGTCAAATTTTGGTTGTATCCACAATAGAGGCTACAGTTGTTATCTGATCTTAATGAAACTTGGTATACATGTATATATTGATGATATATTGTCAAGTTCAAAAAAAGGAACAAAAAGGAAGCTACAATTTTCAATGGATTTAAATGAAAGTTGGTGTGAGCATTGGAATTGATAAGACAACGGTCAAGCTCGAATTTGAAGATTTTTCGATGAACAGTTTTTTAGTTATTGCCCTTGACTTAGTAAGATTGCGTCAAAATTTTATTGTGGGTTCAATAGAAGTTACAATTTTCAATGGATTTTGATGAAACTAAATACTAAGTTATTTCAACTGCGACAGTTAAGAAAGATCATGCCTGAAAAATATAGATCTATTTTTTATAAATGTCACTTTCAACCATATTTGGATTATTGTTCAACTATTTGGGATTCGCACGACATTGCATCGGCCGATATTTTACACAGGCAACAAAAAATTGCTTTTAAATTAATTCTTGGTTCTAAGTATAATACTGATTTGTCACTGAATCTTAAAAGGCTTAATATTTTTGACATTAAAACCAGGCATAATTTTAATTCGTATAAATTTATGTATAAAACTCTGAACAACTTGTCTCCTTCCTACCTTTCAAGCCTCTTTAGCTATAAACAGACGCCTTATTCTAGCATAAATTCAAAACTTGTGGTGCAAAAACCACGAATCAATTTGATTAAACAAAGTATTAAATACAAAGGATCAATTTTATGGAATGGTCTAGACGAAAATATTAAATCAGCATCAGACTTTAAGACTTTTCGAAGGATGATTCTTGGTAATCTTTCATTAACATAAGCATACTTCCTGTTACACGGGTATTCTTTTCACCAACTATAGGCTTCCTTGCTGATGGCTATCTTAACAATTGTGTTTCTCCATGATTTAATGATTTAAGTAATTTATTAATTTTATTTTTCCCTTTCCCACAGGTATATCACCACCAACAATTCTATTTTGGCCTAACTTGAACCATTTTGAAAATCTAAATTACTACTGTCGGGGGATGAGTAAACATCCTTAAAGCTGGTCTTGAGCATGGACAAATCCTACCTCCCCCTCCATAGAAAATAAGAACATAAAATGGAGTAGGGTTGGGTAGCCCGCTCGCAGCACATGCACTGACGCTTATGTTTTGATGTCTGATCGGCTCATGCAGATGTACTTGTCTATTCCTTGGTTTTTGTGGTCATGTACTTGATCGCAGAATGATGAATCTGTCCATTTTATACACATGTACTTGTGTATTTTAAAACCAATTGTACATTGAAATGATATATGGTTTTTGCTGTCATGTACTTGATCGCCGGAAGATAAATCTGTCCATTATTTACACATGTAATTGTGTATTTTAAAATAGATTGTACGTTGAAATAATACGTGATTTTTTGCGGTCGTGTGCATGGCCGCGGGAACTATATATTACATCCATTTTATAAACTAATTGTAGGTTGAAAATCTGTCCATTCATGCACATGTACTTGTGTATTTTTAAACAAATTGTACGTGGAGTATTGTATATTTATTTTGTGGTCATGTACTTGATCGCCGGAACATATCTCTGTCCATTTGATACACATGTACTTGTGTATTTTTAGTATTTCAGACGAATTGTATATTGAGATATTATGTATTTTCAATTTTTTTTTTTTTTTTTTTTTTTTTTTTTCCAATGTATTGCCCCATGGGCTGAATGTGAGACAGGACCATGTCCTTGTGTATTGGGCCTAATTCTGACCCATGTAAAATAAAGAGTTTATTATTATTATTATTATAAACTTGGTGTTTTTGAGTTTTTGCCCTTGACTTCAATATCCATTTAGTGAATGTTTTTGTGTCATTGCTGTATTTATTTTTCAAATCCAATGCTGCCAGTGGGCGTATGTTACCTTACCTGGCAAGCTATCTTCTTTGATGAATTAAATATATTCAAATATACATCTTCAATTTTGGGAGACATTGAACGATACCTTTCAAAGGCTGCTGTACTCTTTCAGTAAAGTGATAATGCCATTTTATTAGGGTATATTTGTTAATTTAATTGTTTTATTCTAGCCCAAAGTTGACAAATACTGGAAAGATCAAGGTGAAAGTGAGCAATATGGTGAGATAATAGTTGAGGTCACAAGTGTATCTGTACTTAATAAATATACTATTAAGATCTTTGAATTAAAATTGGTAAGTATAACGGAATGTGTTATGTTAAAAAGTTTTAATATATATATATTAGAGATATTGTTTGACACACAATAGATATGGTATATAAAATACAATAAGTCTCTACATAATGCTAAACAGACTCCAGTATTTCATATAGGTACCTTGGTACAATTGAAAACCAACATATACATATTTTAGTCCACAACTTGCTAAATGGAAGATTGGAAATGGATTCTATAGCCCTTCTTGTTCAAGTTGTTCCTTGTCAGGACCAGGTGGCAGATGAATGTTTGCAAAATCTGGTTGCAGATCCTACTGCAGCATAATTGACTTATTAATTTGATCTTTAGGGTGAAGAAGTAAGGAAAGTTCGTCATTTTTTCCTACCTGGATGGGAAGATTATCGTGCCAATTTACAACCTGAAGATGTGTTAGAATTTCTCAGTGTAGTTAGACAAGAAGTTAAACCTATTGATAAAGGTCCTATGGTTGTTCACTGCAGGTATAAAAAAAAAATGTCTTGATGAGCTTGAATATTAAGTCATGAATTTATCAATTTAAGCCTGAAGGCAATTCCAAATAAGTAACCAACATCAGCCTTATCTTCACTTTCGCACAAATTAAAATGAGATTATTCTACAAAAGTAAGCCAAGATATTAGACTTATAGTAAAAACCTTGCTAAGTGAAAAGATGCTTTTCTCTTTCTGAACTATTGTTCAATATGGTTCGATTTAACAATAATTCTATTTTGTTAAATTCTAGCGCTGGTGTTGGTCGAACAGGAACATTTATAGCTTTAGATATATTTCAACAATATATTAATGAGCGTGACATGTCATCTGATATAGATATCTATGATCTAGTGCTCAGAATGAGAAATTTCAGACAACATATGGTGCAGTCAGAGGTAAGAATCATTAATACTTGTAGCGTTAAGACTGTTGAACAGATATCACATCCAGCTTAACAAGATTCAATCATTGCATGGTACAAATATATGTCTAAATTAAGTAATGAAGCATACATGGCTTTCTTTTTTTTATAGTAAGTTTACTCAAACTTTAGGGTATTTATTGCAATTGTCAAGGTTTTCTAAATTTTGTAAGTGCATCTGATCAATTTGCAGCCAGATGTCTGTGGATCCTGCAATTCAATAAAAACAAAGTGTTTTATGAAGTCACTAATGCAAAGTCCTTATGTAATTTAAGCATATATATTGTGATGAGTCATGCCACCACAAACAGGTTGGATTGGTGACTGATCTCATCAGTGTCCCCTAAATACATAAAATTTTTAGACCATCCCTTAAAGTTAAAATGAGTACTTTTTTAGGTTATAATAACCTTGGTAATTCCTGATGCTTCTCTTTGACTCGGTTTGACATTCCTTGTACAGAGTCTACTTAGCTAACAATGTTTACGTGTTATATTTTTAGTATACAATGGATAATACTGATCAGTCTCTAAGTTACGTATATAATTCCTCGCTTCTTAAATTTACCTCCATCCCAAAATCCAAAACAGACTCTCTTTCATGAGGCCTTCGTAGTATTTTTGGAGAATAAATTTCAAGTCTAAAACCATTCTATAAATTAAATTATTTAAAGATACCATATGTGTGTGTTTTCAGAAACAATACATTTTTATACATGAAACAATCAAAGAAATCATAAATCGAAGGAAGAAAAAGTTACAAGATAACGACACTGCTATTTATGAGAATACAGGCTATTCTAATGAAGCTTTTGGTAAGTTAACCGGTCATTCACAATGTTAAAGTGTGCTGCTTTTTGCTATAATAAAATGCCTTGATTTGAGAGAAGTGAGAGTGTCTTTAACCAATGGAATCATGGTGCTATCAGTTTGTCCTATCAGTTGTAGTAATTAATAGATCATAAGTTAATAAAATAAATTTTTTGCAAATCTGATGCATTGAAAATTTGTGAAAATATGATATGACAAGTTTTTATATTGAAAATTTGATTATCATTCTCACCATGAGAGCAGTGGGATTTTAAACTGATTGTTCTATTGGTGTGGCTTGCTGATACTAAATTGCACCTTATTCTGTTTCAGTACCTGATGACATTTACCAGAATGTTGAAAATGGAAAACCTACAACCACACTATAGAGAAATCAAACAAAAACCACCAAAGCAATGAAATAATCAATTCCTTCCAAATAATGATTGTATCGCCTCACAAATTCTTGTGATTCTGCAACAATATGTCTTGGTCAATTCTGTTTAGTGCCTGCCTCCATATTCAGTAAGGGAATTGTGAAATAAGCTGAGAAGTACAATCACAAAGGTATTATCAGGTGGATGTAATAGATATCAAGTTACAACTTCAAGTTTAACTACAGTGGGTGAGAGGCAAAGGTTTCGAAAAGATATGGAAGAAACACATATGTGAAAAAAGTCAACGGTTAATTGGTTTGATCACATTCCATTTTCCACTGAAATAACAGTAGGTTCTTTACAGGGTGAACAATTCATATAGTGCTTGTTTTCTTCAATCAAATTCTGTTTTTATATGCTTTTTTTAATATGACAGCTGTGTGAGACGATACTATTATTTTAAGTCTACAATACCTATAACTAGAGGTTGCAATGTCTTTCATGCGGTGGTTGAGAAAGGAAAATGAACACACAAAAAAGTGTCACAAAAGTTCCACAAATTGACAAAATCGGCATGAATGTGTCCAAAATTAATCTTGAATCATTTGTGGAAGTAAATGGCAAACAATAGATGTGCCATTTCCACCAGAAATCTGTGGTTGTTTGACGTTTATTGGGAATTAAAGAAAATGCCACCCATTTCAAATCTTATATGAGCCATTTAAGACATCATAATTTTCTAAGATTCCAGCTTTTAGTACATGAGGTTTTGAAATCAACTTTTAACCATCAAAAACATTTTCACTTTCTTCATCTACTTAAAAAGCATGAACTTGAAAAGTTGTTCAAATATATTTTTTAACCTACTTTTAACTTACAATTTTAATATACATTAATTATTATTTCTCTACTTGTCTATCAAAGAATGTATATATTTTTCATTATTATATTTATATTATTATTTTATAATGCTTATATCCAACAGTGATATATGCATGTTTTAATCACATAATTGTTATCATATTGTAAACTTTGTTAAATTATATGCATTCAAAATGCATGAGTTGTGAATATTTGTTTTCTTTTGTGAATAATAGCTTTTGATATCAATTACTTATCTCATGATCTTAGAAAACTGTCATTTTCAGAGGGTACCTTTAATCAAATTAATGCCAAAATAAACAAAGGATATCACTATATGACTAAAAAGTTTATAACCTCCTGGGTACTGTTTGTAAAAAAAGTACCTGTTTTTTTGACAAATGGGGACCTAACGTCTAATGAAAATCCTTCAGGGAACTAAAATTAACATCGCATTGATTATCGCATACGAAAATCCCACCAGAGCCAAATTATTCATCAGCATCAGTTAAATATTAATTTATATAAATCATGATATTCTGTTTTTACTTAAACAATATTACATTTTTGTAACAGGTCTTAAGTTGTATAAATATATTTGTGCTGCATGGGGATGCTTCAAATATCAATAATAGCAGTTCACTTATTTTGATAAGAAAAATAAGGTGTTAGAGTGCGCAAATATATTTGTTGGTTAACTATAACATAGCAATCTATTTTTCAATATAACTTTTATGAATTTTCAAAGTAATCATCTTTGCATTGTATTTATGAAAGGACTTTGTATTTACCATCTTAGTATTCTGATTTTTATTAAATTGTGTTAAATTCCGTTAATTTCACAATTTTAATCTACTAATATCCCACCTTAATTTAGATTATATAAAATATGATTCAACTATATCAATTCTTTGGAATAGCTGTTAAAGATTATAACATTGCCAGTGCCTTCATGTACTAACTTGGTATTTAGCCTTGTTTCAAAGATGAACTGGCATAATAAGTGGCAGTATTAGTGTAAATTCATTGTAAAGAGAGTTAATTCTGGAAAGGTTTTATGTGTATTTATTTAAATCAAGATATTTTGGTCAGGTGTGGAAAATTTATGCTTCAGTCATCTTAAATAAATTATACTTTAGCTATTTCTTACAAAATGTATTTGTAAATCGAAGATTGAACTATGTGAAATTGTACTAAACTATGCAACTTTTGTGAATACCAATTGCTGCAGGGAATATATTGTTATCCGAGCAATGAAAAGTGCCTTTTTGTATAGTTTTATGTATAGTTTTTGTATATTATTAAATATTATAAATATTAATGCTTTTATAGAACATGTACTTAGTACTTTTATTAAATATATCAAAAGCTCTCTGTACAGATATGTATAATAATAAAGGATGATGCCAATTTGACTTATTATGCAGATTGTGTGATGCTATCAACTTCAAACATCATGACTTACATGCAATAAATTGGTTTCTAAGAACTTCTTAATTTGTCTTGGGAAAGCTAGATACAAAGATGCTTTCAACATGTAGACTTGTTCATATTACTTTTTAGTACAGCTAAAAATCATATTTCACAATTACCTTTTTTTATTCATCAATATTGAATAGGCTTTGAAAAGATTGAAATGTTATAGAAGTATTAACATAAACGTCTTTTCAACTATCTTAGGAGAAGTATTTTTAGTATTTCTTTTCCATTGCTGTTTATCTTGTAAATTAATTTAAAAATTGAACTCATTGAAAACATATTGATATTAATTACCTACATAAGCTAAAGTTATGTTATGAAATCAAATTATCATTTTCTATCTGTGATATTACTATTTTTTCAAAATTCATGAATGAATCATTCTAAACATGTTGCTCATGTTTTGCATTCCTTCTGCTCAACTAAAATATGACAACATTCAAAAGGGCTCAATTGCACTAATGTTATTGCCTATCATGATGATTTTCTCATTTTTTTATCTACTGTGTTCAATTTTCTGTCTCTTGCTAAAATTTTGCTTTTTTGTGAGAAAGGCTTAAAATTAAATTATGATGCCAACTCTCTACCAGGGACCTGTTTCACAAAATTTAAACAAAGACACAATCAAGATTTAAGACATACAGTAACTTGATTTGTTTATAAAAACTCAATTTTAGTGATTGACCAATCTGACCATTGGAACACTAAAATCATCTAAAGTTAAGTTTTTGTGAAACAGCCTCCTATACCTGCAGAGTACTTTGATAACAAGGCACTTTTGTTTAGTTTTAATGGTAATGAGCATAATGCAAGTTCTGGTTTAGTTACAAGTACATGTATTATTTATTTACCATAAACAAAACAAACCTGCTTATGTTTTTCACAAACAGATGTACACAAATGTATCAAGTATGGTTGTAAGTCAGTAATTACTTTTTTATTCAACCATACCTAAACTTTCTGGATGTGTGTTGACCATATTAGTCACCATTTGACACAGCTTTTGTTTTGTATTATTGCTTTAACTTACAATATATGCAACGTCTCAAATTTGAGGTTTATATAATTTTTTTTTTGTCTGAAATATACAGAAAATGTACTTGACTTTATTTTAAGAATTAAAATACTTCTTTGCTTAAACAAAATTTCAACACTCCTTGTGGGTTTTCTGTATAGACTACATGTAAATTGTAATATTCCTGTATCAGATTTTGATTTCTCCTATTGTCATGAAAATTTTTAAATCTCTATAACCACTTTATGTTATATGTTGTTACTTTATATCTGCTGATAGGTTTATGATTTTTGTCTTTTTGCCAAGCAAGATGATGTCTTTTATTTGATAGATAATAGATAATAACATTACAATACTTATATTCTTATTTATAATATTATTTTTATAATCAGAGTAGGTATTCACTTTATGTCATTGTAGATAAGAGATATCTATTTTTCATATTAAAATTTATACAAAAATCTGCTGTTTTTTTTATTTATGCTCCAAATAGGCTAGTTCCTCACAGAGAAAACTTCATAGGACTTATTGTGTGAATTACGGAAGTATCAGTTACTCTACTCTATACGAAGCACCACTGTGTAAGCAAGGGTTGAGACCAAGACTCTAATATTAATTTGAGTGTCTGTGATAAAACTACATTTACCTTATCTCCAAAGTAACTTCGCTATCAGTTGTTCTTTATGGTTCCTTCTCGATCTACGTGTGTGCAGTCAATTTCCAATTCCAAGGTCTTCAAGAAAATCTAGCACAAAAAGTTCATGGATCTGCTTCACAATGTATATATGGAGAAGGAAGGAAGTTAACCTTTACTTTAGGCCTATATCACCATCAAGGCTTTAACAGTTAATGTAACTTTTGGAAAAAAGTTTCGCTTACTGATAAATAAATCACATTTGAGCCTGATGTATTGTCAAAATAAAATTCCAACACCTAAACATAGACACCTTTATAAGTGCTAAAAAGTTTTTAATGCCAAATAGGCTGTACAGGCATACCAGGCTCTGTCGTCTGTAACCATATGGCCTTTGCGGATGTGTAGGTGATACCTTTTTCAGTCTTTTTGCATAAAAAAGTGCCAGACAATTTTGGGAGTAAATGCGCCCATAGCTTTACGTCTAAGTGCAATGTGAGGCTTTTATTTTCGTCACCAATGTTCTTCCGTCAGCCTGAGCGTCCAAAATTACTCGTAAACATTCTTGAGCGCATGTAAAGAAAAAATAAATCACACGATAACGTGCAAAAGGTAGGTTAAAGGTCGATACGATCGGAGTATAAGTAGCTTTGTTTCGCTACTAATCCCTTCATCACACGTGAAAAAAAAGCATTTCTTAGATTCCTAATGAGACTGGTAATTTATTTCCTAAAATCGAGAAAGTTTTATAAATGGTGGAGCGGGGAGACCAGTTTCTGCACCATAAATTGGACACAATTTAAAACCGCAAGGACTTTCTCTCCAAGCATATCTGATACCGGAAGGAGCTATTCCCATACATACATCGTAATTAATGGCAACTGATGTATTTGTTCTTGTTTCAATTGGCACTGCTTTCCACTCGGTATCATTGGCGCATCTTAGTGTATTTTCGTTACAGCAAACCTAAAACAGATTTACTGAGATAAATATATCACATTTCTATGGAAATATATGACCAAATTAAGGGTTTTGTCAAGCTAATTGACCTTTGCTACAAGACTTGTTCTTCCACAGTCCTATGATATCAAATTGTACAAATTTTGTTCTCGCCTATCCCACGAATTGAGGTTAAAAATATCAGGGTGTCCTTGGAAAGTTTTTATATAATGTTGCGTCAAATCTGAATTATAAAATTTACAAAATTTTACCTCAAAACCAACTTCAGATCTCACTTCTATTGGCATTTTACCATCATTAAATGTGATTTCGATTCCTCGTGTTGTGGAGTCTTTGGTATATTTTGATGGAAACGGGCCTTCGTGTTCAACATTTTTATCATTATAAGCTATTGCTCTACCAGATAATGTTAACCGTAAGCCAACATCTTGCTTGTCCCGTGGATGAATTCTTAGATATAAATATATAAACGTTAATGACATAATTGCTGTTATATAATCCATCGGGGGGGGGGGGTCCGTATTTCATTACAACAATAAATTATACTAACATGTTTTATCTCTCATCTTTGCAACCAATTCTTCCACAAGAGAATAGAAAGAGTTTACTCAAAGTTATTCTTGACTTGCCAATGATATAGTCATCTTGGCCCCTTCATTAAGCGAATTGTTTTTAGTCTGAAACAAATTTGAAGCAGTATTTTAAATAAATTTCCTATTTAATAATTATTCTATGTTATACATACGCTCCTGATGGTGAATTATAATCTGGTAAATCCATAGCAACCGCCATAAATGTTTTGTGCATATCTAGATTTGGTACTTCACCCTGTTCAGCTGTTTGAGACCATCGTAAGTCCGGAAAGGCACCGATGATATCTGGATCGTTTTCGTAAGGTGCCAGCTATAAACGTAGAAAATATAGCTTGTCATACGAATACATCTGTAACAGTGGCCTCAAAATTATAAGTTTGTTTGCCAGGGTAGTGAAATTATCGAACATTATACTATGTCAACAAGAAAGCACAACATCTGTTAACATTGACATAATATGCATTGTACATATCTGTATAAGAAGTGAATAAGGTCTCATTATAATGCATATTCGGACGAAAACAAAAAAAGACATGGGCTACTAAATTATACAAGTATTAGTAAATGTACAAAGCTAGAACTTATATTACCATGTTTGCCATGATTTATTAATTTACTGAATAGTTACCTGAACAAATCCGAATGGAAAATCTCTTTTAGTTTCACCATTAGAATGGGTGTGAAATTTATGTCTCCAATCTTCTATCAAAGCTTGGAACTGACAAGAATAATTTGGAACATTTGCAGAATGATGTAATGCATTTCGTTCTCCTGTAAAATATTAAGTTTTATAAAATTGCAGAATGTGAATATACTCCAAACATTATTCTTTGATTTATCAATAGGGAAAATTATTTTAAGTCGTTGTATGTACTGAAAAAAAATTCGGCAAATCTCTTACCTTGGTACCAAAGTACACCATAAATTGTCATGTCTAACAGAGGATGTATCATAGCATTCCATAGAAGACTTGCTCTAACAGGAAATAAACAATACATTTGTTATGCAAACGAATTAAGCTACAATTAAGGCAATGAAAAAAAAGTCAAAGATAAAAGTGGTGCAATTGTCAAAAATGTCTCTTTGATCAATGTTCAATACAGAATAACCTTCATAATTATGAACTGAGACGTTTCTCTGCAAAGTTTTTGTTGAAGAAAGTTCGAGATATACATGCGCTTTGTTTTTCAACCAACCTATCAATTCAACACACCTATCTGAATTTGATTCTGGACATTTGGTTAATGCTTCTGAAGATGACCAAGCTTCTATTGGTGATGAGTCTGTGGAGGATTGAACTAATCCTATTGGATACAATAACGATGGAAATATGTATTGAGCATATAACCAACAGACAGCACTAAAGCTTGGTATAGAATCTGAAATACAAATTATCTTACTTTAAGGTTAACAGATGATCATGGGATGATCCATTACATAATTCGATCTCATTGAAAAACCTTGTTCGTAGGCAATTACGAATAATAAAAATCAAATTGAATCCTATTATACTAAGTGATCCTAATTCGTTACTTAAACGATCAACTATTGTATGTTGATCTGCAATTGAAATGGGCTTAAAGTCTAAAAATATATCTCGCTATGGTCACTTACAAGACGTTGGTAGAGACCATTCTGTTTTGATTATGTTTACGTCCTCTAAAGGCTCCAGCGATTCATCTTTACCAACTCTCAACACACGAATATTCTTAAATGTTAGAGATTTAACCAATTCCAATGAACTGTTAAATATCTAAAATAGTAAAACATATTTGTATGGATTTTTGGGCGTTTTATTTTGCCGAGGTTAATTTATTCTTTACCAGATTGGTTTACGATTGATAAACCGTTATTAAGAAAAAAGGTTTGTTCTTGAGGCATTACTTTCTGTTTTTTGCTTGTAGTTTGACGTTTTAATTCGTTTTGTTAAATGTTCTTGTTTTATGAATAATAAATGATTTGTTACTATTCTGTGCCATAGTTGAGGATTTATCGGTAATGAATAGTTTGTGTAGGCACTGTTTTGCTCAGAATGACAATAGTACTTACACTGTTCATAGCAAAGTCCATGTTACTTTGTCCAGAACAAATCCATACATCTCCAAACAATACATCCCTGATGAATATTTGACCTTCGCTCGAGGAGATCGATATATTAAATGCAAATGTTTCAGTTACAGGTTGGAGTTTAACTTTCCATCTTCCGTCTTGGGCTTCTTCATTTCTAATTATCCTTGTCCACATCTGAAACATCCTATCACCTCCTCTAACCACTACTGTGACCTTATCACCGATCCCACTGCCTGTTCCACTTAAAATAGCCCTTTGAGGACCTCTCTGTAGTACCATGTGATCACCATAATATGAAGCTAGTTTTAGTTCTGCTGAGATAAGTGCTACAATAAAATAAATATGTTGCTGTTGTTTTCAATTTTGAACAATTAACATAACTTATCAATCAATAAAATACAAATCGAATATTACAGTTTGGTTCATGTTTTTCACCTGCAATTTTATTTCCACAACTGCATTTTAATTAGACTAGAAACTATCTATTCAGGCATAAAATATATCTAGGATGCGAGAATGTGCATATAGGCATATTAGCACAATTTTGTTTTATTCTCGACACAGTATATATTTTTGCAGATTACCAATTTTTTTCTTTATGCTTAGGACCCTTTTATTTCATGAACAAGTAGTGGATGTCCAATATTCAAGGCCAATATGCAGATTTCACACATTAAAACCATGTTAACATTCCGTTTAAAATTCCAGATTATACTATTTACTACTATTCGTTGTTACGATGTTAACTTTTGTTAAATGCTTTACTTACCTGTAATAAAACAAAGACTAAATAACTTGATGGACATTTTTATATAGTTAAAGAACACCGAAATTTCAGATCTTTAAATTTTCAGGATAAAAGTTTTTTTTGCATTCTTAAGCCTAAGTCTGTAAAAGGTTGAGATTACAAATCCAGTCGTAGAGTGGAACTAGATGTCTTTAGAATCTGTTCAAATAGAAAATAACTGACAAATAATAATTGAAAATAATCAAAGAATGATATTGGAACATTTGAAAAAAGAATAATGACATGGTAGCCAAATATTCTAAATATATTCAGAATGAGATCCAACAGCCATAATGTCTGAATGTTTTTAGAATGACGATCAAACATCAAAAAAGGTCCGACTATTTACAAAATAATGATTATCAAGCAATCGAAAATTCTAAATACTTTCAAGAATGTTTATCAACCAGCCAAAATTCCCAATTACTTTCAAAATGATCTTCAAGCAGCCAAATTTCTGAATATTTTTAGAATTCCCATCATTCAGCCAAAGATTCTGAATATTTTCAGTATTACCATCATTCAGCCAAAGTTTCTCAATATTTTCAGTATTACCATCATTCAGCAAAAGATTCTCAATATTTTCAGAATTACCATCATTCAGCCAAATATTCTGAATATTTCCATATTTTGATCCAGCCAAATTTCTGAATATTTTCAGAATTACCATTATTCAGCCAAAGATTCTGAATATTGTCAGTATTACCCTCATTCAAAAACAAATTCAGCCCCCAAAAGATTCTAAATATTGTCAGTATTACCATCATTCAGCAAAAGATATTAAATATTTTCAGTATTACCATCAATCAGCCAAATTTCTGAATATTTTCAATCGGCCAAATTTATATTTTCAGAATTATCAAGCAGCGAAAATTTCTGAATAGTTTTACTGTTTACTATCTGTATTCCGAAAGTGACTTCGCAAAAAGATTTCCATATATATCTTTATGTATAATTTCCAATAAAAATGGTTACCTGTTGCCATCAAATTAAATTTATTAAGGCCTAACACTTAACCCTAAAATTGCAAATTCAAATCTTTTTGAAAATTTAAACGAAATAAAACTACATGGATACTTTACCAAGAAGTTTATATTGTTTCCAGACACAATTGTTATAATACCAGACAAATATATTGAATTTACTGTTGTTTCACTTATACTTATATTATGATCCTAGATCAATACTTACTGTGAAATTTTTAAGTTGTGAATTACCGTCTTTGTTATGCAAACATAATAATGCTTTTAATGGGAAACACAGCCGGCCACATGCTTCTGTGTGGGCCGCCATAAAATTCAAATATTCGCTGCTTTTGATTTACATTGTGCTTAATTGTGCATTTATTCGTAAAAATCCCATATTATGCGAATAATTTATAAATGTGCAACCATTTGCGAGACCTAAAATATGTTCAGAAATATGATTTTTTTACTGGAGGAAAAATACATTCGTGGCGTATTAATATGTGAACTTGAACACTTGATTACATTGAGGCTTACAAATAACCCCATTGAGAGAAAACTCCAAGCCACCGTAAATAGAAACATGTGACATTTTTTCATGCGATCCGTCCGTCAAAATTGTATAGTTGGTACAATTTTCAATGGATTTTGGATGAAACTTACTGTGAGCATTGAAAGTTCAAATTGGACGACTTAGATGAAGGGTTTGTTTGTATATATAATTGCTATCAATCAAAGGAAAAAATGATTTGACAATGCTTATGTGTGGGCGTATGTTACCTAACAAGCTATCTTTGATGTTTTGGTCATTGTTATAGACATGTCTAATCGTTCGCTAACCGCATCCCCATTCTCACGGTCAACTGGTGATTCAATGTACTTCACCAAATCAAAGTCGTTAGGAAATTAAGTGACTTCGAGCTATTGTTATCCAGGTCCAATTGGTTTGCATGAAGCTATATCATAACAAAATGACCGAAACAGCTATTGTGTTCAGATTCTCCTAGATGCCGTCATTTGTTATCTATTGCAGGTACATGTATACTAAAAATAATTTTGTGGGCATCGTTTTTGTGTAGTTTTTTTTTTTCAAAATAACAAAACAGAGGTTTCCATATTGTTTATTTCATTTTATACTTAGCATGGATATTTAAGTTTAAATACCGGGGTCCTTTTTATCGACACTGAATTTTAACAAGATTTTGAAAAATACAATTATCAAAAACTAAATTTAAAATTGATTTTAATGAATGACTACTCAGATGACTTTCGAAAGTACCAAATAAATTATTATACATGAACATTAAAGTTGAATAGACATTCGAAGGACTAAGAAAAAACAGATAAAAGAATGACACATAAAATAACAAAAATAATATCAACAATTATAATCTCGAAATTAAATATCATATTATATTAAAACATTTGATTTGTCACTTGTTTCCATGAGTGTATACATGGTAATATATCAAACAGAATTACTTTTAAGATATATTTTTCTCCTACAAGAATTTTGATTTACAAAAGATAGCTAGTTAGGCAATGTGACATACGCCTATTGACAGCTTTAAGTTACAGAAGTTAGATCACGCCACAAATTTCGTTTTGACATTATCAATTGATACATGTTATAAACTATTCCTTATTCCACTAAGATTCACCAAAATCAAAATTAGTTGGCAAACTCAATGGCAATATCGAATATAAAACACGTTTAATGTACAAATACTCTACTTAATAAGTCGGATTTTTAAATAGTCTTTAACATTTCAACAAAGTAGTCAATATACATTTAAAGAATAGAAATGGCGTTAATTAGAGATCCAAAAGAACTACGATCGTGCTTGCTATTTCCAAGTAAAAAAAAAATCATCCAAATCCTTACGGGCTTCTAGGGAAATAACCCCAGTTGACTCTCAAGTTTTGTTTGACTTTGATAAAGTTGGTGCTTGGATCATTTTTTTTTAAAACAATGGCATCATATAGTAAGATCATTTAGGAAGAATTCTTTGTGTGCATATCCAATGTGTTTTTGCAATTTGTGAGGTAATTTTTTGATTATGATAAAAATAGACGAGTCAACATAAATATGGAATCAACAAGCCAATCCTATATATGGATGAATTAGCGTTTTGTTAATCATAAAATTGTAAAAGAGATTTGCTCCTGGGATTCATCTGAAGGCCACCAAGGACTTGAACTATCTTCAAATTCTCTATTGACAGGTGAAAACTGTAAGTGGGCAAGCTGGAACATAGAGAGTTGATCATTCGCAGCTGTCGTGGACATGTCGTACTCGTTGTCTAGACAGCAGTCACTTGCATTTTGAAACTGGTCATGGTTTGGACTAAGGACTTGGCTTTTAAAGTCGTTCACTACACTATTTCCAGAAACCATTTGATATTGATAGGGATTGGTGCCGTTGACCAGCCGTTCTAGATCATTTGGACTGAGATTTAAAAGAAAATCGTTGAATGTGTTATTGAGATTTTGAGGTTGTTCTGGATTTCCTAATGTCTCTGGATTCAAACCACATGTTTCTGGAATCAAAACGGACGTGTCTGGAATCACAACGGATTTGTCTGGAATAAAATAGGATGTGTCTGGAATCGAAATGGGTGTGTCTTTGTTCAAAACGGGTCTGGCTGGACTTGAGTCGGATGTTCCCGGAATCAAACGCGATTCTTTTAGATTACAGCCAGGTGTGTTCGGATTCGATCCTTGGTTGTCTGGGTTGTGACCAGATATAAAGCAACACCCCGACTCTGTATGTATACTTATAATTTCTTTCAGCTTGTCCAATTCTTTCAAAAGCTCTGCTATCGTACATTCGTACTCAGTATTCGATTTCATAAGGCATTCTCGTTCCTGCAACAGAAAGAAAAGTGTCTTTTACAAAATATTTATGTCAGGCTTGGTTGCGTCGAGCAAATGGCTGCTGTGTGTTACGATCTTGATCGGCGTGTAACAATCCGATGACCAGGAATAAGTCATCTTTGTACCAGCTAGTAGAAAGGATTGTGATTGTGAAACTAAGCTATAATCATGGTGGAATATTATAGCACTTTCTTTCTTGCAAGTGAATGCTTCGTATTTGACTTAGCTTATGTACTAAAATTGTCCTAACAGACTTTGACTAAATGTCCGCCGATCCCCAGTTGTTTGAATAGACAAAACAAAACCTAAACTTGTTCAAGCATACATAGGTACTTGATTATATTTTCTTGTATATATGATCAAGTATGTACGTAAACATACTGATAACATGTCAAGTAATAAATCACTGAAGATCTGAGACAAACGGAAGGGAATAATATATTTTGTTCGCACACCGAAAAAAATGTCTTAGTGAATAAATTCGTGTGTAGTTGATACCAAATAGCAGCGTTATGTTGTCACAGTATTTTTTCTGATTATTCAATTAAATGAATATGTAAATAGAATAATAATGAATTTATTTTCTTTTTTACTTAAAACACCATCTTATTTCGAGCAGTCTGGCATAAATATTTACTTAATTGTACTACCTGTTGCTTTGCGTCCAACATAGACTTTTTTTTATTTCTAAATTTAGTTGCCGCCTTCCTGTTTTGCTCTTTCCTTCTATCTCTCTTTTCGATCTCTTCGGGAGTTAGCTGAAAAAATACGTTAAATTGTAATGACAAGCTGTATTGTTAGGTACAAATGAAAGGAATTTACTACCTCTTAAAATACACTAAAAATTACATTTCTTAAACAATTCCAAAATAAGTATTTGTTCATCAGTTAAAACACCTGGTGTCAAAACTATACGACAGAATCCCTACATAATCCATTAACGTAATATTTTGTTATAAAAAGGTTATATTCTTTGGTCATGGCACCTGATCACTCAGTACAACAAACATGTACTTGAACATGTATTATAGTTCAATTGACCAACCTGAAGACTTTAAAATTTAAGAGGTAGTATTCCTTTATTAAATCTGAATTCCCACTAAAATAAGCACTGTAATGGGACAAACAAAGGAGACAGAGCTATATGTGGGTAGAAATGGAATACATGTACAAGTATAACTTACAAATTTATTGAAAATTCGATGACTCATCTTCAATAGACGCTATACGTTACATTGTACTTTCACGATATGAAAACAACGTAAATGACATAATTTATTTTGTCCTGGGATAAATATAATTTATTTAGACTGATGGCAAGGAAGATATTCTACACCCAAATTGTAATGTTAACGTATTATAGTGCATAGACAATTTGAATCCGGGTATTATTCGAAATACATTACTCTGACCTGTGAACGAGGCAACAGCTTTTGTCAGAATTTGATTAAAATTTGATGTTTATATCCACAATATCTTAGTAATAATATCTTTTAATATGGGGCTGGATCGACAAAATATTGGCGGAATTTCCTTAAAATTTAGTTGCTAATTGGACGTACCTTGACAACGGCTTATTTTTTTTTTTTTTAAAATAGTACGTCTTAGCATGAACATAAAATAGTTCTCAAGAATGGTCATGTATTCACCAATGAACTTACCTGGTCTCATAAAGTAACAGAATACCTTAAAATATGAAAAACTCACAAATCTAAGTCATTTTTTAAAACGCTTAATCTATTTATTAAGCGTTTTTCAATAATTAAATGCATCCTTATGGATAATTACTTAGTTTTTTGGATATTATTTTATGTTATTTATGGCAGCAGGTATATTTGCTCATTCTACAACGCAGGATCCCTGTAAGATAAGAGAAGGCTAACCTCGTTTGGTTCTTTTTTGACTGGACCAGTGTCTATTTCATCTAAACCACGATCTTTCCGTTTGCTCAAAATTTTTTTACGAAGCAAATTATTTGTTGTACTTTCACCACCGTCCTTGGTATCCATTCCTAAAAAGATAAGGTTAAAACTGGTTAATGCACTAGAACTGTAACAATTAACCAGATTTGTCGGGATGTGCATGACATTGGAAATCTTTAAAATGTATATAAGATGAAACACTTTCCTTGCAGAATTTCCCTTATCGCGCACTGTTTAGCGATGCCCGTCTTCATTAGGTCAGAAACGTGCAAAAACGTAGGTCTAAACAATCTTATTTTTTTAGTTAAAAATTAAAACAGAATGAATCAGATATCACTTCAGTCAGACATATATGACATTTAATTCAAACTTCTTATCAGATCAAAGTGGGCGACTTCGATTTTCCACGAAGCGTGATATCCGGGAACAACAATTTCGACACAGCTGCATCTATATGAAAAATTGAACCCTGTCGCAAGATGAATATACGATCAGCTCAGGTTTTACGCACATACTTAGAATTTGCATTCCAATGAATGAAACATAATTAGTATGAATTGACTGGAAATCGTAACATTTGTTGATAACAATAATTGCTCACTCACGCACAAACTTACTCACTCATGCACCGCACGGTGCAAATGCGTCGAAATAAAAATAACATTTATATTTATGATATATTATAATGTAATATAATTTAAGAGTAAATTCTATCAATAATATGACATATCTCATATTCAAACCGACTGGAGATGATATATGCCTTCAATGCGAATTTGTTCGTTTAAAAAACAAATAAATAATAATAAAGTAGGCCTATTATAAATAGAGAATCTCAAAACAGTTTGTGAAAGACATTTTATTAAAGTGCATCTTTATGACACTAAAAATTACAAG
This sequence comes from Nipponacmea schrenckii, assembly GCA_030562195.1. Lineage (NCBI taxonomy): Eukaryota > Metazoa > Mollusca > Gastropoda > Lottiidae > Nipponacmea > Nipponacmea schrenckii. Next base: position 932,468 of record JAUJPP010000002.1, read on the forward strand.
AAAATTTAAAAAAAAAAAAGTTCACACGAAGCATTTGAAGTTCTCAACCTTATATTTTAAATATATAATACTTATATTTGATATATCAAAGATGAATAACCTCTCGAATATTAATAATTATGTCCTTGTACAAAGTATTTGTAAAATCCGCATTAAATATTACTTATTGCCATTGATACTTTGTAACACAACAGAGGGCATAGATTTTGGCAAATCGTGACGCAGCCCTATTGAAAATCAAAGCCTTCGCAAAAAATCGGTGAAAATTCTTCATCCCAATAAACCATTCCAAACATAGAAAGAAAGAATCTCTTCCTTTGAAATGAGTCTTAAATTTTTTAAGCTTGTAATCATCATAGGCCTTTCATTTATATATATTTGATGAAACATGGAAATTGTTTGTTTTATCACATATAACGCAATACAAACACAATTGCTTGGGTTCCTTTAAACAGTCCTTTTGAATCTAAAAAAGTAAAATTGTGTTAATAGCAAGGAATAACAATTACTTGTAGCACTTTTAAGAGAATGTGTTGCACTGGATGACCTCATGTCAACACATAATAAAATTCTTATTGAGTAATATGATATGATACTTAAGTCTCGTCCTGCATCAAATAATTGTTTCTACGTGCATATTGTTTTCCTCCGGATGCTATAAAACTATGCAATATGGTCTGAAATATTGAGCTTGATAACTGCGATTTTTTAATCTAGAATTTACCAAAAATGAAGAATGCATCAGCATCAGCAGTAGGTCCTTATACCATAATCTCTGAGTCGGTGGTTATAAATCGTGTTTTGCTATCACCCCTTTAGAAATCAATTCTTACTATTTCGCGATTATCGTAGGTCTTCGTTTGCATGTCAGAGCATATAGTTTGACTTAAATTATAATTTTCCATAAATTTAATGGCGTAGACATGCCAAAGAACAGTATGGAAATTAACCCCAAGTTCATGCGTATTCTAGATTCTCTGAAAACATTGACTAAAATCAAAAACACCAGCCTGATAACAACTTGTGACAAATAGATAGCTAAATAATTCTTCTAGCATTCGAGCACCCTATTGGACTATTGCCAAGCAAAGTTTCGTTATGTATATGCGGATATACAATTGATATATGACCTTCCAAAATTAGATAAGCTTCTGTTATAACATATAGGGTAAGCCACATATTTAATAATTATGTTTAGAAAAGCACTTTAGAAATCATCTCAGGCCTTGGGAATCCCAGTCGAGTCGTGTGTGAATACGATGATATTCCCCAAAAACAATTCAGGAAATGTATTATGTCATATAGGTCATTTAATTTTAACAATCAATTCATAAGACTGAAATCTCAATTTTAGAATGACATTGATTTGAAAAAAAATTACAAAATAATTTGACTTTGATATATTTTTAAAGAATGAAAAAATATTCTTCACGTCCATATTTGATATAGTATTTTTAGGATTTGTATTTAAATGTATACTTTATTGTTCAGGTGACCAAAAATTGATTTTTTTTAGCGTGGCCAAAATATTCACGGCGACGGAGTGATATGAGGTCAAATCCGTTCGACAAAATCCTTTTATTATCAAATAAATCCGTAAAATTGAGTAATGATCTATGAAACGATGTGATTTTGAATCACGCTTAGAAGCTTTTTTCAATAATAACTTTGTTTAATGGATATATCAACTTTATTCTTTAGTCTTGACATTTGAAAAGTCCAACTGATGAATAACTGTTATTGATCAAATTTTAGACTTTATGTCCATTCTAAGGTAGTATTCCTTTAACGAAACTTGTGAAACATATCGTCTTCAACAAGACTTGAACCGATTCACTTTTTTTTTAAAGACGAAATATAACTACGTATTTTCCAGCTATTGAAAAATTACCGGACAATAAGGAAACGAAACCAGCGAGGGCGTATAATGCAACAGAAAGGGAATTTTATATCGTGTTTGAAATAGGTCTTGTATTCAATTTTGCTGAGATCATTACGTGCCACCTTAGTGATACATGGTTGTTGCTTCATGATACACACCATGCCCTTGATATTTAAGGTTACCCGGATTTTTTGTCAGCGGAGTGCATAACAATACCTAACACACGGAAGAATTTTTTTGGACCTACCATACAATAGTGTTTCATAATGATATGCATTTTTAAAAATAAATTGACCTATTTACATAAATGAAATCTTTAATAGAAACCTCACATTAATTTTTTTATTAGCGTTCAATATTAAGAAGTTTCATACAATTAAACCTTTCAATAAATGCAGTATGTCTCTTAAACTAAACTTGGGTCACTCTGGCAATTTGGAATATGTAATATTCAGAATAAGAAAAAGGTTTCGTATGAAATAGTCCTTTTTCAAAATCATAAAATATTTTGCCAAATACTCTCAAGTCAAAGCCCTAAAAGTAATACATGATGAATATGATGCTACTTCGAAGGTTGTTAAGTTAACTTTGCTGAGGAATGGATCCCAATATGCAAAAATAAAATCATGATAATTCATTATGCGAGTATACAAAACCAATGACAATACTTTTCCTTTTACAAAGTGTGAACTTAGCCTGATCTAGGCATGTGTATATTATATACGATTAGGTACTAATCATTGTCTTACCTGATTGATTTGATTGAAGTGTGTTGATCAAATATCCTTAATTCGCCGTCTGATATCAATCCAATTAAGATTCGTAATAACACCTTTAACTTTTCGTCTGCTCACGCAATTCAACGCACGCGACGAGACCCCGCCTCCAGACTATTACTACTATTACAATAGTCTATCAGACGACCTGGATTATGACTAATATAGATAGAACTCTAACCGTTTGCTAAACAAATTTGACTTAACCATGATATATGCATCCATGCAGAAATTAATCGATTGAATTTGAAATTTTTATTTTGAAACTAATACACAATTGATCATATAAAGCACCCGTACCGCTATGGTTGTAGGATTTGATTGACACACGGCTATGAGGAGATTTTCTATTTATAGAAAGGGGCTTTCCATATTATCATGATTACAGTAGCGTGTACAAACATGTTCATTTTCATACCTTTTTTTTCACAGCCTCGGGCATCTGGTCTATTATTTTTTTTATCACTCTCTGACAAAAAATACATTACATGTGTTTAAAAAAAAGACAAACAAGACAAGTCCAATCATGATTTGTAACTGCTCCGCGGATGGCATTAGAAATTTATTAATTGTTAAATCAAGTTCCTAATGTATAACATAAATTATTTTGCTAAATTTTCAACATATTCCAGGAAATAACACTTAAAAAACACGTCCAGACAAGATATTTAGTGGAATCTTAGTGGGTCTTGGCATTATGCCAAACCACTTTACACAATGTTATTATTCTCAAATACGACGAGCGTATCTTTCAAGAAATCTTTTGAATGGTTTGATTGTAGGCCTATTTTATTTTAAAAATGAAAATGATAATGAAAGATAGATTTGTTGAAATACATTATATCCTTTTGAGTATTTTGATTGTGTAAGTAACAACCAAGAAGATCCCAAAATAGTCGAGTGTTTTTTTAAAATAACTGGATTTTATCTCTAGTTTTACAGTTATAAACTCGTCTTCTGACCAATTTACCAAATCTTATAGTGGGGAATTTCTTTCCATGACAGCATCAAGCTTCATTTCTTCTCAGTATGGAATGTGTACTTTAAAAATTAGTAAGCAGTGAACTAGTTTTTATCTTATTATAAAACCATCACACTGCAAACTCGTGTTGAAAAAAAACAACCGGAAATATAAAAGAGGGTCATCTTGAAGTATAGAAGTACCTATCTTGCAGTCAACCGGATACTGTGACTCAAGTAGAGACGGCATGCAAAATTGGGTTATTATTTATGATATTGAACATCCTCTGAAATATCCGGAAATTACTTACTTTGTAGTAAAAAAAAAAGCTACGTATCTACATATCTTAGAAATAGCATTTTGGTGATCACAGATTCAGTCTTAACCGGATTTTCCTTTAGATTTTAATCTTTCAACATAGAATGTTAGTCATGTAAGAAAGAACCGGAAACTCTGCGGAAAAGAACCTCAGAAACTCTAAGTTAATAGGCAAGCTTTATGCATCGAAATGAAACTTTGAAGGAATAATAATTAATGATGTCAACATTTTCGAGACCAAATATATCTATATAAGCCTTTTATGTTCATTTTAAAACCAAGTTCTTACATGAAGTCAAAACTATGTAATTATTGAAAAAATCTTCAAGATAAGCCCAGGTCGATTGATGATTCAGAATATTCAACAGATCCTTCCATGTCAACATCAGATCTGCCCCTTGCAGTAGCAGAGACTTCATACGCCTGGATGTTCAATAACCCCAGTGTCATTTGAGAGTATCTGATTCAGGCGTTACAAACTGTAAATAATAATAATAATAATAAACTCTTTATTTTACATGGGTCAGAATTAGGCCCAATACACAAGGACATGGTCCTGTCTCACATTCAGCCCATGGGGCAATACATTGGAAAAAAAAATCGAAAATACATAATATCTCAATATACAATTCGTCTGAAATACTAAAAATACACAAGTACATGTGTATCAAATGGACAGATATATGTTCCGGCGATCAAGTACATGACCACAAAATAAATATACAATACTCCACGTACAATTTGTTTAAAAATACACAAGTACATGTGCATGAAATGGACAGATTTTCAACCTACAATTTGTTTATAAAATAGATGTAATATATAGTTCCCGCGGCCATGCACACGACCGCAAAAAATCACGTATTATTTCAACGTACAAATTATTTTAAAATACACAATTACATGTGTAAATAATGGACAGATTTATCTTCCGGCGATCAAGTACATGACAGCAAAAACCATATATCATTTCAACGTACAATTAGTTTTAAAATACACAAGTACATGTGTATAAAATGGACAGATTCATCTTTCTGCGATCAAGTATACATGACCACAAAAACCAAGGAATAGACAAGTACATCTGCATGAGACGATCAGACATCAAGAATTGCCAAAGCGTCAGTGCATGTGCTGCGAGCGGGCTACCCAACCCTACTCCATTTTATGTTCTTATTTTCAATGGAGGGGGAGGTAGGATTTGTCCATGCTCAAGACCAGCTTTAAGGATGTTTACTCACCCCCCGACAGTAATAATTTAGATTTTCAAAACGGTTCAAAATATAATTGTTGGTGGTGATATACCTGTGAGAAAGGGAAAAATAAAATTACTTAAATCATTAAATCATGGAGAAACACAATTGTTAAGATAGCCATCAGCAAGTAAGCCTATAGTTGGTGAAAAGAATACCCGTGTAACAGGAAGTATGCTTATGTTAATGAAAGATTACCAAGAATCATCCTTCGAAAAGTCTTAAAATCTGATGCTGATTTAACTGAAAACTGAAAACTAAAATATCACAGTTGTAAAGTACACCAAATGCTCTTATTTTACTTCCTGGCAACTATCTGCGACCATGCAGTCGATCATTCACTGCAGTTGCTGGTAGCTCATTTGGCTCATGTTGTATTAGCTTGCATTAACTTGGGCCATGAGTTTATATTACCATTCCTAGCAACTTATCATTCTTGTTTACGAACAATACTATTTCCTTTTGACACTTGAAGTCATCAAGAAGTTGTAATATTTACAGTCGATGTCTGACAAACTACTTAAAATAGCGGATGTGAAGAAAATATTATCTGAATTCATTATCTAATAATATTAATTCAACCATTTAAAAACACGCAACCTTCATCACTGAATAAAGGAATTAATTACACAAATATTAAAACAGAATAATTAGTTATTGAAATCATAAATTCATTATATATAACGAATTACTGTGAACATTTTCAATATCATAAAAAAACTTTTACTGCGCATATAGGTCGTTAAACAAATTTGATTTTCTTGAAGAATCCAATTAATGATTTTACAATAATTATTCCAACTATTGATTCAAGGAATGCTACCTTATAGGATGACAGCAAAATTTGTCATTTAAACGTGACCAAATGAAAAATTTTTATTAGAACGTTTTCAAAACTTTCCGACAGATTTCATCCTTATTCCAATAAATCCATAAAGAAAAGCAATAACCAAAAAAAAAAAAAAATTGAAACACGCTTAGAAGCGATTTTTGATAATTACCTATTGAGATTCTAACAGATCATCTGGTGAAGGTATAGGCCTTATTGACAAAGAGGTTTTAAATTTCATGTCTATTCTAAAAGTCAGTATTCATTTAAATTAAATGTTGATAAAACGTTTCCTTTCTAATTTGTATTAAACAATAATTTATATCCATCTTTGATTTCATGGAATGTATTTTTTTATACATTGCGTTGATGTACTTTTAAAATGTTCATAGTTATTAACATATAGTGTTAAAGTTTTATTATAAAATAACTAATTTAGAAATTTTACAAAGCACGTGACTTGTTTATATGATTCTCCGGGATTCATTTTTTTATGAACTCATTCAATGTTTTAATTTCACCGTAATTCAAATTATACAAATAGACATATTTATGAACTTATACAGTGTCTTAATTTGATGATAATTTACATTATGCGATATTTTATATTCAGATTATACAATAAACTCATTTTCATTAACCTATTTCAGTAAATATTAATACTATAGGATATATTATTTCCATGGTTGTTTTCATTATACTATTTGCAATTAAAACTGTGAATAAGTTCCTAAAATAGGATACTGTACAATCATGATAAAATTAAAACAGTTTATAAGTTTATAAAAATGAAAATAATTTAATTTATATTATCATGAAAATTATATATCGTATAATTTATTATGAACGTGTACACTGTAATATTCATAATAGTATAGTTATATTATACTATATTTTCGTGAATGTTTTATACAATGTTATACATGGCATGTTACTATTTATTTTATAGGTATTTTACATTATAATATATAATATTATATTTGCATGTTTAATTTGTTCATAATTTGTTATTATGAATATTTTAATACTTTTTGATGCTTCCAATTTTTTTATGATAGTTTTTTTTTATTATGACACGGACCTACAATATTCAATATTTTCATTAATTTACTTTAAAGATACTTGACATTATGAAATATTGTATATCCATGATTTACATTGTTACACAAAATACAAATTGTAATTACAAAAGTGTAAATTTATTCTCCATATTATTTCCGAATAATTAAGTGATGAATATCGATGAATATTGATGTCAATTCTTATATACTTATACGATTGACAATGATTCGTGACCTTTTGACTAGATTTTGAGGTCACTTGAGTGACTCATTACTTAGGTATATGCAGACATTTGTGGTTCGTCATAGGTTTGTTTGCAGAAATCCTTAATAAACGTGTCTCTAAACTGAAGGAATGCTTGTACTAAGAATATATTATGATACATGAGGACAAGCATTTCGGCTGACTAACAAAGAAGCAATGCAATGTTGGTAAAATTATAGTTTACAGGTACACGACCGTCATTGTTTCAGAATTTCTAACACCCTGCACCGATTTATTAAATAGTACATACTAATATTCTTGGTAATTAAATTTCAAGTCAAATAATCTTAGGTTAACCACGGAGGTTGAGGTCTCACTCACCATTATTTCTGGCGATGATTTTTGTTTATCCGAATCGTGTGCAAACATGAAATATTACAACGAACGAGAGGAAATAGATGACTAAGAAAGAGTTATAGGTCAAATCTGAAGTAAGCAAGAAAAAGATTCATTCAACCGATAAAATTAAACAAATATGAATAGATTAACTTTAAGCTATACAACCAAAATTAACTATTAAAAAAATATTTATGATTTTAAAAAAAAATTCGCCTTTCTATTTTCAAAAATGAAGATTTGAAAATAAAAATCTTTAAAACTGAATTCCATCTTCAGTTAGAAAATTAAAAACCGAACTACTTAATGGGAATGTAATAAATTTATCAAGTGCACTTGTCGTATTTCCGAATATGACAATATGATATTTGGTTTAGTGATTTGAAATTAGCCCAGATTAGAAAAGAGATGTTTATTTTGGGTGTCTACCTGAACACTTAAAGCGATAAGGGGTGATCTCCCGTGGGCAATATTTATTGTTATCAAGAGCTGGTAATTTGTGATGCTTTGATTGATGATCGTTGATTTAATGACATTATTGACAATATTGTCACGACTAATGTAAAGTTGAAAAATCGTATACTAAGATTTGTCCGTGGTGTAACAAAATAAAAGCCAATTCAATTTTTTTTAGAGTCAGTAAGTTTATGCATATAAAATTTGAACAATATCTCTTATAAAATAAAATCACTATCTTGCCAACTCTCCTGAACTAAAAAATTAATACTTTCAAAACTGAAATTTTGAGTATGTCTTATATAATTAAATTGCAAAAAATATTAATTTTAAAATCAGTCGTTTATATGGATATTGAAATTATGCCTTTTGTAACGCTATATAGATATTCATGGTAAAGTATGTGTTCGTAAAGTGTTAGTAATTTCAAGGTCGGGCAAAAAAAACGGATATCGCAAAGAAATTTCCGTATATATCATACTATATAAGTGTATGCTGAAATATCAAATATATCATTATAACAATATAGATATCGTTTGTAAAATCATTAAGAGTCTGTCAAGTATATACTGACGGTTCAAGTTTCTCAAAATAAAACGCATAGCTTGAGAGAGTCGGTAAAGTCATTTTTTAACTAGATATACTACTGAAATATTAACTATATCCTTATAACAATAAGGATATCGTTTGTAAAATCATTAAGTGGCCGTCAAGTATATACTGACGGTTCAAGTTTCTCCATACAAAATGGATATCATGAAAGAGTCACTTTTAACTAGATAGGCTACTGAAATATCAAATACGTCAAAAACAAAATCTAGACATACATGTGTAATTTATATAATATGATTTATCAAGTGCACTGAAATTTCTAGTTTTTTTCACATCAAAAAGCATAATATCATTAATTGAAAAATATTTTTAATATATAAAGAGTCAATAAAAACAGTTGAACGACATAATATAAATATTTGTTTGGCAATTAGATTTGATAAACGCGAAGATTGATAGAATGGAGATAAACCACATAAATATTAGTTAATGTGGTTAAATTGAAATAGTTGTTCGAAATGAAACACCACGGGCCTTATCAAATCAAATATGTTTAACTTTAATCTCTTAACACAAATTACATGTGTTGCAGTATTGATAATAATGTGTGAAATTGATTATGTCATTAAACCCATGTTATAGCCTTCAATTACAAAAGATGATCGCTGAATGCATTTCTTCAGAATTCATCGTTCGTACGTAATTGTGAACATTTTATTGTGTGGATGTCGAAAAGAATGCCTTGAGCGTTATAATATTATGTAAGCAATTACAACAAAAGTGGCCATAAACTTTGCCTCACCTTAATTCCCCTTTGAAAGGAAGTGGTAAGTTAGGCCTTGGGTTAACACAAACATTATTTATTTAATGTAATTGTCTCATATAAGATTGACGACCACTAGCTGTGCGTCTATATTACATGTGACATAATGGTAGTTAATCAGGGGTCGATTACTAGACGTTATCTATTAATGATCTAAACTGATGATAACATCAACTGGTTGCTTAGAACACAATGTAGCCTATCACTATCAGTCAATCCCTTTTTAAACGACGCTTAAAGATTTAGATGGATGAAACGGTTTTACAAGATGAAAATCTAAAATCTATCGATATCAATAATAATAGTTTTAAAAAATATATGACGCCATTTTGAATTCACATTTCCAACATACATGATGACGTCACTATTGCAAAGGTACTTATAAGCACATTTTGTGATAGGCCCAATGACGCAATCAAACTCTTATTTTTGCAGAGCTATAAACACCTGACTGAAAATAGAAATGGTACATAGGCTATCAATGGTTATAATGTCCCCGATACATTATACAAAGTATAGTATAGTATGCGAACGATATTTAGAAGTTGAAGGTAACTATGACAAGGAACACAAGGGAATAAATTATTGTATAACACTCTTTTTTAATAGCAGGGTATATAACGTTTCAACACAATTTACACGTGTCGTCATCAGATCGTACGATCCCTTTAAAGTGACAGTCTAATTTTTATGAGTGGTGGGTTGGAAAATATAGTTGCTCGAGTTAATGAAAACGATAGATACTATAAATTATAGTCTATAATGCTACTAACAGCATCTGATAATATTAGCTTAAAATATCTTGCAGTTAATTTCTAAAGTGACAAAAATTGTAAAATTACAATACGTTTTCGCCAAAGTCAAAATACGTAAAAAGTAGAGCTAAGTGTCCCTTTCTTTATCTATGTTCTTTCTTATCAGACACATCATATCAATGTTCGAGGAAATATGATATAGACCGACACTATATCTAGATGCGTGATTATGTTAGTAAGTTTCTTTAATAGTGCATATTTCAGTACCAAAATGCTGTTCTCTCTTTTCCTGTGCATTCTGTTGCGTACGAGTGTATCCTACAATATGTCGATTTGCACTCAAATAACTTCTTGTTCGTGTATGACTTCTTCAAACGAAATCATCGACTTATCACCCTTAGCATTATCAGGAGGTGATCCATTGTGAGTATATTATTATCATTAACGTTCATATGGATCATGACCTCACCGCTTTGACATCCATTCCACCAACTTTCTCCATTTCATCATACACGCTTATCTACTTAATACGGGATTAAGAAATTTGATTACTTCGATCTAAATAGTCAATAGTAAGCTGTTCCAGTGTTATCAAGATTACAATAGCGATGTGGTATATTTTCCAGTGTAAAGTAATTTACTAGCTATGTGTTTCTCGATACACATGCACAGACCACCTATCCTCTTTACGCCATTGTTGTGGTTTCATAAGCTACTCAATTATCTTCTTTTCTATTTTTCATGTATTTTCGCTGTAAGATTCAAGGACGTACCAGATAGCTCTGGTTCATACTATTATTCATGGAATCCATGCACTCCTTTTACAGAAGACCCAACTAGTTGTGCTGATGTAATGGTAATTGTTTTCTTTTTGTAAGGTGTACAGAAACATCAGTCTTTGTAAACCAGGTAGAATTGTTAATTCTCACAACGAGTGCGGTATTCGAAATCGTTTTCAAACAGACTGCAAAATTATTTATTGGCTCAACAAGATGTTTCGTGGCTCTATGCTCTCCTACATCTGGAAACCGATTTGTAAGTCAATTTAACGACTGTTAAGATTTTCAGTCTGTAATTAATGCTAGTTTACTAAAATATATATGTATTGCTGGTTTTATTATAATTTTATACTTTGGCAAAAAAAGGTTAATTTTGCCACTAGGTTATCACAGACTTGTGAGCTATAATAGGCAAATTATACCAAATTACATCATCTTCAATTGTAAATCAACAGATCGTATTTTCATCAACAGCAACATTGGTTATAGATTGTACGATTTGCTATTAATGTTGTCCCTTTCCAACTTTTTTCTCAATATACGTCTATCTTTAGATTTTGAGGTTTTATAACCATTTTTTTAGGGTTGTCAGACAGATATGATGAATTATTTTAGTCTGGGAACCCCCGAGAGTGCTCAATTCATCAATGGCACACAAAGTTTAATTCTACAATATTCTGCTACGACTGATGCCACACGGTAAGTACTGTTTCAAGTTACAAAATATATTTTGTACTATGTTCCAAATATATAATGTTGTTTCTATCGCATTATATCCTCTATCACCCAGTCTTTGTTTGTCTAGACTAGTCGCATCTATTAGATCTTGGTTTCAAATCATAGTTTTAAGATTACAGCACATTGAACAATTTTATTCTCAAAGTAACAAAAGCGAAACTGGTCTGTTCGAAGAACATAGCAACAACTCTCTTAAGGTACGCGCATTTCTTTATTGTTTTGAAGCAGGGCTTGGTAGAGAGAAGGGAATATCATTATTGGGGACTATTTTGTGATTTGCTTATCCTAGAACACGATATTACGTATCTGCATATACTTTAAAACGCTCTTTTATTATTTACATAAATACTTTTCAAAATTTCATTTAGAACTTTAGAAGTAAAACTAGTTTGTGATGAAAGTACAGAAGCATCATTGACAGTAGCGGGAGAAAATCCACCTGGAAGTGCAACATATGTTAGATATACGTTTATTTTACACCTCATTACACCATGTCCATTTCGTCGTTACATTTTCAATGCAATTTAAAATTCCCTCGTTCATGAATAGTGAAAGGGCAGTATCTCCTTTAATTTAATTTGCCTTGTACGAAATTTCAAGTTCAATACTTAAAATCTTTGAAACCATTTGAAATTTTAAAGTTTAAAACCTGTAAAGAGTCACAATTCGGGCCATTTAAATTTAGTGATTTGTAATAGTATAAGTAATAGAATAAGAATTAAAGGTACATTGAGGATAACTCAAGCATTTCAATAATTACATTATTTAATGGATATACATCGTGTTATTTAAAGATTCTTTTCTATGATCATGGCTCATGGTATGTCCAACTGACGAATATATACTCTTGCAGGCTAAATATGATAATTTTTTGTCTATTTCTATTCCTTTAATGAAACGACATATTTCACATACAATATTAAGGTAAGTTAATATAACTTAATGCAACCCCGGCATGTTGGTCAATTTCAGGAAATGACGCTCACTAGTAAATACTGTTGTCCTCGAGAACCAACAACAACTATTTCACCGCAACCAACAACTAGTTCACCGCAACCAACAACTAGTACACCGCAACAAACAACTAGATCACCGCAACCAACAACTATAAACCCATGCCCGCCAGATCCATTTAGTTATGATACCATTATTTTGATACAAATAGCTATATTGTAAGTACACAAGCATTGCATAATCGGTTTTTTTTCGTTTCACGCTGAATATGCCAACTTCTCCAATGAGGAGGTCATTCTCCAATGTTTTTTTATTCTTCATTCCAACACTATGGTCCAGTGTGCTCAGGACTTTTGTGGAAGTTACTGACAAAGTAAAGTAGTAATTTTTATCCCAGTCTCACCCCTTAAAAAAAAAATGTCCGGTCTCTGTCTTTTGCCGGATATATTTGTACAATATCTAAATAGCGCGTACATGTGTAACACCTTACATTGGTATAACCTAGGTGGAGTTCTTCGTCTGTTCCAAATCTGACACCGAATTTGAATATCCTGTCTATTTATTTCTCGTTAAATTTTAATACTGTCTACACCTACATTATTTGGCACGATTTATGAACCCTTTTCTTCTTTTTATGAACTTTCAGTTGATTCAACAAATCCTGAACAAGCAGAGTTCACCACATTTAAGTATTTGCTGATTTTTTTTTTCAGAATTGCAATCCTGTTATTGATGTTTTTAAGCTGCATTGTAATATACTTGTTGGTTTCCAAGAAATCTACTCAAAGTACTAATTCTTACGAGATTTTAAAATAATTATACTGAAACGCAGATTTGGCTGTATTTTCTTCGATTACCTTACCACAGATTGCTTCATTGGTTTATCTCTTAAAAGAGTCTTCGATGCTATAATTCATGTATTAGAGAATCTATAGTTTTACTTTTAAAAACATCTAGTGAGAGGGACAGCATTTAGGACTGAAATTTCCTAAAACTAAATTTCCATATTTCATGCAGGCCTAATAATGTTTTCATCAGTTGACATTTTCCTGAAAACAGATAATTCAATTCATACAAAAATGATTGGTAAAATGTGATTCCTTAAACAATGTAGTCGACGTAATAAAAAAAAAAACTATATCTTTGATTGATGTAAATTGATATTTGGACATCTCAAACGCTTCTGATTGTGAAGATCATTTACACATGCTTTGTCAAAGCCGAGCCGTAATTTAACATAAACATATTAACGTCATCTGAATTCATTTAAATATTTTGGAAGATTTACAAAGGCGGCTGTACCCATAAGAAATTTAAAAATGACGTTAAAACGTTTTTGCCTCAAGATATGTGTCAGAATGCACAAATCATGATCTATTTTTCAAAAATTGGAAATTTTTATTGTAGATTTTAGCTCTGTTGTGAAAGTCAACCTCAACATTTTATCACCCTAATAAAAATATTATTTTTATTATAATTACATTGAGCCAATTCACCGTACCCCAACTATATGATTTCGGAGTAGGCTATACCATGTCTGGCAGGTTGTATCTATAGTGTACGAAAATCCATACCATAGAAATGGACGAAGTGAATTTAAGTTTAAGCACAGACCACATCAACCATGAACCGTACATATAAGTAGAATACTGTCTATTTCAACCATGTCGTTCCCATAAGCATGGATCGATAGAAAACTGTGGTCTGTTTTTTTCTTGCGAAGTTTACGCCCCTTCAATTGAATGTAGGTCATGTTGTTATCACGGTAATGTTGAATATCATACCAAGAAGTCAGCAGTGTCCTCTACGGTACAAACTATTCAGCTTCTTTCCATCGATTTGTGTTTTTTTGGTGGTAAAACAGATTCACACATCATCGGCTAGTATGACAGTCCCAGTAAGTGGAGTTATTGATATATTTCCATTATATAAATAGCAAACATATTTTACAAGAGTTGAAGGGAGGTAATTTCATCAAGAACACATTTAATTTAATCCATGATCTAGTCAGTTCGCCACCTGTTTGACGAATAGTACTCGGGAAAACGGGAATTGTTAGCTTTTGAATGCGTTGGAATGTTAGATGACGACTAACTCTTTTTAACCATATTTGAAAATGCTGTAAGTTCTCAAACATAATTACATCAATGTTATTGCTACAGCATAATGTATCATTGCTACAGCATAATGTTACATTGCTACAGCATAATATATCATTGCTACAGCATAATGTATCATTGCTACAGCATAATGTATCATTGCTACAGCATAATATAGCCATTGCTACAGCAAAATGTAACATTGCTACAGAATAATGTATCATTGCTACAGCATAATGTATCAAATACCGATACGTTTCTTTTTTCTTTCTTTTTTTTGTTTTTTTTTTTCGCTTTTTGTATAAACGGATTTACATAATAGATTAGGAATAATAAAAAATATACTAATTACGAACCCAAACGTTTTTGGCATAAACAAATCAAAGATCATTGAAATATCACCTACGTGTATTTTAATTTTTCAGTCAGTTATGAAAGCTGCTCAGTTTAAAGCTGGTGGACCTGAAGGTATATACATAGATGAAGTTCCCGTCCCTAAACCGTCAGCTAATGAAATTTTGATAAAAGTTATGGCCACCGCCATTAATAGAGCTGATACCTTACAGGTAAATTATATCACATAGTGCAGCGTGCAGGAGTTTCATTCATTTCCGGTATATTCAAACCGAATCGTTTATCTTACTATATTTTATATTTACTGAGATTCAAATAATAACTCCTACCCTTCTGTGAACCGACGTTTTCTCGTATACGCCATAAAACTAAGGTTTTGATCAGCAAAAATTGACAGGTCTCGAACAAAATCGATGATCGCGATTTACCTATAGTATAGTAATCATATTTTTTTTAGTTGGCTAGCCGAAAGACTAGATTTTCTTTTTTGCCATGAAATTTGAGTGTTTACCTTGTTGGCCTACTCAATTTTTTAATGTGTTATGTCTATGCTATGGTTATTTTGTAGAGAAAGGGTCTCTACCCACCACCACCGGGTGCTAGTGATATTTTAGGTTTGGAGGCTGTTGGAACTGTAGAGCAACTTGGTACCGATAGCAGGAAATGGAAAGTCGGCGACCGTGTTATGGGTTTATTGCCAGGTATTGGAAATTAACCTTTACTTCTGTTGAAATTGGAAATGGAAAGGCAAGGTGTTTTAGGCTTGTTTAAACTGTAAAAGAATGATGTATTTGAAGTTTGTCCCTTATACCGTAGATATTAGAGTATCATTTGATTCGATATCAATGTAGGCTACCTATCGATGTCTTCTGCTACCTACACCAAAAACGACTGTTTTCACTTTCCTTAGATGTTAGTTGTGATGTAAATGTCGTGCCATGTATTTTTATTAATAACTTGATTTGTTACAGGGGGTGGGAACGCTGAATATGTAGCAGCTCACGAAGATTTATTTATAAAATTTCCTGATTCGTTGGACTTCCTTACTGCGGCAGCTATACCAGAAGTTTGGTTGACAGCATTCCAATTACTACATACTATAGGTGAGTATTTTGGCATATATTGTGAAATTGTCAGATAGGATCTACAATAACTAAGTGATTATAGTAGTAAATGTACATTATCCATGTAACATGGCCCAGTTTTTTCAACTTAACTTGAAAAAACACACTTAACTGCATGTAATCTACTTTGAATTGTTCTATATATGCACCCGTTTGCCATCTTATTGAAAACATTTTGATCTGCCTTCTATGACAAGAGATAACACCACGCGGTCGATAGACAAATATGATCCATGTAGGGTTCGCCAGTAGCCCAGAGAATTAATCAGATTTGGATATTCTGTAGGTAAAGTACAAAAGGGTGAAACTGTCTTAATTCATGGAGGTGGAAGTGGTGTCGGTACAGCGTTAACTCAACTAGTCAAATTAGCGGAAGCTATACCTATCGTAACAGCTGGTACACAAGAAAAGTTAGACAAATCCAAAAGTCTGGGTGCATTTGCTGGTTTTAATTATAAAAATGAGAAATTTGGTGGAAAAGTCATGGCAATTACTGCAGGTACGTGAATCAATTCAAGTCTTAAAATATCGGGGCATTGAATGTTCACTCTTCATTAAAACCGATTGTTGCTCTGTGTTTTGGTTACCGGTAATATTATAGTATGATTAAGAAATTTCCACCAGCTCAGCAGGTAAATGTTTTGTGTAGCAGAAGCAGCAAAGTTAAACTATTTCTCATATAATAATGTGTTCCAAGTTAAATACGGTCATTGGTTCCTGGAATGGTTTTCTTTGCTTACAAATTTATTTCACCCCAATCACGATATTAAAGGAGACGAGATACATTTTTGATTTCAAGGTAAAGGGGCCGATATCATATTAGATTGTGTAGGAGGTTCTTTCTATGACGACAACATCGAAGCAGTTGCTGTTGACGGCCGCTGGGTAGTATATGGTTTGATGGGTAAGTGGTCCGAAATAATTTTCCATCTTATCCTGGTAATCTCCTTTGGAAATCATCACTTCTACCACCATCACAATAACAATCACTATCATAATCATCACATAATCACCATCATATTCACCATAATTACATATTCACCATCATATTCCCATCATAAGCACCATCGCAATCACCCAAACAATCAATCATAATTTTAAAAAAAGATAACATAATACTTAATGACTTATTTTGTCGTATGTAATTTATTAAACTTTATTGAACAACTTTTCGTCGCTGTCATCCATTTTTCTTCGTAATACACCACAGTTTGTAACTAATCATAAATTACAATTTAGGCGGAGGAAGTATAAATGGCGATTTTTTGAGCAAATTGTTAAGAAAGAGGATAACTATAACTGGTACTACCTTACGTGCAAGATCAGTTCAGGTTTGTAGAGAGTTTGTAGTAGTTTAGAATGTTTTGAGTCGTCACATTTCAGTCTAATAGAATTGAATCCGAAATCTCGATAGATGCATTTTCGGTCTCTATTCCCGATTCAAAATTATTTAGATTTTGAACCCTCTTTAGAAAAGAAAATTATTGAATCTACACACATAAGTATGTAATTATAAAAAACGTTTGACCTTCATTTTGTCCGACAATTAATGTCGCCCTTCCCAGTCCTTCAGACGGGATATACGTATGTATAATATATGATATAATGCTGTTTAGCAGAAACATATATGGTGTATTTGGCTTTTGTCATGGTGCAAATCTAAAATACCGGCTGGATTAAATCTAATTAATACGACCTTTCTCAGGTAAATAATTTGTTATTTTTTTAATTTTCAGTACAAAAAAGAATTAATTGATAATTTTTCCAAAATGGTACTACCTCATTTCGAATCTGGAAAACTACAGGTTGTAATAGATACTGTAATGCCCTTATCTAATCTGGCAGAGGCCCACAGTTTGATGGAAGCAAATAAAAACAATGGTAAAATAATTATACAAGTGGCTGAAAATTTGAATAAAGATGAACTTTAAAATTCTTATTTTTAATTCCCTCGATAATGAAGGATCCCAGAAAAGAGAAGATAGAAGCTGTAAAACATCATTCTCATGGTATTCTATCAATGACCCAAATTGATCACGTTCACAACCGCTGTATCGTTTCTTGGACAACGTATACCAGACCAGAATAATGTCCATTGAAACTATATATAAATACCCATTCCGATTGTATTTGCAGTACGCTTACACAAATGTGATTTTAATATTCAGCTTCAGTTTTAAGTTGTGATTTGACAATATAAAGATTTCAATTGTTCGGCTGTGAGCTAAAATGCGTCAGTTAAATTAGTAATTTTAACCATTATTTGAATAACCCAGTATTTTTAAGGTGTGAATAACACTGAAGCGGCGTACGATGATAATCGAAGAAATGGTTTGGGGCACTGGACTCGTTATACCATATGTTACAAGATGATGTAAACGATTCGGTAGCGTCGGTATATTTTTATGGATACAGTAAATATTTGTTTTATGAACTACAATATTTTCGAAATGGAAATCTTGGTTATCACCAAAAACGTGCGATAAGATGGCCTGCAAATTTATAATATAGTCATTAGTTACACTTAAAAATATTCTTTATATGCTAAAATACATTATTACACATATTACTAGCTGATCATCATACAGATACGAGCACAGATATCATACACTTTTCAACTTTATACACTGCAGACATTGATAAAGGCATTGTGTTTATGAATGTAAATTGACACGGCCCCTTGAATCAGCTTAGATTTCATTTTTTTGATATGCTACAAAGTAGACTTATATATAACACAAGATTCAAAAAGTTGATTGTAAATGTAGAAAAGACCTATTATACGGCGCAAAATAAGTACTTTAACACACTCTCTTAGTTTTACTAGATGGACATCTCCAGGCACCATTATCATAACAAATACATGTGTATTGAAGGCAGTCTTCGGTGTAACCAAATATTCTTCTGAAATATGTGCGGTTACCAACTTTACACCCTGAAATAATAAGGCAGTATATTAAATACCCTATATATATATTGTAGCACTTTAATTGACCATTAGATATCTGTGTCCTTTCAATTCCACTAAAACTAAGCCTCACCATCGTCATTGTAGTCTTCTAATTGCAGTGCGTGTTGTCATATAAAAATCTTACCTTTTGATACTTTGTCCGTTTTCGATATACCAGGTTTTCCTTCCAGTTCACATGTATTGATAGACCGCTCTTCGGGACAGTCCAGTTTACCATCACAACCACATTCGCATATGTACTCATTACAGCCTTGACGAAGATTAAAAGAGCTCTTCGATCTTATCACTTTGGATTCTATCATGCATGGTTTACAACGACTAGAAACAGATCCCGTAGATTCACATACATCAAAACTTCGACTAGGTGGACAACTATATTTACCATCACATCCACACATACAGTTGAATTCCCAGCAACCTTCCTTGTACGAAAAGGGACTTCCTCCTGGATATGATTGGTTATTTACATGACATTCCTTGCAGCCATCTATCCGATAATCTGGTGCTCGACACATGTTTTCTACCTTCTCAGACGGACATTCCCACGATCCATTACAGTAACATTGACAACTGTAAAGCGCGCAACCTTCTCGAAACTTGAACTTTGAGTTGGTCATATATGTCTTTCCATTGACATCACAGTTCTTACAGACGTCATGTCCACTCTCCCCAGACTCACTTCGCGATGCACAAACATTAATAGTTGAGTTATAAGGACATCTCCATGTTCCGTCACAGTTACAAGTACACGTATGCTGGTGGCAACCTTCACGAAGTACAAATGTGGCATCTGCTGGGTAAATTGTTCCTCTGACATCACAGGACTGGCAACTACTTTCCTTTCTTTGTATGGCTCTTGCGTCACACTTTATGTTAGGAGATTGTGACGGACAATACCAATTACCATCGCAGTTACAAAGACAGTTATATTGTGAACATCCTTGAGTCAAAGTAAAGTTCGTATTTGGGGAATATGACTCATCATGAACAATACATTTAGTGCAACTTCCAGTTTTTTTTAAATCAGGGTAGCCAACAGTAACTGCTCCGTTTGCAGAAATACACCCAGGAGCATGTTCGCCAGAACATTTCCATTCACCTTTACAGTTGCAGTTACAGTCATATACTAAACATTGCTTATATATTTTAAATTGAGAATTGCCTGTGTAAGACTGCCCTTCAATGTCGCACATGGCACAATCGCTTTGAATATTAGAGACAGCAGCCAGTGCAGGTCCATTGGAGGGACACAAATTCACTTTCTTTTCTTCTGGGCAATCGTATGTCCCGTCACATTTGCATTGGCATGTGAGTTCGAAGCACCCCTTTCTTTGCTGAAATCCCATATTGCCGGGATATACTAAACCGCCAACATAACAATTTCCACATTTCTTGACTACTGTTCCTGACTGGCAAGTGGGATTTGGGGTGATAGCACATCTGTAATTCCCATTACACATACATCGGCATTTATAGATGACACAATTTCGATTCATATCAAATTTGTCATTTACACTGTAGTATTTTCCATCTGCTAAGCATCTTTGACATGACTCTAAGTTGGTTGTTTCATCCGCTCCTGGAGGATAAGAGGCACCTACTCCCCCTACTGGAAATGAAGGAGTTCTAATTGACGGTAGATTTGATGGTATTATTTGTCTTGATCCCAAGTTATGAGTCGCAGGATTTATCGGGTACCTCGAGAAGCTTGAAGAATGGGTTTGCATGTGATAGCCTGGTAAAGGAGGAAGAGGGCGGAAGTCTGGACTGCCTGGTTGTGGAACGATTCGATATCCAGGGAGACCGATTGGTTGACTATATCTTAAGAATGGATTGGTTTGTCTGTAACTGTGATGAGTAGAGGTATGAAATGAATGTGTTCCCTGACTGACATGGCTTCCACCATTTTTGCTGCTATCGTATCGGGTAGCGTCTACTGTTTGTTCATTATTGTTACCGCTATCGTCTATTTTACGACTGTTTCTTAGTATGTCTGCCTCGGCTTGATTGGTCTTTAATGCAGTCTGCTGTGAATACCCGACGGAGCTCGTTCCATAATTTTTGAGCGGAACGTTACTAGGCTGTGATGCAGAATATACAGGAAATGTTCTTCGAGCCGACTGTGCATTTTGATGTGAACTGGTGTCGGATGTTGAAAGTGCTGCCGCATTTGAAACTCTGGAGTTTGTTTGACGGTTTGACGTCACACGATACGTTGGCGAGTCTCTTCGTGGCTGCGAGGAAATTCGCCTGGTAGGATAAGTCCTCGTTCTGTTGCAAGTATAAACCACATTGTCTCTATCACAATTCCAACGTCCGTTACAATCACATGAACAGTCATATGTATAACATCCTCGGCTATATTCGAATCTGGTATTCCCAGGATGTGTTTTCCCAGCAAAGCTGCATTTGAGACATGGCTGGGTGTATTCCGGTATAAATGTCCCGTTAATTTCGTTTCTATTCGTCGGTCTTTCCGTATTAGTAGTTTCAACTCTCCTATTGTTTGTATTTTCCACTCTCCTTCTGTTGAAAGTATCAACTCTTCCGTTGTTTGCTGCTTCTTCCCTCCTGTTGTTTTCATTTTCTTCCCTCCTGTTGTTTACATTTTCTTCCCTCCTGTTGTTTACATTATCTACCCTCCTGTTGTAAACAGCTTCTATCTCCCTGTTGTTTGTAGCTTCAACCCTCCTTTGAATGGCATCTGTTTCGATTCTGGTTTGCCTACTCCGTTCGTATTCCGTACGCTCACGTAGTCTCCTGGCCATTTCCCTCCGTCGTTCGATGTCCTGAGTATTGTCCGTTTGAGTAGTTTCGAATCTAGATCGCTGTCTAGCATTTCTAATTGCTTCTTCTCTCTGTCTCTGTCTTTCAAATGCCAAGCGTTGTTGCTCCTGTCGCATACGTTCTTGCTCCCGCTGTCTTTGTCGTTGAAACTGGCGTTCTTGGCGTTCTCGGAACTCGTTCGTCTGTTCTGGTGATATGTCACAAATATTTTTTGTCGGGGATTGTGGACACGAGTGAGATCCGTCACAGTTACATGTACAATTATATTGGTAACACCCTCTTTCCATGTTAAAGTAAGTATTTGGCTGATGAATTTCGCCACGTGAAAGGCGACATGGGCTACACGTTTGTTTTGTGTAGGTCGTCTCTGAGTCTGGATTCTTGCACACGTCCTTTGCTTTAAATCCCGGACAATTCCATCCACCATCACAATTGCATCGGCACTGGTACAAAATGCACCCTCTTTTCATCTCAAAGTCGGTTTCACCCGGGTAATATTCGCGATCAGATAGAGTACAACTTTTACAGCCTCCGATCACTTCACCTTTACAAGTATCTCTTGCGTCCTCTCCAGGGCAACTCCAGCTTCCATTGCAGTAACATTTACAAGAATATCCAATACAACCTTTAGTAAGATTAAAGTTTGTATCTCCTTGGTAATGTTCGTTTTGACTAATCTCACAGTTCCTACAACCACCTAGTCTTTCACCTTTACACACATTTCTAGCTTCACTTCCGGGACAATTCCAACTGCCGTTACAGTTGCACCTGCATTGGTATATAATACAATCTTTCCTTATTACAAAATCTGATTCACCGGGATACGTTTCCGTGTCACTGACTTCACACTGTGAGCAAGTTTTCGTTTGGTTTGATTGACATATATCCTTAGCCAACTCAAGAGGACAGTCGTATGAGCCGTCACAATGACAATTACAAGTATACTCAGTACAACCGTTTTTCCTTTTGAAATAAGAATTACCTTCGAAAAATTCTCCATTCACTTCACATTCATTGCACTTTGATGGCTGTTCGTCGTCAAAATCGCAAATATTTTGTGCTCTTTCTGCTGGGCATTCCCACTCTCCGCTACAGAAACAATCACAGTCATATTCAATGCAGTCATCTAAATGCGTAAATCTTGTATTACCGTCGAGGTATCGACCATGAGCATAACATCGTTGGCATTGCTGGGGAGAATCAACCTCACCTGTATCATCAAGGTCTGTTGGCATTTCAACGTATGGGGGATCTGTCGGGTCTATTTCAGACGGACATAAATTTTCAGCTCTTTGACTCGAACATTCATGTGATCCATTGCATCTACAAATACAATTCTTGAATAAAGTGCAGCCTTCCTTCATGTCAAAATAAGAATTGCCCTTGATTTCTCTCTCTTGTACACTGCAAGTGCCACAGTTTGGGTTTTCTAAACTTTCTCGCTCACACATATTTGTCGAACTAGTTGGTGGACAGTCATATGAACCGTCACAGTGGCAAATACATCTATGATTTATACATCCATCTCTGTATTCAAAGCGAGAATGACCTTTATAAGTCTGACCATTTACTTCACAAGGCTTGCATTCTGAAAAGAAAAACCAATAAAACAAGCCATGGTAGAAGCAGACATATTTTCAATTTCAGTAACAGTAATATACTTCTTTTATACTTGGAATATCTTGTCGAAATACTGTTAAATGCCGACTAGCAACAAATTTTCCTAGAAATAGTAAATAACTCTAATGAACCAGGGAAAACGGTTATTTAATGAGGTAAATGACAAAGTAACATACGTATTCTTGTTGGTGGCCTGGTTACTCTTCTAGTTTCATCAGTGGCTCGTTGTCTCTGTTCAGCTGTTCTTTCATCAGCTTGTTGTGCCTTCGGCTTGTTAAGAAAGGATTTCTCTGATAGAAAATCTGAAGCAATTGTATCAGAACCGTGTGAAGAACCAGAAGCCGACTGAAAAGATCTCGAATGGGACGAATAAGACGAGGAAGTCCGGAAACTATCTGACGATCGCTGTTTCAATCCACCAGAGGATGAGGAAGCTGATGAGTCCCCAGGATTATAATTTCCTCCTGACATACCACTCCCTGGAATAAGGAATATACAGGTTGAATTTGGATACCACACCCAAATACTATACAGATTATACACAGATTTTTGCACTGGTCTAAATTGGCTAACCCATTGCTTTAAAACTCAAATGAATTGTCCTTACACTAGATAGGACGTTTAGTACTACATGTACATTCAATTCTTGTTTCTACGTCTAGTTAAAAATAGCTATAAACGTGAAAGAAAGGGAAATAATCCAGATTAGATCAAATACTTTTCCTGGTAACCTGAATAAAAATGGTCGTTGTGTATTAACCATTACTATTTTATTTTCAGCTGATTAAAAATGTAAGGCTACAAATTATTGCGAGATAGAAATTAATGCGTTAAATGCGACCTATCCGCGATCGCATTAATTTGTATCCGCATTTTTAAATACATATTTCCAAGTGAATTATTAAGTATTTAAATTGAGACCGGGCGGGATAAAGTAATTAGGTAATTATCTCTAAATTTGAAGCTGATTAGCAATCAATGACGTTACAAAGACAAAAGATTTTCACACTTGACTATTTAAAGATAAAATCTTGATCATTGTTCATGTCTTCATTCATTAAACACTTGTAGAATTCCGGCTTTTTTCCATCCCAACTGTCATATTTCCGGGAAGATTTTATTTTTTTTATGATATTAAAAAATGCGACGCATTTATTTAATCTCTATACCCCATGTCGCATTAATTTGTTGACGCATTAATTTCTACCCTTACAGTATTTAGATGTAACCTGCAAACACAATCCTATTTATTAAGAGAAACCAAATGTGTTCCATCAAATTTTAAATAGGAAAGTTTGATTTTAGAAGTTATACGTTACCTTTTGATAGTATAGCAAATGACAGCACCATGGACACCATACATATGTTGAACTGAAATAAAAGAAATAAAAGGTTGATGTACGCAATATAGCAAATATTATGATGAACAATAGAGTCAATAAATAACAAAATTAGGACTTTGTATGCATTTATATATTTAGATGAAGTCGAAATCAAAACATAAACAGTGGCATCGCACTACATTCTGAGGTAGAAAAGTAATATTGTGACTATCTTATACTTATTAATTATTTAAAACAGAAAGCTTTACAGGGCAACGAAATAAGCTATCGTTCATTGTCTGACGATGTTGAGGTCAAGACGAGACAAGGTGTGGGAAAATCCCTTGTGCGAGTTACTTCTCCGTATAATTACAATTAGTTTTAAATTTTAAAATCGCTTGATCAATGGATGTATTAAGCGGTTTATTAGTAATTACTTTGTGGATTTATCTGCTTATAAAGGGATTTTGATGTATAGTTATGGCACCAGTGATGGACATAATACTGCGCAAGTTTGAGCGAAATTAAAAATGTTTGTCTTAAATAACCATCTAAGAATGCGCTACTTGATGCCCGATGTCTCTAAACAAGCGATGCGCCCGAAAAAGAGGTTGAAAAGAGGTTTTCTAGTCTGTATGATTATCGGGTACACATATGAGTTGGTATTGCATTATTATTATACTATATATGCTCCAGAATCAGATCTTATTCATCTTTCACTTTTAAATGCATTTGTTATTCACGGTTGTACACCTGATAATTTTATTTTATCTAGTATTATTTCTATACCCAAGAACAGGAAACGCTCACCTAATGTATCGGACAATTATTGAGGGATTGCACTAAGTAGTATAGTTGGTAAACTCTTTGATTGGACCCTCCTGCAAGAAAACCTATCAATTTTTCAAAGCTCTGACTTGCAATATGGTTTTAAAGGGAAACACTCAACAGCACAATGTACTTTTGTCATAAACGAAACCATTCAATATTATACTGCGAGAAATTCGCCTGTGTTTGTAAACTTACTCGATGCCAGTTCTGTCTTTGATTATTGAAGCGTGGTTTGTGTCCTTTAATAGCTAGATTTTTATTGTTGATGTATATTAACCAGAAAATATGTATAAAATGGGGAAATTTTACAACCCATTCTTTTAATGTCACAAATGGCGTAAAACAAGGATAGGTTCTATCCCCTATTCTTTTACCTTATATATTGATGAACTTCTAAGTACATGTAAAAAAGTAAACTTGGTTGCTTCATAGGACATGTTTATGTTGGAGCTATAGGCTATGCCGATGATATAACGTTTGTTACACCAAGCAGACAATCGCTCTTGGAATTGATCGATATTGCAAATGATTATTTTAAGGAATATTGTGTAAAATTGAACCCGTCAAAATGTAAGCTTATTGTGTGTTTAATCACACTGGTCATATAAAAGACGTATTAATTAATGACAAGGTTATAGAACAGGTTCAATCAGAGTATCACATGGGAAATGCACTTTTAATAAGGAGACGATGAATCAGTGTTTGAATATTTTAAAACAAAAGTTAATAGAACACTTAGAAGTTTTAGATTTATATATCCCTTGATAAAATATAAATTGGGGTGTCAACTATGGGATTATTCAAGTAAAAATGTTCAATACTTTTTTTTGTTCCTGGCGTAAAGCTGTAAGGAAAATATGGCAGCTGCCTAACCGTACCCATTGTTCTCTTTTAAATCTTAACTGTCATAATGTGTCAAGTGAAGCCCAACTACATAAACGTTTTTTAAAATTTTCACTTGGAATTGTAAATAGTAGAAATATATGTACAAATATTTGCGCGAAATTATCTCTATACGGTAGTCAAGTCTTCTATCTGTAATAGCATAAATTATATATGTCATAGGTATAAAATTTGTAAATACGATATATGTAAATATTCATGCGATCAATTGTTAAGAAAAGTTGATGAAATGGATTTTAATATAAATACCAACACGAACGATAAAATAACTGCCAGTACCATCAAAGAATTTGTGTTGTTCAAAGAATTTCTATTCTTCACACAAAACAATTCCGATATTGTAAATATCAATGAAATTATAAATCATTTATGTGTATCATGACTATAGTTTGTGTATGTTTTTGTGTTGTATTTCTGCTTTGTATTTTTGTATTGTATTTATCATGCTATTTGTAAAAAAATTTATGCACCGAGAGTGCGAATAAATTATTTATTAATTAATTATATATATATGACCAGCAAGATATCACTATCGACCATACGACTCGAACGACATCTTTGTGATAATGGCCTCTCTGTTCTTGAAAATGGTGATCGTTAGCTCTCAAGTTTGTACAAATCCAACACTTTTGGAAGACATTATTGAAATCGACATGAAAAGCAAGGCAACAACACTTTTGGATATTGGGGAGACCGGGATTATGCAGTGTATGAGAAGTTGTCTACAGTACCCACTGTACACATCTATAAACACTAAGTGTACGTTACTGACTGGGGAGAGTAACTCGTTATACGCTTATACCGGGGCTATCACATTTATGAAAAATAACTGGCCGGTTGAGAGAATCGCTGGAAAATGTTTTAACAAACAATGTGCACGAAATTGAAAATGTGTGGTTAATTCTTTTAATCAAGCAATTTGTGAAATCATTGGATGTACTGATGTCCCTGAAATGAAAAATGCTCAATTTCTTAACGTTAACGTATTTTACTCTAGACCACTGTGGAATATTAATGATTCAATAAAAGAGCCTTGTATTACACCAAGACG
Organism: Nipponacmea schrenckii; assembly: GCA_030562195.1. Classification (NCBI taxonomy): domain Eukaryota; kingdom Metazoa; phylum Mollusca; class Gastropoda; family Lottiidae; genus Nipponacmea; species Nipponacmea schrenckii. The sequence goes on from JAUJPP010000002.1 coordinate 960,268, forward strand.
AAGTTCGAAAGACGTTTTATGTCAGAGTAATGGTCAATGGTCCGACTTTAACTGTTCTCTACCTGGTAAGAATAAAGTTTCATCACATTTAAGGTATACTACCTTCTCCGAGGAAAATCTAAAACTTTTAATTTTAAACTTGGCCAAAATGTGTCTTTGTTCATCAGTGTACTCGCCTGGACTATACAACGAATCCCACTATAAAGCATTAAATACTTACGAATAAGTAATAATCCATTGAAATTAGTAATTTTAAAATACATTTAGCAGCGTTTTTCAATAATTACTTAGTTTAATGAATATATCGCCTTTTATATAAAGATTATATTTTTAGTCATTACGCTTGGTAAGTCCAACTGATGAACCCTGCTATTCATATTCAAGTTGAAACCCGTAGTATTTTAACCGTTAGAATATTGCTTGAAATCCGATTGATTATTCGTGTTTTTGCAGATTTCGGTAACTGGAAGAAAGTCCAGAGTTTTTAAGTTTGCACTTTTCGCGTCACTGAAACTCTTGACATATAAAACAATTCATGCAAATTATAATTCATAAAGCATTTTTCCAGAAACGGAAATAGTATTTAGCATTATTTTCAAAAAATGTACGTTTTTCTTTTCGGTAAATGTTTGACATAAAGACGTTGGAGAAAAGGTGGAATTTCGGCTATTGAGATGAAAATTTGTTATTGAATAATTTTACTGATTGAGTCATTGTCCTTCGATCTAGACCTTGCTGTAAATTGGAACTTGCAACTGGAATTTTTCTGATTTCAGTTGATTGTAGAGATGCATATTCAAAGAAAATGATCCTAAATTTGGATATTGATAGAGATTTAGATGGAGAAAATGGCGTATTACCTCCGATATCTGTCAAATGTGATATCTGTCAGAATCGGAGTTTCAGGTCAAATTGGGTAAGTTATACAAGGTAGATTGTTAAAATTGCTGTAGAATCCCCCAACTAAACTAAACTTACCTTGGTAAAAGGTGACGTTTGGTTGGGATTCTATGTAGTCATGGTAACCACTGGAGGGATCAGATGAGATGCGCGCCAAGCCTCAATATTGTCAGTATTTACAGCTAACCTTTGAAAAACTTGTAATAACAATCACAGGATAAAAGTAAGTAAATCAGTTTGGGAGGGTATATTATTTTATATACGAGAGGGCATCTGATCCCTCCAGTGGTTACAATGACTACATAGAATCCCAACCAAACGTCACCTTTTACCAAGGTAAGTTTAGTTTAGTTGGGGATTCTATTACGCCATAACCACTTCCTGTCTCATATGAGACTTCAAAGCCAAGTTTTTCAAAAGATAAACACAAATCAATAATAATTAACCTTTTAATATAGCATCGGCATACACATTTACAGATGCAATTTGTTTATCATAAAACTTAGCAAACGTTTGAGTATTAGACCATCCAGCCACCTTGAGTATGTCCTCAATGGGTACAAAATTAGCCTTGGCCTTTGACATCACAATCAATACCAGCATTACAAATGACCTGCCTAAGCCATCTACTTATAGTCATTTTAGACACAGCTTTATACGGTTAAATGAAACTAATTAATAGCGATTTCTCCTCTTTTTGAAGTTCACAAGTTCTTAATAAATATTCTTTTAAAGTTAATATAACACATAGCCTCCTATCTGGAGGGTAAGATCGCAATTCTGCTACAGGGTTAGTTTTCCCAGCCCTTGATTGTTTTAACAAGTCACTGTAGTTCAAAATATACGAAGAATAACCCTTCTTCATATCAGATAATGTCAAAAAATGAATTGAAAGAAATCAACATTACTAATTTATATGTCAACAATTTTAGACTCACTTCTTTAATGGGCGATAATTTCTTTAAATAATCGAGCACTAAGGAAACATCCCAAGTTTGGCAGTAACGAGGTTTCGATGGTCGCAAATTATACACACCCTTCAAGAATCGGATTACTAGCGGGTGAAAACCAATAGAAAATCCATCTTGGTTCCAGTCCGCCAAGCTGCCAAGATGATTTCGGTAGCTTTCGTTGAAAGATTTCTGTCTTGTAAGCCTTTCCTGATAATCGACATGCCACCAGGTAAAGTTTGCTGTGCAGAGGATGTGTCTTCTGAGTTCCCACCAGTGTAAGTGAAGTTTGTTTCGGTGGAATCATCATTGGATATTCTATCAGCATTTTCATAACTGCTGGATACCAACTTTGTGTGGTCCAATCTTGGGATTCAAATGAAAGGAGGAAATGCATAGAAAAATATAGTGGACCAATCAACTGAGAATGCATCTATAAATTCAGCATATGGGTCTGCTTTCCATGAAACATATCTTGGTAATTGATAGTTAAGTCTGGATGCAAACATATCTATTACTGGGCAATCCCACAATCATGGAAGCAACATTCACTCAATGTTATCATTGAAATGACGAGAATTATAATCAGCCATGTTATCGCTCCCTGGCACATGAAAAGCTGTCAACCACGTCCTTTGACCTATACACCAGGACCACGCCTGTATGCCAAATCATAGAATTAATGTAAGACACAGTTCAAGTATTATCAGTTAAGATTTTTACATGCTTGTCAGCAACAATGTTGAAAAACTGCTAAAAGTTCAAGATAATAAATATGAAATTCTTTCTCATCTGTCCCCTATGTGCTTTCCCTAAATAAAGAATTTTCTCTGTTCCAAAGCCAAAGGTACAGAATAATATGCATGCCTTATGTCAACTGATGCTAAATAAGAGTTTGGTTTCACAAGTTTCAAAGCAGATTCAAATGTGTCCATTTTAATATGATGGTACTCAATATAAGATTTATTGAATTCTTTTAAGTTTAAAATCATTCTATGTTCACCACCCTTTTTAGGCCGAGTGAAAATTGGAGAAATGAACTGCCCAGGCACAGGAGAAACCCTTTCTATCACTTTTAATTCCAAAAGTTTCTTGATTTCAGAGTCAGTAATAATTTCTTGAGTAAAATCAAAGAATTGAACTGGAGACTTAACCTGACTAGGGCGAATCATCTCAATATGGCAATGCATTATCATGTCCAAAATGACAGGGTCAGAAGTAATTGTTTTCCAATTTTCTGAATAATGTTTGAGTCTACCTGCTTCAAACTTTTGTGAATTTAAAATTCTCACCTTATTTATTTCCTATTTTTTAACCAGCTTGACTTGAACTGTTATTATTATTATTGCTGCTACTGGAGGAAAATCGAGGCCTATATCCTTTATTGTGGGTTGACGTCCTCGAAAGATAGGGCGACCTGATCCTCTGCCTCTATGTGGTTTAGACTGACCATAATGAGAATTACTAGTGTTACTTGATCCAACTTTACGACTTATTCATTTCCTGAATGTCTTTAATATCTTTAATTACATTGTCTCCATATAAATTGTCTGCGAAAGGTATTGTGGAAGAACACAATCTTGGGTCTATGTCTTTCTTATGAGCCTCCCTGCGTCTGAGGTTGATCCATTTATTGGCCTGTCCAAGAATGGCTTAAGAGTCCATTCCCCACTCCAGGGATTGGGAATCCATATTAACACCATCTTTATCGAGGATCTTCACTATATTTATAGATGCTTTAATAACAGCATTCTGTATTCCCCTCATTTTACTGTCTTCAGTTTGTGTGGTCTGCTTCAAGGTTGACCAAACCCCACCATTGACTCGTGTTTCTTTAAGAGAGTCACAATTCAAGGGGCGATATATTTTCTTGATCATCTCATCGTACTTTTCATCACTCATTCCTTCTCGAAATGTTTCGTTTACCATATCAGCCAGATCAGTATTAACATCCCTGTCTGTGTTTTCTGAGGTTTTAACTTTCTTAGCATAGCTAGAAAATACTGTATCAGCAGTAGGAACATAAGCTGAATTAGTATTATTTGCATCAGTATGTGAGGTGAAAGTTAAATGATCAGAGTCACTATCACTCAAATCGTGATAAGCCCGTTTTTTGGGCGCATTATCTATTTCAACCATTTCTTCAAATTGACTGATATTGTCTCTTTCACAATAACATAAATCATCAACCTTCTTATTCAAGTCAACAAATTGCCTTTGAAAAGTTCTTTTCAAACTATCATTTTTTTTTCTAATCTCCTCAAGGAAGGAATTTAAAACGGTTCAGCTGAGCTAGAATCAGCGGAACTTTGTATTTCTGTCGATAGGACAGTCACGCTCAACTCCTTCTCCCTGGAGGCCGACCGCGTCGGCATATTCTCAGTCGACTGTGTGCTTTCTTGTTATTCTTCCCGTTCTTATTTATAGGTTTACTTCTAACCTTATCACCCTTCTTAGTAACAGGAGAAGGGTTATCTCTCTCAACGCTCATGCGTTTTTTTGTCTTTGAAAAGTTTGATAGAAGTTGCAGTCAACAGTGCTTCCGCCATGTTGCACAAAACTAAGTTTGACCTCGACGAAAGCCAAATCTAAATATTTTCGTATCTCCAAAAAGCTATTCTGTTTACCAACAGTGTATATAAAATCTAGTAAGAAGTTGAAGATAACGAAATACAATCTCAAATATCGCTAAAAAAAAGTGATATTTGAAACTGACCCACTGGAGTTGTGAACCACGTCCTACCCCGAGCAAGAGGTCTAGCGAACTGACAATATTAAGGCTTGGCGCGCATCTCATATGAGACCGGAAGTGGTTATGACGTAATAGAATCACCATTCTAAGAATGCGCTACTCGATGCCCGATGTCCCCAAACAAGCGATGCGCCTGAAAAGGGGTTGCAAAGAGGTTTTCTAGTCTGTATGATTATCGGGTACACATATGATTTGGTCTTGCATTATTATATAACCAGCAAGATATCACTATCGACCATACGACTCGAACGTGATAATGGCCTTATGATTTAGTTATGAACACCACTCACGTTCTTAATGCAGCTATAAGATTACTGTACCGTGCAAAAATAATAGATTTAACTGATGCGTGTTAAATGAAAGTGATTTTTTTTAAGTACGTGTATAATATGCTCTTCAAGATTTTATTTTTCACTTTGTCTAAACAGATCTATAAAAATGCTGCAAATTTGCTCTCTGTTCTTGAAAATGTTGATCGTTAGCGCTCAAGTTTGTACAAATCCAACACTTATGAAAGACATTATTGAAATCGACATGAAAAGTAAGGCAACAACACTTTTGGATATTGGGGAGACCGGGATTATGCAGTGTATGAGAAGTTGTCTACAGTATCCACTATGCACATCTATAAACTTTATAAACAATAAGTGTACGTTACTGACTGGGGAGAGTAACTCGTTATACGCTTATCCCGGGGCTATCACATCTATGAAAAATAACTGGCCGGCTGAGAGAATTGCAGGTAAATGTTTCAACAAACAATGTGCAAGAAATTCAAAATGTGTGGTTTATTCTTTTAACCAAGTAGTTTGTGAAATCATTGGATGTACTGACATCCCTGAAGTGAAAAATGCTCAATTTCTCAACGTTAACGTATTTCAATCTAAACCATTGTGGAATATTAATGATTCAATAAAAGAGCCTTGTATTACACCAAGACGAAGTTCGAAAGACGTTTTATGTCAGAGTAATGGTCAATGGTCCGACTTTAACTGTTCTCTACCTGGTAAGAATACAGTTTTATCAGTATACTACCTTTTCCGAGGATGATCTAAAAAATTTAATTTTAAACTTGGCCAAAATGTGTCCTAGTTCGTCAGTTGACTCGCCTGGACTATACAACGATTCCCACTATAACCCATTAAATACTTACGAATAAGTAATATTAAAATACGTTTAGCAGCGTTTTTCAATAATTACTTATAGTTTAATGAAAATATCGCCTTATATAATAAAGATTATATTTTTAGTCATGACGCTTGGTAAGTCCAACTGATGAACCCTACTATTCATATTCATTCTAAGAGGTAGTATTGCTTGAAATCCGATTGATGATTCGTGTTTTTGCAGATTCGGTAACTGGAAGAAAGTCCAGAGTTTTTAAGTTTGCACTTTTCGCGTCCATCTGAAACTCTTGACATATAAAACAATTCATGCAAATGATAATTCATAAAGCATTTTGCCAGAAACGGAAATAGTATTTAGCATTATTTTCGAAAAATGTACGTTTTTCTTTTTGGTAAATGTTTGACATAAAGACGTTTAAGAAAAGATGGAATTTCGGCCATTGAGAACAAAATTTGTTATTGAATAATTTTACTGATGGAGTCATTGTCCTTCGACTTAGACCTTGCTGTAAACTAGAACATGCAATTGGAATTTTATGATGTTTATTAATGAACTTAAAGGGCTACTCTGAACGAACTATATTACCTACTTAACAAGTTCATGTTTTTCTGATTTCAGTTGATTGTAGAGATGCACATTCAAGGAACATGAACCTAAGTTTGGATATCGATATAGATTTAGATGGAGAAAATGGGGTATTATCTCCGATATCTGTCAAATGTGAAAAGATGTCAGAATCTGATGAGTTTCAGGTCACATTGGGTAAGTTATACAATGTACATTGTTTAAATTGCTGTAGAATCTACGGTGAAGATCATGTTTTGATACACCTTCTATCATATCACAGATAAAACTACGTGTGGATCTTATGTGAAAATAACAAACACGAACGTAGTTCACAGCGATTTGATGAATCTCTTCATCGACCTTATAATTCGTTATAGGCAATAATAATAAAGTATTTAAATCTTATTTGAAGGCTTTCTTGAAATATAATAGCCTTTTTCAAATGCGGCTCGTTTAGTCGAGGTAGAGATTCAGAATGACTGTGAACTACGGTTGTGTGTATTCTTTTCTATATCCAAAAGAAGCATTCGTAGCTTTGATAAGGCATAACAAACAGATATTGGCATACTTCAGTACAAAAAGACCAAAAAAATCTTAGAAATACATCCCCTTTAAAATTCTTTGTCAATTTGTATCTTCAGGTCATGAAAGCGGGGTCCTCAGAGCATACGGTCACGAAGTGCCGTATAGCCAAAAGTTACTTGTCACGTACAAGGCAAATATGGAAGCTGTAACGCAGTTGATAGATCGTTCTAAATCATGCAAACAGATGATAAGTGTGATTTGTCATAACACTGTTATAGTACGGAACATGGCCTGGATAAACAGAAGAAATTCTCTATCATATTATTTCACTGGTAATGACGTAGAGTATATAGGATGCTCATGTGGCTTGACAAATACCTGTGTCATGAGCATATATTATAAATGTAATTGCGATGCCAATGATAACACCATTAATACAGATACAGGAGAAGTCACTAACAAGAACGATTTACCAGTTCTTGGAGTGGCTGTTGGAGATACAGGTAAGAGATGCGTATTTTGTCACTTAATATCAATAGAAAAAAAAAAGATTTCCACTTATGATTGCACGATGGTCGTTCTGTTCTGCTTGTCTACTAAATTTCAATCATCCCTCTAATACAAATACAATACCGTGGCAAATTCAGCCCCAGAGTTGTTTACTCGAGTCTGTTTTATTCTACATTAGGAACTGTTCTGGGAACGAAAACGGGGAATTGTGTGTAATTTAAACGTTCTGAGAAACCGTTACCGAAATTTATACCATTGAAAGAAAGTGGTCCCAAAACGGTTTCCCGAATTAAAATTTAGAAACGGAATATGAATGAGTAGGCTATAGTTACATCACGAGCAAGTAAATTCTGAATTGCTTTTACTTATTTTTTTAAAAGCTTTGGCAAACCATACTCGCTTTCATCGCCACAGGCTCATTTTAATTTACGATTAATTGCTTTTCACTTTTTATAGCCAACTGATAACTGATGATAATAAGACATTTTAACAGGTAACTTCATTTCAGGGTTGTCATATTCACATCACGTATTCTCCACCTTTCCAGATTAATAATCAATTCACAGTGAAAAGGTAAAATCTTGTGATTACCAATAGACTGTATTTAATATTTTCTTTTTCAGGTTCGTTCATCGAATACGCCAACATATCTATTGGATCTCTTATATGCCTTCAGTGATATTCTTATACAGTAGTTTTCGTCTAAATACTTGCTTGGATTGATTTTGTTTTTTGTGGTAATTACCAACTTTATGACGTCATTAGTAGGTTTTGTTGTCGCAATGCACAATTTTGGAATATTGGAGAACCAAAGTCGGCATTTCAAACAAAATCTATAACATAGTCAATATGTACAATTTGTTACCTATGGAAATTTTTTTTTAACATTTTGCCATATTTTTATAGATGTGAATTAAATTAATTTTGTTTGCAATATCAAATTTCATTACGATTCTTGACAATGGACTAGAATACCTTTCCTAGTGTCAATCAACCAACTTTAATCGCTCCATTGCATACATCATAGAAACGAACATTAATACATAATAAATCATGTATGTTTCTTCTTTAGCTAATTGAATTGTATTAATAAATTAATTATTATCCATTAGATCATCGGGGGTTTTAAATTGTTTGGAGGTAATAATGGGCCTTTTATTGTCTAGCATAGAATTTTGTAGTCAGGCTAAATTATCATCCTACATGAAAAATATTAAAGAGAAAACTTTGGGAGTAATGTAATCGATCAAGGATCCTAAACTCGATACTTCCATCGATTTAAACAAAAATCTTAAGTCGAAGTAAGTTTTTATGCGACGTAAAATTAATTTGTCTATCCATATTTTCATCAGGGCCCAATAGATACCAAATAGGAAATATGTCTGCATAATTGACCTTTCACTATTTGTCACATTTAATATGAATATTAACAAATTCAAAGTTATTATCCTCTATGTTTTTTTTATTGATATATTATACCGCTACATTTCGTAACAATTTCTTCACAATGCAAAATAAATCTATTTTAAGTTATTTAACATGGTTCAAGAATTGACCTTATTAGCCTACGTTGGAGAGACTTTCAGGGTATCGTTCCACTGACTGTCGTAAGTTTACGATTACTTGCGTTCAACAAAGCTGTCGTAAAATTAGGTTTTACACTTACCACTGAAATAAATCGTAAGATACTTCCTTGGTAAGAAAATGTATATCGTACAGCTATACCTAAGTCATCTGGTACTAGTACATCGTCTAGACAACTTCATGAGAACCAGATGTGAGGTCAAAAAGATAGTCAAACCTGTATATAAATATTGACTAAAATGATGTAGTTAACTACTAATTTAGCAGTGCCATGTTTTGTAAGATATTACACAATTTCCTGTACAAAGACATAAATTCCAGTCAACAACTGAAAGATTTTTTATGTGAACTTGATCAGTTTTCTAAGTTATTCAGTTCTAGACACAGATCAGCGAATTCAACAGAGTTGCCGACAAGGAGAAACCAAAGACATGTCTTTGCCTATGACGATATCAAACTCGGCTATCTAAGTTAGTAAGAAATATATAAAATTCACAACTGTGCAGAACAGCAACCACATTGTAAATCCAAAAACACGTCTTAATGAATAAAAACAAATGAATAGTAATGGAACTTGGAGTCATAATAACAATGGTATGACCATCATTGGTGAGCGATAATGTATCCCATGCTTTGAAGTTCTTCTATGAAAGCTAATAAAATAATAGTCCATTAAAGTGAAATTACAATGAAACACATACCTGCAACATGTTGGCTGTCCGTTATAAGCGCAGTCAGTGTAGTGCGGTCAAGATCATAAATGATTAAAACTAGGTTATGTAAAATCTTGACCGACTATCTTTTAGACATTGCGCCTTGATACTTCCGTTAGACAAAATATTCAATTGGTAACATTTCCTTCATTATACCACAATGATAAGTACTAATACGTTAATAAAAGTAGGTTGATGCGAGGTAAATGAGCTATAAGCGAACATCTGTTGAAATAATGCTGGTAACAATACCTCTTCTGATTGGAAGGAAGTTAATAGGAGCAAGCGTTTCCGATTTATCTCGATTTTGCATACATCACAAGCTCGCTAAATTCTAATTTCCATAATCCAGGTATTATTTTACCAGATGAATGACCAGTTATCGCGGTCAACTGCTAGAAGCGGTCACCTCCTGAAGTGCGGTGTTGTTATCGGATGCATTTAATGTCGTCAAAGAATGTGCAATGTATTTTACGAGAATTTTGATCAATGAATTCTGTGCAAAGTTTCATCATATATTTTTGTGATTCTCCTTTCAAACGCCAAGAAGAAAGTATTTGTAAATTCAAATCGGACAACAATGACTTATTTATTTGCTTAAAGAAATTTAAATATGATTTCAATCTTCCACCGTAATAAATTTAGCACCTTTTTAAGTACCAAGATCTACAGTAGACGACAACAATATTTCCGTTTGATAACAAAACGTCACTTGTTGATATTAACCTAATGTAATTATTATTTATTTCGACTGAATACCTACCATTTTCAGATTAATTGAGTGTCTGTTATATTCATCAGATGGCTTAGTATCAACTCGTGTGTTATTGTATTAGATGCAAATAGGCTAGAATACTTACATAAACAATAATAGGAAGCGGTATACATAATGTTATAGAAACAAATATAGTCGAGTTCACATAAATGTTAAACCCTGCGTTTAGTCTTGACTAATTTTTTTTTTAAAGAAATTTAACCGTGTTTCATGCATATTAATAATTAAAGTGGCAGTATGCACAATTTTCTTTCTCAATACCATCAAATCTGAAATCTAATCTATATTAAACTGAATTTGTTCATTCAGATTATGTTTCTTTTCTGAAATGTTGCCACCCATTTAGTATTTTACCGATTATACATACATATTATACATACATGTATAATCCAATCTGATTAGAAATTTATTATACGACAAAAGTTTGATTGATAAATCAGAATCCTTTTGGCAGTTAGTCGGATAAGACAACACATCAACGTAAAATTCCCACAGGTTTAAAAAAATAAAAACTAGTACACCAACTTACCTTACCCCTAAAACGACAGTGTATTTCAAACTTAACACACGGTGGGTTCGTTTTGCCGAATTGCCAAACTCGCCGCATCGTGCCCAACTGCTTATAATAGACCTGTAAAACGAAACTACAGGTTTCTGATAAAATCTTTAATGGCGTCATTTGTTACACATGAAACGAAATATTTTTTTGACCGGTTGTTCCGCTGCAAGTGTTTTATTTATAATTTGGACTTGTTAGGAAAATCGAAACTGTAATATATCTGGAATGGAAGAAAAACAAGCACAAATGATGATACAAATATACAAATCTGTAAAACAAACGAGTTCAAAAAATTGATTTTAACTGACAAGAGTTATGTCCCTCCACTGTTTCCCTCTAACGTCATCCATGCTAGAACAAATGGCAACTGAAAGTGTGAATCTGCTAAACAGTGGGTGTGTACAAAACAAAGCCCTAAGACCTAAACAGGAAGACCCATCGAGGTAAAAAACGAAGACCTAAAAAAGGAAGACCCCACGGGGTAAAAAACGCTGACCCTGTCAAAAATCCAACAAGGCATAGGAATATTCCATTCCATATTTCACTCCAAGGTTAAGCATGTCAATACGCCAATTTCCCCAGAAGAAAAGCAAAATCCATCAACCCTCCCTTCCCTACAGGGTGATACATAAATACGGACGTAAAAAAAAGGTACAAAAGGAAGACCCCACGAGATAAAAAAAAACGAAGACCCTGTGAAAAAATAAAACAAGGCATAGGAATATTCCATTGAAATTTTACTCGATGGTTAAGCATGTCAATACGCCAATTTCCCCAGAAAATGAGCAAAATCCACAACCCCTTCCTTTCGTTTTGTACACACCCACTAAACAGTAACTCAGAGTTATCAAGTGAGCAAAAATTCAAAATTCTCATATTAGATGTGCCATATAATTCGGCAGTGGCTCAACCGCCACCTGCACATGGATAAGCAATTTTATTTTTTGAACATGTTTTGTTTTAAAGATTTATATATTTGTATCATCTTTTGTGCTTGGTATGTTTTTTTCCATTCCAGATATATTATAGTTTCGATTTTCCTAACAGGTCCAAATTATATAAAAAAAACACTTGCAGCGGGACAACAGATTAAAATTTATTTCGATTCATGTGTAACAAATGACGCCATTACAGATTTTATCAGAAACCTTTAGTTCGTTTTACAGGTCTTTTAAAAGCAGTTGGGCACGATGCGGCGAGTTGGGCAATGCGGCAAAACGAACCCACCGCTTACCACAGACTAACGGAATGGACTGAATGGAGTTTTACGTCCTACTCTTTTGCACCTTATGAGCTAATAACGACGGGCATCGCCATGCAATGCGCAATGAGAGAACGTTTGCCAGGACAGCGAGGGTTTTTTAACTTGCACAGCCTGTAGCAAAAGGGACCTCGGTTTTATCGTCCCATCCGAAAGACTAGATACTTTATCCACGTCAATCCCTGCGACTTGCATCTCTGACAAAAGGAAACAGGGCTGAAAACTTATATAGGTCCTATGAAATTAAAGTCATTCACAACAATAAATAAGCGGGGTGTTGTGAACTTCCTAAAGAGTTCTATTTGAAATTCTAACCTAATCAGATACTATAAATCATATTATCATATCAAAATTATATAACATCAATTATATACAAATATATAAAATACAGTCTGAATTTCTCTACATGCTGGTTAATTGGGAAAGGATTAATAACCCAAACTGCTATATACAATGAAATGCCAAAATTGAAGAAATGGTACCTCCTCGTGGCAAATTTGCCGATGCTTCGTATTCGTATTAAAAGTAAGGATTAAGAGGAAGGGAAATAATAATTAGCATTAAGAGGAAGTGAATAAATAGTAGGCCTAAGGATTTATAGGAGGAAGGGAATTGATAGTAAGGATTTATTGGAGGAAGGGAATTAATATTAAGGATTTAGAGGAGGAAGGGAATTAATAGTAAGGATTTATAGGAGGAAGGGAATTAATAGTAAGGATTTACAGGAGGAAGGGAATTAATAGTAAGGATTTATAGGAGGAATGGAATTAATAGTAAGGATTTATAGGAGGAATGGAATTAATAGTAAGGATTTATAGGAGGGAGAGAATTAATAGTAAGGATTTATAGGAGGAAGAGAATTAATAGTAAGGATTTATAGGAGGAAGGGAATTAATAGTAAGGATTTATAGGAGGAATGGAATTAATAGTAAGGATTTATAGGAGGAAGGGAATTAATAGTAAGGATTTATAGGAGGAAGGGAATTAAATAATAGTAAGGATTTATAGGAGGAAGGGGATTAATAGTAAGGATTTATAAGAGGAAGGGAATTGATAGTTAGGATTTATACAAAGAAAGGGAATTAATAGTAAGGATTTATAGGAGGAAGGGAATTAATAGTAAGGATTTAATGGAGGAAGGGAAATGATAGTAAGGATTTATAGGAGGAAGGGAATTAATAGTAAGGATTTATAGGAGGAAGGGAATTAATAGTAAGGATTTATAGGAGGAAGGGAATTAATAGTAAGGATTTATAGGAGGAAGGGAATTAAATAATAGTAAGGATTTATAGGAGGAAGGGGATTAATAGTAAGGATTTATAAGAGGAAGGGAATTGATAGTTAGGATTTATACAAAGAAAGGGAATTAATAGTAAGGATTTATAGGAGGAAGAGAATTAATAGTAAGGATTTATAGGAGGAAGGGAATTAATAGTAAGGATTTACAGGAGGAAAAAATTAATAGTAAGGATTTATAGGAGGAAGGGACTTAATATTAAGGATTTATAGAAGGAAGGGAATTAATAGTAGCCAAAGGATTTACAGGAGGAAGGGAATTAATAGTAAGGATTTACAGGAGGAAGGGAATTAATAGTAAGGATTTATAGGAGGAAGGGAATTAATAGCAAGGATTTAAAGGAAGAAAGGGATGTAGAATTCGTAAGTCAAGGGGTTTATTCATTCGATCAAGGACACTGAAAGGGGTAATATAAAGGACAAATTAAAAACCCTGTGACCCTTCTCAACACTCACTCTTAACACTAGCAAAAATAAAATATTATTGCAACAGCTTTTCGGGTAGTTTTGCCAAATCATTGCATTTAAATAAGTGATAATTTGTCACTGTAAAGTACAATTTGAAACGTCGAAATATAAAAGAAAAAGTTTTGAGGATGGAGCGGATAGGACCTAAAAACTTAGGTTCACAAGTCCGCCGTGACAGGGGTCATTTCCACCAGCTGGTCCTTGGCCAAACCTCTTGGCTTATCAGTACCCATTTACAGCTGGGTGGACTGGAATTGTGAGTGAAGATGATTTATTCAAGGTCATCGATCTTTCACACTCCGGTCGAGATTAGAACTCACGTCCAACATTTTCAACATATCCAAGCGAATGACGTCATTACGTAAAGAACCAACGCTATGGTGATTTATTTGCTTTCTTGTAGTAATGGCTGAAGGAAGTGGAAATCTTCTGAAACTCTAGGCGTTTTGCTACTTCTGGAGAAGGCAATCTGCATCTAAACCAAATACAAATGTTTCTGGAAAAGCCAAGCAATACAGAACTACCTAAACAGTCGACAATAACAGATGCACATGATAGACGTAGCAAATCCAAGAAACGCAGAAACCGTTCAAATATCAGCAACCACGCACAGGATCGAACCGGTAGAAAGAAGAGACAACATGTTAAACATGGTAAGTGTAAGTGTTTGATTCACGAAAAACCTGGAAATACAGTAATGCCGGGGTCATAATGGATTTTTAAAATAAACCGACATTAGGCGAACATTGTTTATACCGATACCAGAGAAATGTTGATCAACGATAGGCTATGTTCCTATTAAAATGTTCGTCCTCACAGTCACGGATTTGCTTTAAAATGTACGGGGAAATGTAGCCTACATATAGTACTTTTTGTAAACCGGGGTAAATTGAAGTTAAGCAGGTCCTGAATCAATTAGATGTCAATTCGACTTACAAAGTTGAAGTTTTTGGTACCGTACATTTCAGTAAAATCCTCGAAGAAAACCAAACGACATGAACCAGTAATTAACGATCTTTTACAACAAGGATGGTCGGTATTAAACAAAAATCGTTATCAGATCACAGTGGTGAAAATGCCCGAAGCTGAAACAAATCTCAAAATCACATCGCCTCAGAAAGCCACCTCTATTACAAAGAAAAGCGACAAAGTTTCACTGAGGGATGATAATCAAGTTGGTGTTCCTGTGGGATTTGGTAAGTCGACTTTTTGTTTCAATTTCAGCATGGGACTTGAAATTACTATCCTTGTTGGTTTGATTCCGGGACGGGTTGAAATCGGTTTTCTGTTGTTAGTGATGGTTAGATGAGATAACATGCTCAAGCGTCTATCTGTTCGAATAATCAACAGTGATCTTTGAATGGCATTTAGTAACCGGATATGATATAAACAATCGCACGATATATGGATATAACGATTACTTTAATAAAACATAACAGGCGACGTTTCAATAAGTATTCTCTTATCGTCTTCAGGCCAATTTTTTTGAAGACGATAAGAGAATACTTATTGAAACGTCGCCTGTTATGTTTTATTAAAGTAATCGTTATATCCATATATCGTGTGATTGTTTATAATAATTAACAGTTTGTCCTGGCAAACAAGTGTAAAAAACAAAGAGGTTAAACTCATTTCATTTCAAATTTTGTCTTACTGATTCTTTTTTCTATTTAGGAGAATCTCACGAGAAGAAGAATTTATTACAAAAATTTGTAAGAAGATCGCAAAAAGTGATTGAAAGATTTTTTACTCGTCGAAATATAGAAGATTGAATTTCAAACATCTGAAGCCAAAATTTGTAATATTTATTTTTGAAATTCTATATTATATTTTATTGTGCATATTATTTATAAAAATTAAACTTTTATATTTCAAATACCCGGTAGGCCTACTGTGTTTGTTTATGGAATGAGGTAAATTAAGTTAGTACATAGGATTTCCCATCCATCGTATCTTGTGTTGTGGGTTGTTATCCCGGGCCGCTGGTTTTCGAACAGGGTTCTTCCTTGGATGATTACGAACACCTACTCAAAATCCGTTCACAATTCTGCCATCTAAAATGACGGACATGGGCAGTTCACGCTCCACATTTTATTTTGGCGTAAAACCGTCAGTTTCACTTCGTAGGATGGATAGCTGATTAACATGGCTCAATAAACAATATTGATAATCCATTTTGTTTCTTAGTTAGGGTTTAGACTGTTTTCCCACAGTTTTTCGCCAAAATGCAGGAAAAAACTTTGAATCCAATTTCCGTCTCCCTGCCCCACCCGAAACGGGTTTAGCCCAAAAAGACAAAAGGTAAAAGAAAAAAATAATTGCCGTTTTTGAATTTTCGGGGCATTTTGCCGATGAAAGACCATTATTGCTTATACATGTCAAAATAAACTTGTCTGCTGTATCTCAAATGGTTCCTAAGTAACAGCCCCTCAAACTTTGGAAATTCCTAAAAGCAGAATATTTATTATTTATTACACTCACTGTAAAAGTTCCGCTTATGCTCTATGTCAAGTACAAATGAAAGCTACTAAAACATGAATAGCTTTTTGAATTCAATGAATTTCTTCATCCATGGAGTAAAAAAAATACAACATAATGGTTTCGATAAATTTTACCAACAATTCTTTCTCAATAATAAATATTTTAACAAAAATAAATTATTTACACTTCAAAAGATTTGGTGAAACGTTAAATTGAAATATTATCTTACATATTTGCTACCAGGCATTCAATTATTATGCATGAAAAGTACATAAGTTGCTAGAAACTATCCTGTGTGTTTAAGTCTACAGGGATAGGAATTCAATATGGATGGTCAAAAGAGTGGTACATCAATGATGGAATTTTGTTTCAGAATGCTAAAAACACAATAAGGACTTTTCACAAGATTCAGTGTAGCCAAAACATAATTCTATAAAATTTAAGTGGCCAAGCTTACAGATTAGAGCTAATCCAATGGCAAAATCACTTAAAAGGACCAAATTCAAAATATTAAAAAGCAACAATAATATTTTACAAACCAGATGATATTGTAACAGTTTGAGCATCCATCACCGATTTAAAAAAAAAAAAACAAAGAAAAAAAAAGGTAAGTTCATTTTGTTTTGAGGTAGAATAAATATACAAACTTGACATACAGCAAGTTGATTATAACTAAAACTACCTCAAGAATAAGTGGACTGAACTTTTCTTCCTATTTAACTTGAATATGAAAGTATATCATTTTCTTTGCTTATTCAAACGTTTAAAAAAGCTTTAGACAATTGAAAATTCAGATCACTGCAAATTTAATAATATCTGTAATTAAAAATAGAGAAATAACACTTCAAATTTTAAAAGTTTAGTTTAAAAATCAGCTTGTAGAATATACATATATCAATAAATAAACGTCTTTTGGACATGCAGCTAAAAATAAGATAACAGAAAACAACAAAGACACAGAAAAAATTAAATTTATAAAATCAGATATACTCAATAGTGATTTTGATCATGGCATTATGAAAGAAGAAATGAAATGAAATAGATGGCGTGTTATGTCCTACTCTTTTGGGCCTTTTTTGGTTAATTAAGATTTGAAATGCCACATTGTGTGCAATAAGGGAAATTTTTCTGGGACAGCAGCATTAGCCATCTCTTTTTTTTAATTCTAAACTGTCCAGGGGTCTTTCACAGGCACAGTCTGTAGCACACAGGTCTTGTTTTTTTTGGTCCCAACCAATTGGCTTGACCCTTTTTCAATGTCTGCTGCTTCCACTTGAAAAACTGGCTTATTATTATTCCATTGGTCAACCTTAAGACATACATTTCTAAATCTAAGAAATTTAGATAACTTGTTTTTTCTTTTTATCTCAATTGTAATCTAACAAGGTTTCTATTGTAGTCGCATTCTAATGATATATTTTAACCAAAAGGGGAATGCTTTGTTACATTTCTTCATAATTCAAAAGGAAAAAAAAAAGAATGAGGAATCACAGTAATCCACAAGAAGCAAATCTTATTTGGAATATTTAACCTTTGATAATAATTCATCTATGTTAACTGATCTTAAATCTATACTTTTCTTCTTCTTCATTTTCTGAAAAGGCAAAAATACATTCGTTTCAAGCAAATTTTGTAAATAAAAAAATTGTTTATATTACTACCTATGCAGTTTGCAATTTGAGAAATCATAGCCAGACAGTAACATAACAATTCCAACTTTTATTAGAATGACACAGCATCCAATTCGCAAATAGGTCTACTTTCAAAATTAAGTTTCTTAAGACCCACTTTATTTCAATGTCAGATTTTCTGTATGTGACTCATACATAATTTACTGATTAAACAGAAGTAATATTATTACTTACTTTCTTTCTAGGTTCAGGACATGAATTAGGTGACTGAAAAAAGAAAAGAAAAATTCCAGTTATAGATTTATAATTGTTGATATTCCTGTAATTCATAAGATATATGCCAACAACACAGAGTTGAAATAAAAAATCAATAAATACTCACACCAAAAGAATCAGTGACAGACTCTTCAGCTTTTCGCTTTCCACTGGATAATCCAATATTTGAAGAGACAATCAAAGAAGACTGGGAATTTAGTTTGATGTTTGATTTTGGAATAGAAAGATCTGTTGGTTCTGACTGGACATTGGATTGCGACGTTTCTCCATCATGCTGCTTTGTACATGCAGAATTTCCCTGAACAGCTTTATTATTTTGAACTGGAATTTGTGAAGATTGACTCAATGCTAAATTGTCTTCAGATGATAAAGAGCTTGGTTTAAAAGGATCATATGATACAGATGCAAAAGAATTCAACATGGACAATGATGCTAAGACTTCAGCTGCAGCTTTTGTTTCATTTTGATCAGCTGTTTCAAACTGATTACTGACTTCGTTAACTGATACAATGTTAATTTGGCTATTCGTTGACCCAGCACTTAAATCTATTGGAAGTCCATAATTGATGACATTCACATTTTCTAAACGCTGATTAAATTCTTTAGTATCGGCATCCAAAATATCTATTGCATCTACAGGGGCAGTAATTTTAAGGTTCTTATCTTCAACCATATTAGTTGCTTGTGCAGTAGTTGCTTGTGGAGGAGTTGATTTCTTTGGAGTCTTTCTTTTCTTTTGGCTTGATGATTTACCTTTGTTACTCTTTACAGGTGAAGCTTTCTTTGTAGTTGGGTCTGATTTCCTGTTTGATTTTGCTTTTACCGTCTTTGCTTTTGATTCAGTAGTTTCTTTAGGAATCTTGACTTTGCCAGCACTTTTCTTTCTTTCCTTTGGTTTTTGTTTATTTTCAAGTTTGTTCAGTATAACTTTAGGAGACATATTTGTTGAAACCAAATTGTCAGGGCTCACTATAGTAACTATGGGTTCTGCTGGTCGGTTTTGTATGTTGATAGGTTTTGTGGTGGTTTGCCGTGGAAGCAACGGTCGAACTTTTAATTTCTCAACTTTTTCAGGAGTGCGTGTACTAATCTTTTTGGGGAGAAGATCTTTTTTAGATTTCGAGTCACTTTTAGCACATTTATTCAATGATCTTCTTTTGTTTGAATTCTGGACATTACTTGATGATGGCTGTTCACGTCCAAAATCTAAATTTCTAACATGGCAAAATCTCCTTGACATTTGACCCATTGGAACTGCAGTGAAAGGAACATCATTGACAGTTCCATGGATGACATTTGCATCAGTCTTTAATGGACTTAAAGAATAACACAGAACTGATTCATCTGCAGTGTTTGAAGATGACGTTTCAGTCTTGGGAGAAGCTCTAGACACAGCCTTACTCAATAGATTAGGTTTTTTGAATTCTTTTTTGGGAGATTTTCCAGAATTTTCTGATAGTGAACATTCAGGTATTGAATTAGGATAAGGAGTACTGGAGGCCAGATTAGTATTTTCATTTATAGGAGTAATTGGCGACAGAACAAAGGCACTATTTTCTTCGATAGCTTTAACCATTGTGCGTTTGTTATGAGCTAATAAATGGTTTCCACCAGGGGAAAGTGTGATATCGGAAACGCTGGTTTCGTTAAGTTGTGTCTGTGTTAACAGTGGGTATCCAGTACCAATCAATGTTGACTGAAGTGGTGTAGGTAACTCAACATTACTATGACTATTATCTGAATGTCCATCACTAAAATGACTATTTCTACTATTAGAATTAGAGTGTGGGGGAGGAAAGTGTTTACCAGGCCTGGTACCACCACTTAACTGTCTATTTTCTGGAATAATTATCAATGGTTTCTGTGGGGAGGCTATTTTTCCATGAAGTGGTAAAACTGAAAAAATAAAATAGTTTATTAAGTAATAATTGATCAAAGATTGTGCTTTTTGACAGATCTATTCAAAAATTCAGTCTAATTAACAAGCCTAAGGCCCATTAGACATAAAACTTCTTGATCGGTTTATGGCGAAATTTCATCACAACGTGTACATGATATGAACCATAAGAAGATTTTTAGCTCTCACTTGCTGAGACTAACCTTTAAAAATTTCCAACAATTAAACATAGGGCTATGAACACCTTAAGTCACAATCTGACTAAATGTATAAAATGAAACAAATGGGAGTGTTAATATATTATCTCCTTCTGTTGGCACTTACTTTCAGTTCCATTAAGAGGCGTTGGTGTTATCCTTTTAGGTCGTCTGATCTTAGTTGCTCTTTCTGGAGTGGACACCGAATTGGCATCAGGAGAACTAATAGAAATCACAGATATAGCTGGGGAATTAATATTAGCTATGTTATACATATTACATTCTTGGTTAGCCAACTGATTATTAGAGTTATTAGAGTTACTATTAACATGAACTGGGGCTGGATAACTCTGTCTATTCACGGTTTGACTAGAATTACCAGTATTACACGCAATGGTTTGTGCTGAAGAACTGTTATTTGAGGTACATATACTGTTTACAACACTGTTTACAACACTGTTTTTGTTTGATTCAGAACTTAATTGTTTTTGATAATTTTCACTAGCTGGTTTTATTTGAACATCATTGCTGTTGAACTATTGAAGGTGTATTATCTGGGTTATACTGAGTTTGAGAATTGTTGCCGTTCTGGTTCAAATATGGAGAACTTAATGGATGTTGTTCTAGTTGCTGTTGGTTTTCTGGATTGACCAAGAAATTTTCTTTAATATCTGTTGGTGTATGTACTGAAACACAAAAAAAGTCATGTTTTTTATTATTTCTATCTTCTAATTTAACCTGAATGTGAAATAAATAGGTGAATTAAGAGCAGAGTGTTCTTTTGTGAAATAAAAAGTATAGGGTATTGGGTCTTTGTGCTGCTTTATATATTTCTGCACAATTTGAGCGTTTTTGTTGAAATGTGTGAATTAGTGTTTAGACATTAACCAAGTTTGTTGAAATCAATCACCTCTCTATCAGGTTATATATTTCAAAAATAACTCCTGGTGACTCTTATTTAAGACTTGTTCCTTTCCCTTGACACCATATTATCATAAAACCTAGATCAAAAGAAAATAGGTATACTCCTTTACTTACATTCATCAGTTTGATTATTTTGAATATCATCTTGATTAGACTGGATAATCATTTGATCAACTTCATCATGAACAGATGATTCTTTAGCTGAAAATTAGACACACAAAAAAAACAATTATCATATATATCATTCAGGAAATTAAGTTGCAAACTTTACCTGAAGTTTAAATGGATATTAAACAAACTAGCACTATCAATACATTATATGACATACATAGGGAAATCAGTGGATTTACTTGGTGTCAAAACTAAGACAGAATCCCTCTATAATCCAATAAATCCATAAAACTAAGCAACTTAGAAAGTGGAAATACACTTAAAAGCCTTTTTCAATAATTATTCAGTTTAAATGGATATAATTGTATTATATAGAGATTCTATTCTTTAGTCATGGCACCTGATCAATACATGCACTCTTACTGACCAAGTTTGAAACTTTTAATAGTATGCCTATTCAAAAAGGTAGTAGTGCTTTAAAATAACAACTGTCATATACAAATTCTCAAACTAAATGCTAAATGTATAAGTATCTTCTTTGACCATACTAGTTTTTTAGTTATTGTGGCAATTTCCAAAAATTATCGCTGCAAATTTTGAAGTAAGGTGTCTTCAAATTGTTTAAGTTATTAGAAAAGGAAAATGTAAACATTGTTAAATTTAGCAATTCCTTTGTCAAAGAATTTAACCTGCAGTATTACAAGGGTCATACAATGAATTGTCTTCGAATATGTCATTTTCTTGGAAAAAAATGCATCATACTAAATTTAGATTTATGGCCTTCTCTTCTAAACCTTAATATGGGCTAATGAAGACTTTCATTTAAAGTAAATTATTATACAAACCATTCATAAATAAGGAGAAGATTGATTCTAAAGAGGGATCATTTCCAGTTACATCTGCTATACCTTTTATAACACCTCCTAACATAGACGATAAATTATCCTACAAAATTATAGCATATTATATACACACAATGTTTGATAACCATTCTATTTTACAGAACAGAATTTTCCATTTTTTACATTTTAAGATGTTACCTCTTACGTTTCAAGGAGAAAATTAATCAAATCGAAGAGAGCAAAAAACAAATGATGAATGAAAATAGACTCGAAAGACATATAGAGAGATGGTTTGGCCTGCAATATATTTTTTGTAATTAACTATACATGTTTGTATTTAATTAGAAATAGAAATATTCTTAATATTATTGTCATACCTATTTATATTGTATATTTACATAGATCAATATTAATATTACTACTATTATCAATGTATGTAAAATGAACAAATGTAAATGTAAATATACACAAAAAAAAGATGTTACGACAACTATGATGATGTAGATGCACAAATTAACTAAAACATCCACATAGTGCATGTGCATTTCACTGTTTATATTCCTGATTTGATGTTAAATGATCCCTTTTATCAATATCCTTAACATAATGGCAGATATAAGTTAGATTTATTGATGAGAATGCTATTTGTTCAATTGCAAAAGCTTTTGAAGTACAAAAATCAGGCACAAACTGCAACAAAAAATCAAAATTCATTAGAAAGACTTACGTTACTTAGATTGTCTGTACCAGTTGGTACGTCTTGATGTTCATTCATATAGGGTTGTACTGTATCATGATGTTCACACACGTTCACACTAACAGTACTTGTACTTGGAATATTCTCTGGAGTCGGACCAAGTTCACTATGAACAGCAGTGCTATTTTTTATGGTATCACTTTTTATCACAACATTGTCTTTTCTTGGAACCAGCTTTTTGTTTATATTGTCTGCTAATATTTCATGTAATTTTGTGTCTTCCAATAATTTATCTATCATATGCTGAAAACAAGAAGGAAATATCTCATCATTAATAATAACTAAAGATAAGAAGAAACAACCATTTTAACAATGTAAATAACTACTAAAACCCATTGCACATGTTTGTTTGATTCTAAATAAATATTTCAAAATGAAATGAATGGAGTTTTACGTCTTACTCTTCTGCACCTTATGGGCTAACGAAAACAGGCAACGCCATGCAGTGTGCAGGGAATTTTTGCCAGGACAGCGGCACTAGCCTACTCTCTGTAAGCCTAATCATTCGAGTCTGTCATGTGCATAAAATAAAAATATTTTTACGAAACACAAAAACATTTTCCATCCTAAACTAATCAACATAAAATATCTAATCATATAAAAATAAAAATATATTTGAACCTTGAGGCCATGTATCAACAAAAGTCATGAACCAACGCGCTAACACAATGTTCAATGTTGCAAGTGGCTAATGAAGACATCACATTTTATGTACTAGTCCTTGGCCATTGATCTTTCCTGCATTATCTGTACCCATTTGCAGCTGGGTCGACTAGAATAACAGGTGAAAAACAATTTGTTCAAGCACACA
Source organism: Nipponacmea schrenckii (assembly GCA_030562195.1). Lineage (NCBI taxonomy): Eukaryota > Metazoa > Mollusca > Gastropoda > Lottiidae > Nipponacmea > Nipponacmea schrenckii. The sequence continues at coordinate 984,183 of JAUJPP010000002.1, forward strand.
AGACTTTCACACTAATCAAGATTAGTAACCGTGACGATTCCATCTCCTAAAAAGGTCAATAATGAAATGGAAGTGACAAAATGGTTCCATTCATGATGGTTTGGGACTAGATAAAAAAACACCTACTGCATAATCTGTCATAGTATTTTCATCCATTTCTGGTCCAGGTGGATTGGTACTAAATTGAGTACAAGTTGAATTATCTGGACTAAGTCCACCCATCACAGTGATATTGTTATCTGCTCTACGTCTAGGTGGTCTAAAATATAAAAGCACTCATATTTACAATATATTGATAATAGCTATAAACTTATAAACTTGGCAACTTCTTCAAACTTCAGTTGTAAACACTATGATGATAACAATAATCATTAAAACACACATCTGAGCCAAGGCAGATAAGACAATTCCATTCAATGACTAATGCAAAATATACTAAGTCTACACTATTTTTAATATTTAAAAGAAACATTATTGTACAGGATAAATAACTTGTATCTGTCTATACCTTTTTCTTCTGGGAGATTTATAATGCTGATCAAAATGTACATTAGTCAATGTTTTAACAGGTGTCTTGAGGTTCGAGTTTTCATCAACATTTATCGGTCTGAATGCAGATTTCTGAGGTGTCAATGGTACAGGAAAACTATGAACCACTGAAAAATAATCAGCTTTTATAGTGACAAAAAGCAAAGTCAAAAAATTAAAAAGCACTTTCATACCCCACAACAAATAATATTAATTGGCATTATTTAGTATTTCATAGGTGCATAAGAATCATTATTCACTGGATCCATCTTACATCTTTTTTAGTTTGACTCATCGAATGTCTTTTAATGTCAAAGGAGGTGAAAGATAATTAACATTACAATACAATGATGCAAGATTTCAAATTATAATTACCATTGACTGTATTTGATTGTGATTCTTGGCAATGTGTATCAGAAGAAAGCACTATAAACGTTTCATTAGATACCATTGTTTGGTTACCATTATTATCACCATTTTCAATTTCATGATTACCATTACATCTCATAGAAACATCACAAAAATTATTGTTATTTGCATTTACTTCATCACTACATGGGTTACCTGTTTCATATATTGTATCCAATTCTCCCTTTTCTGTAACATGTGTCTCAAATTCTGTTGTATCATCACAGTTCTGTATTTGACACGAATCTATCCTTTCACTAGGTGCTTTTGGTTCATCTTCATTTATGACTAAAATATTACTTAGATTAACACTGCTGTCTGCACAAGAACTGTCTAGCTTCTCCTTGGACTCTTTCTCTGAAGCACTGGAATTGCACTTCTTTGAGTTCAAAGATCGCAAAGATCTTCTGCAAGAATTTTCAGGAGTCTTTTCAAAGGAACCTTGATTTTTATTATGGTCTATTTCCATAGATTGATTCCCAGAGAAGTCACGACATTTCGGTTTATTAGCACTATTTTTACTACGCTTACTGCGCACTTTACCATTAGGGGGAGAAGATAAATCTGATATTGATAACCCAGATGAGTTTTTAGATGAAGATGCTTTTGAAAATGGTCGCTTAGCAACATCCTCATCATCTGTATCATCACTATTCACAGTTTCCTCTGTAACTGGATCAAATGGACTATTGTCAGACACCCAACCTTCATCACTTGTCTCTTTTGTATCCAGGACCGACGCACGCAATTTCTGATTTTTGGCTTTCTTATTTAGTTTTCGATGTCTTACTGTTTGTGTCTCTTTTTGTTTGAGTTTGGATTGCGTTGACTTCTTTAACTGTTTAACAACAACATCAAACTGTTTCCATAATACATTTGATGAGCTAGATGTCTCTTTAGATTCTACAAATTAAAAATTCAAAAATTAGAATGATGCAAAAAATGGTAATCAACATTTCAATAGATTTTTACTGTATTACAGAAGAGCCATGACTTAATGTTTCATCTAAATGATGAGATATCTTTTCCATGTGTCAACTCATGTTAGTTGAAAATTGTTAAGGAATCCAAATGGTATTGTCTCAACTCACGTAAGGAAACGAAAATGAAATGAAAGGATTTTTACGTCCTACTCTTCTGCACCTATTGAGTTGATGAAGACATCCACTTATGTAAAGATTGAAGTCTGAACTTTCAGATTAACAAGCTTGAAGTATTAGCAAGCTTATTGAGCAACTTTGACTGCACGGTATGAAAGTTCTGAATCATACCAATGATTTAAAAATAAATCCAATTTAAACTGTTGTCATTATAAAATGTTTACCTTGTAGTTTATAAGCTCCATATTCATTTACCAGATTTACTAGGGTGTAACCCATTACAGTTGTAGGGTAGGTGATGCCCCTTTTTAACAATGTAGAATATTCAGCTAAATCTTTAGACTCCTTTAAAAAGGATTTGTATGTGATTTTACACTTGACATCATGGAGATACCCTGAAAACATATAAACCAAAATATTTACAAAAGCCTTTTAATTAAAAGGTACTGAGTATATATCAATTCAACTAGGAAACTTTTTGTTTTTAATATGCAGACACTAGATAAATATTGCCATGCTCTGGGAATTGACTTAAACAAAACGTTATAGTAATTAATCAGCAATCTAAGAACCCTGTGATCCTGTCTTAATTCAGAGTCCATAATTGGTTTAAATTTTAGTCAAATACATAGAATCATAAAAATTTCATATGGCAACACAAGCAAATACTGCACCATTTACAAAGGAAACATAGGCCTACATGAGGAGAGGACATTTATTAATAAACAGGTTGCATATCAAGACTAGAAAAAGAAAACCTTGTAAGAACATGAATCATAGGGACATTCACCTAGACCATTCTGTCAAATTACTAACCAAAAGAAGACAGAGCAACGGGGCACGCCTCTTCAATTACTTGACTGATTATCCACAGCCACACTAAAAAGACTAGGCAAAACAATGTGTACGAACCTAATACGAGTCTTGCAATTTCAGACGGGAGGAAGAGATGCTGTTGGCTATCCATTTAAATATTTGTCAGAGCAAAGAGACGTCTATTTACATAAACTATGATATGCCTATAATAATAATTTCACATATTCAATGTTTTTGTTTTTCTTTTCATTTTCCAGGAAATCAGAAATGGCGGGTCAGTCTGAAGTCGACAGATTTATTGACGATTGTCGTAAATAGAAAGTCACAACAAGATTTCAATTTCAAAAAGAAAAATATTTAGTGAAATTTTTTTTTAGAAAATGTAAGAATTATATTTATTTAGCTGCATTAATATGAGATAGTGTAAGGATGAAAAATAAAAACTATTGATATCTAGTTTTACAACATCTACATAAACAAGAGACTTATTAGTGGCATTTCAAGGGCGTGCATTGTAAACATAGACTGACGTATTCTTTGAACTGACAATGAGTGATATTTATGAAAAAATATGAGTTTGTCATTTAAAACAACAGCCAGACATGGTTATTCTGTGAAATTTTCTCCTTATAAACATAATAGACTTGCATGTAGCACGTCACAACATTATGGAATAGCTGGTAGGGAAAACCTTATTATAATTTACAAAGCAGTATGAACAGTATGAAATAGGCCTACAGTCATCCTCTAACCGACCCAGTCAGCCTAGCCTCTTAGTGGATTAAAATCGGCATTTGATAGGCTTTTGTAATATTTATTCTCTTTATCTAGATACTGGAAGTCTTCATTTGATGCATTAAGTTGAGGGATTGTACAACATTCCATATTTAGGCTATACACAGGGCATCCTTTACAATTTTCGGTTTTTGCAGGGACCATATTATTTGCGGGTCAACACTGGTAAAAATGTCAATTGACCATTGGTAAAGGTTTAAGTGATTGCATTTTAATAAAATGTCAAATTGGTTAAAATTTGCATGTCAAAATATCTACTATGTTGAGTTAACTCACTGATGACGGGTTGACTTTTAGACAAGTTGACATGTAGACAAGTTGACCAAATACTGTTGGATTATGCTGAATACTGATGACTGCTTGTACAAGTATGACTGTGTTACTATTACAGGAAGTGGTACATTATTTATATTAGATATTATAGATGAAAAGTTGAAATTGGTTCAAGTATTTAATTGGAAACAAGGTTTGTTTGATGTTACATGGTCTGAGAACAATGAGAATATAATAGTAACAGCTAGTGGTGATGGCACAATACAAATCTGGCATTTACAACAACCTCAGGTTAACTTATTATTAATCAGCAACTTATGTCATAAATCTTAATAGTTTCTTTATCAAATGATACAGCTTCATTTTAACTTAAGGTTAATAATAGATATAGTATTATTGAATTATTTAGTAAGTAAATCAAACCTTATCAAAAAAAAAATATAGTTAATTTGATTATTAGAAGGAAAATAGTACTTAAATCTTTGAATGATTTGGCATTCATAAAAACAAATAATTTAAAAGATAAATAAGTTTAAATTGAATAGAAATAAGCTTCATTTGAACTAAAAAATGCATTAGATTCAGATAGCTCTTGAAATCAGTTGGAAAACGTTTATTTTAATAATTGTATGTATGACTTTATGAGGCATTGAAGATAAGACAAACAACAGAGGATTTTTGTTATTGGTATATGACTTTAGTTACATCTTTTATTTCAGGGTCCTATAAAAGTTTTAGAAGAACATTCTAAAGAGGTACATTCTTATATTTTTCTCTTATTTTTCTCTTAAATTTGGAACTTAAAAAGTACACAACTATTTTTGAGATTTTTTATAACTTTGTTTTGTCAACAGCATTTGACCTTTACAAAATTATCCTACGGAACGAAATTAAGATAAAATCCAGATTTTTAGAAATACAGTAATCTGATTGGATAACTTAACTTAATTTCAAGTCAGTTTTAGTGATTGACCAATCAGATGACTGGAACTCTTAAATATTTTCGAAAATAAGGACCGAGATTTTTTGGCTATGTTTTTAAAACTCCCATCAAATAAAATATTAATACTTTTCAGCTGAATTTGAATATGCTTTTATAGACGTATTTCTTTACAGGTTAATTCTTTAGATTGGTGTCAAACTAGAACAGATCAACTATTGCTGTCTGGTTCCTGGGATGGTACTATTAAATTGGTAATGTTATATTCTTCATTTATTATGTACTAATAATCTATTCATTTGTTATCCAGAGATACGATTTTTTGCATTTCACTAGACAAAATATGTATATACTCTTTTGGTAGATACTTGGGTTTGATTTTCTTTTCCACCTTAAAGGGATAATAGGTCTTAAAATGAACATACAATGTTAGTTCTCAGAAAGGTAAACATGAGTATTATTCATCAGGGAACTTACCTGGTATCATAAATTGGATTTTTTTTTTATGTTATTTATGGTAGCAGTTATATTTACTGATGAAGAGAGCTCTTACTGACCAATTTCCAAATTTTATGTTCATTCTAAGACCTATTATCCCTTTAAATGATTCAAAAGAACTTTTTGTTACCATTTTTTGTTTTTTTGTAATTTCTTTTTTATTTTAGTGGGATATTTTTCAAGATCGATCTGTTTCAACCTACAGTAGTCATGAGAATATTGTTTATAGTGTAAATTGGTCTCCACGGTTACCATTTACATTTGCTTCAGTATCAGGTAAATAAAGAATGGTTTTGGTTTTGAGGTTATCCTCTTTCAAGACTTTCATCATAAAGCTTTGAAATGCCAATCCTCTTTAAATCATGTAGAACCTCCTATCAAAATTCCTGACATTCAACACCAATTTATATGATTTCATATGTTTGTTGCAGGTGACCAAACTCTAAGAATATGGGACAGAAGAAAAACAGCAGACGGTAATATAGTTATTACAGCTCATCAGTGTGAAATACTAACTTGTGATTGGTCTAAATATGATGAGGTAACAATATTTCGAAAAATCTGAAATAGCATTTTATTCATCAAAGACTTCGATCTTTATTACACAACAATCCTGCATTCTAACATTTCATTTGTTTTTGTGGACATGTGTACCATGTGTTGACATGAGTAGGGACTTATTTTTTCAAATGAGATTTTGACATGGTAAAGCATATATTATATTCATTAGAATTGGACAATAAACTGTGGCGACTGTGCTACAGGATGTGTCGTTGAAGATTATTCAATTGGAAAGGGAAATTTCCCCAATGAAGAACAGAAAATGTAACATTTTTATTATCTATTGTTTTTGCTATAGAATATTATCATATCTGGAGGAGTAGATGGTGATATAAAATGTTGGGATTTACGCAAACCAAATTATTTACTATCACAACTTAATGGTCACCAATATGCTGTTAGAAAAATCAAGGTATACTTTAAAGGGATTGATTCACAATATTTTAAACTTTTTATTTCCATATATATGTCCTTTTATATCCTTTTTTCTCAACAAATTGTCGTTTTTTCAAAAAGGAGGTAACATAATATAATTCCAATATTTTTGTTTTAGACATCACCTTTCAATGGTAAAATTATTGCTTCATGTTCGTATGATTTTACAGTTAGGTAAGCTCATATTTATAAGCTATTCTTAAGTCTTATTGCCAATATGCATTTTTCTGGCTAAGATAGTAACTAGAGCTCTAAGGTAGAATATTTTGCAGTATAAATTATTTTTTGAAAATTCCACTCAATTGATTTTTATAATTTAAAAATGACACAGAGTAGTTTTCAACATAAAGATACTATCAATTTTTCCCATCATCTAGTAGATTTCAAAGTATTATTTTTAGTCCTTCTGAATATATGTTAAATACAACTGGCTATCAATTTTCCTATCCTATTGTGGATTTTTTAATGCCATTATAGAACTTCAGCATTTGTAATCTGTTGAAATTTGTTAATTTTGTAGATTTTGGGATATCCTAGAAAATAAATTGTTAGAAACTGTAGAGCATCATACAGAGTTTGTTTATGGTATAGATTGGAATCTTCATATACCTGGACAGGTAAATAATAATTTGATAGGGGAACACTAAAATAACCTTATAAACAAATCTATCCATAGGTAATAGGCTGAATTGGTTTTCTCGAGAAATTGTGTCCATCAAGTTAGACAATTGTGCAACCATTGATCTCTAGTCTCAAGAGGATGTCTTTATTTTGTGAGGGTTTTGTAAAAGAATTTGCATTATGAACTTGGCAACAGTAGTGTTGTGTGATAAATACTCTTATTGACCAAGTATGAGACAATAATCTAATGAGTTTTTGTGTCGGTTTTGTTTGCAGATAGCAGATTGTAGTTGGGATGAATTAATTAAAGTTTACAGTCCACTTTCATCTTGATGTCTTCTAATTGGCTAATTGTTTAATGTATTTTATCCGGTGAACAGTCAATAGTGAAATTTGTTTACACCAGACTGACTTTTCTTACTTAAACACCACCAGTCAACTATATTTTTAAAGGGACACTGCATTTAAGCATAAACAGTTCTCAAGAATGAGTATATATTCATCAGTGAACTTACCTGGTGTCATAAAGTAGCAGAATCCCTTAAAATATGGAAAACTCACAAAACTAAGTAACTATTCTATATGCTTAATTAATTTATTAAAGTATTTTTCAATAATTAATATTTTTTGATAATTTTGAAATTTTTAGGATTTATCAGATTATATTAAGATCTTTAATGGAGCATTATTTTATTGGTGATTAGACTTAGTTGGAAATTGTTAAAGAATACATGTTAGCATTAAAAAAAGCATTTAATATTTTTTGTATTAAAGCTATTATGTTTTTATTTTTATGGAAAAAGTTTTTTTTCACAAAGCTGTCTTTTTGTGTCCAAACTACATCCTCATATATGTTACCCTCTTGAGTGCTTGATAATACAAGCGAGGAGAATACATATTCATATTTCTTCAGAATATCTCAATTAAATCAACCACCACTCCCCACCCCCTCTCTTTATAGTTGCTATATTTTTATGATTGAATGCTGAGAGCCAACAGAAAATTAAAACCTATTTTTGCACTTTGAAATATTTAGTAGTAAGGAAAGAACATGTTCAAAATCTCTTGAAAATAACTTTGCCTTTTTTGTTACCATGGTCTACATTACTGCTCTCCCTTGGCTGATTGATTGATCCATTTAAATAGCACCAATCTCATCATATTCAAGCCCTGCTCAATAAGTAGTAAAAAACACAAGAAGGGTCAGACTTGCATAGTTCACTTGCCATTTAATGGTTTGAGTATTATATATCACAAAATAACTTTTTCAAATATTTTTATTAAAAAATAATAGACTAACATTGAATATGATTGTAACAGACAACTGACCTAATTTCAGTCTGCGTCAAACTAAGTAAAAATATGTGGACAAAAATATCTTTGAAGCATCAAAAACAAAACTTATCCAATCCAATCCAATTGCATCAACTGTAACATATGGTGGAAATTGCAATTTTTATTATATATAATAGATCATTGAATGTATGGAAATTTACAATGCATAACATAAGAAATAACAATTAAAACACTAAGACTAATCAATGAGAGCAAAATTATCAAAACTATACATACTTATTATGCTGAATTAACAAAAAACAATTTTTTTAATGATTAACCAATATATTGAAAGAATTTCTGCTGGATTTTAATTACAAACCCTAACAAAGACAACTAATTATTAGGCTAGCCTGAAATCAACCAACAATTTTGTCAGAAAAATGTCACAAATGTGTATAACATACAATTAGTTTGTATATTATATTAAAAATTATATTAAATATTGTATATTAAAATTTTAACAAAACAATTTCAAAATGAAATAATTTTTCATTTAATAAAAAAACAACAATAATGATAACAAATCAGAAAGAGAAAATTGTTTAAGTTCGAAAACCATTAAACATTATTAATAAAATAACATTTAAATGACAAAATAAGTGGCAAGCTTATGCAAGAAAAAACACATAAGACAAAGATTTCAATACATGTAATTGTGATTATACAATTAGTGCATTATATTAAAGAAGTTGATTATACCATAGTGTAGTGTGTTTTTATAACTATTATTAATGAGGGTAGCAAATATTAAACTGTGAAATCAATCATTTTTTATATGGGCAGAAATTTTGAATATTTGTTCTAAAACATCATGTGGTCTTAAGGGGATTGTAAAGAGGTTTCTCCTAAAAAATATATTTGTATCGGAGACACGAGATGGTATCAATTTGCATCATTCCAATTTTGAATCAGATGTGTGTGGTTCTCGAATTCCACTTAAATACATAATTTACAATCCTGTTACGTAATTATTTTGTGGTTAATACACTAAATCTAAATCTGTTTGGCTGGAGTTATCTAATAACCAGTGAGGCCTATAATTCATGTCATTGTCATCCTTCTTAACTCCTCAAACAGAATCTGATTAAAATAAATCCCAAATTCCCAATAATATGCCTATAAAAGCAGGTCATTATAGATGACATCACTGGGATACCCATTGAACCTGCGGCCCACTAAAAGGTTAAATTAATTTGTTGCAACAAACAATCTATGAAAAGTCAGCCTCTACAAAAATGTGTGATTTCACAGAAAGCAGCTAAAACTATCACTAAAACAACATGTTCTGTAGGTTTTTTTATGATAATAAATCTGACATTTTGGCTTGTTTTAAAGCATACATTTCACTAGCCATTTCATCAGGTACTTCTTCTGTCCGCTTGGATTTCTGAAATTGAATTTTTAATTATTGTCAGAAAGAAAAACATTATGGGAATCCCAACAGACCATAAGTAAAAAATGTGCAGAAATGAATTATTACAATCTCAATTACTATTTTAATGCTCTTTTTTACTACTAGCTTGTACATTGTGAAGGCCGCTCACTAACAAAAGGCAATTATATGTATAATGGTGACCAGTGAAAAAAAAGCAAAAACAAGCATCAATTTCATCATTTGTTAGACAGGACATGCTATCTGCCACTTTGCAACTGGGTATGTCAACTTTGACCTTACACAAATACTTATAATAATAATAACATAACGTTGATAAAGCTGGCTTGGGTAATGATATTTCAATACTGTTTGTACTCATTTTTGGCTGACTTGAAATGCTTGAAACCTGTTACTTTTGCACACAAAGATTTAAAACCAATCAGTTGACAGAGCTCTAGCTCATTCTATTATATATAGTCCTACTTACTTTTTTCATCTTGCCTTTTGATCCAGAAGCAGTTGCACCTAATGGAGCTGCAGGCATTTCACAACACTCTTTTCTACCCCATGAAGCCTGATCAACCTCATCTTCTCCTTCTGAATCACTGTGAGTTTTTCCATAACGGGATATTTCAGACTAAAAATGTGAAAGAGATTTCATTAGACATCATTGTATACATATCTAAGTACAGTAATTAAATGCTTCAGATACTGATAGAGCTGAATTGTAGCTATATATATCTGTAAACAATTTCAGAAACTGGATCTACTGCAATCTATCAAAAACAATTTAACACTGTTGTCATTGATCATTTTTTCCTTGGTGGTCATGACTAATGACCTCCTAATATAGGTTAAGTCGGCATATCATGTCACTTTTTCTGCACCTTGTTTGTAAAATTGGAGAATCTGATGTTAATAAACAGGTAACGCTAATACCTCTTTCAGACATGCCATCATAACAATGGGTCAATCCATTTCAAAATCAGCAAGATATCTTGTCTTCTGCATTCAAGCCATTAAATTAGAATTGCACACCTTTTTAAACACAACATTTTAGAACAACAGACATCTTGAAACAAAATAATTCACAAGCGGTTGCCTAGCAAGATCCGCCCACTTTAAAGTATATTTTCTGTTTTAACACAGGCAGATGCTCTAACATCAGTAAGGTCTAATCCAAGTCCTCATCAAAATAAATGTTCACTCCAAATTTTTTTCAAATCAGATGAAACCTAGTCTCTATTGCATTTACTAGCTAATTTTCATGTGTTTGGACCAAGTCAAGGGCAATAACTGATAAAGTTCATCGAAAAATCATCAATATTGAACTTGTCCAAGACCTCATCAATATAAATGATCACAGTAAATTTCATTCAAATCAAATGAAAACTGTTCTCTATATTGGTAAACAAGCCAATTTTGACGTGTGTTAACGAAGTCAAGTGCATTAACTAAAAGAAAGTTCATCTAAAAATCCCCAATTTCGAACTTGTTCGAGATCTCATCAATATAAATAATCATAATAATTTTCATTCAAATCAAATAAAAACTATAGTCTCTATTCAAATAAAAACTATAGTCTCTATTGCGTTCACAAGCCAATTTTGACACTAAGACAAATGCAATACTTCAAAAACCGTTCATCAAAATATCATCAATATAAATGATTACAGCAAGTTTCATTCAATCTGAAGAAAACTGTAGTCCGACGGACCGACAAACGGCAATATATGACCACATTTTAATGTGGTCGTATAAAAATTGCTTACTTTCATAGCGCTGTTGATATGAGCATCAGCTACTTTTAAGTTATTATACATTTTCTTATAAACCTGTCTTTTTTGCTTATCTTCAGGGTCCCTCCTGAAAGAGAAACATTCATAAACCATACAAAGTTAACTTAACTTGCCAGGCAAAGTAATATACACCTGCTGACAGCCATGCTTTTGAATAAAAATATTTGGCAGAGCAGTAGCAATCACTAATATGAAAAATTAAGTCTTTATTCATTTCTTTGAACTTATTAGGGTAATAATTTACAATCATTTTTTTGTCTTTTTGTGTCCAAACCACATCCTCATTTATGATACTTTCTCGTGGCCATGATAATACAAGTGAAGTCAAACATATTGATATAAATTTTTCTTCAGAATATCTCTCTTGAATTAAATTTTAAATTCTAAATAGCCTTCATCCTTGGGTGATTATAAACTTTTGCACTAAATTTTGTCAAAACCCATTAAAAGCGACCATTTTTTATAAATCTTGTAAAATCTATCACTTAAAGTTAAGGAATTTTAGGCACAGTATTGCAGGCCTAACCTCTAGTGAGAGAGTACAGTTTTGCAGTTTAAATTACATAATTTAAATATATGAAGCATTGTAATTGTCTGTCAAACTATATCCAGCCTTTTAGTAGAAAAGAAAAAGCAGATGTCAAAGGTGACAAGCCAGAGGTAATGAGTACAAAATATAGAAATTTACACTTACGTATTTCTCCATGCAAGTCTTTGATTCATGAGAGCTACACCACGTGATTGTGTATATTCCCCTTTTAGAGCAAATTTGGCACATTCCCTAGCAGTATGAACTCCAAGGACTTCTAAATTCATATCTAAATACAAAAGGAAATCAGTATGTTAAATTTTGAGTAATAATTTTCCCAGTATTAAAAGGAAAAATAATAATATAATTCTGATAAATGTACCATATATTTTGAAAATGAGGTATATGTCAGCTTGAAATACTGCCATCACAGCAACTTACTTCTTTCAGCTTCCCTTCTGTCAGTAGTCACATCTTGTACTCTTGTAATGACTCTTAAGGCTTTAGTACCGTCAACATCAGTGTATTCCAGTTGTAACTGGAATGGTAATTGACTGGGAATCTCTTCTGTGCTGGTACCAGGCATGCAAGTTGCGCTAGAAGGATTTGGTACCATTTTAGAACTACTCTCAGCATCTATTTCTACATGTTTGTCTGATTCTTTTTTGGTTTTGGTTTCTGCACTGCTGCTGCATGCATCTGAAGCTGTAATATTTTAATTTTAATTTTAAGCTCATAGGCTATGAGTTAGACAGAGCAAAATCACTCTGGAGTATATTCCTGATTATGACCTTGTAAAAACAAAATGTTATATATTATTATTATCTAGTTATGGTAAAAAAAAATTTTTTTTTAAAATTATATTTGGCCTTCAATAAACAGGCACAATGTTATATGGTCACAGTAATAAAGGCACAAGGTATTATGGTCACAGTAATACAGGCACAAGGTATTATGGTCACAGTAATAAAGGCACAAGGTATTATTGTCACAGTAATACAGGCACAAGGTATTATGGTCACTGTAATACAGGCACAAGGTATTATGGTCACAGTAATACAGGCACAATGTATTACGGTCACAGTAATACATGCACAAGGTATTATGGTCACTGTAATATAGGCACAAGTTATTATGTTTACAGTTATATGGGAACAAGGTATTATGGTCCCAGTAATATGGGTACAAGCTAATTTGTTTACAGTAACACAGGCAAAAGGTATTATGGCCACAGTAATACAGGCACAAGATATTATGGTCCCAGTAATACAGGAACATGGTATTATGGTCACAGTAATACAGGCACAAGTTATTATGTTTACAGTAATATGGGCACAAGGTATTATGGTCACAGTAATACAGGCACATGGTATAATGGTCACAGTGATACAGGCACAAGGTATTATGGTCCCAGTTATGTGGGCAGAAGGTATTATGGTCCCAGTAATACAGACACAAGGTATTATGGTCCCAGTAATATGGGCACAAGGTATTATGGTCCCAGTAATACAGGAACATGGTATCATGGTCCCAGTAATATGGTCACAAGGTATTATGGTCACAGTAATACAGGCACATGGTATTATGATCACAGTAATACAGGCACAAGGTATAATGGTCCAAGTAAAATGGGCACTAGGTATTATGGCCCCAGTAATACAGGCACAAGGTATTATGGTCACAGTAATATGGGTAGAAGGTATCATGGTCACAGTAAAATGGGTATAATGTATTATGGTCACAGTGATACAGGCACAAAGTATGATGGTCACAGTAATACAGGCACAAGGTATTATGGTCACCCTAATACAGGCACAAGGTAATATGGTCACAGTAATACAGGCACAAGGTATCATGGACACAGTATTACAGGCACAAGGTATTATGGTCACAGTAATACGACCACAAGGTAGTATGGTCCCAGTTATATAGGCACAACGTATTATGGTCCCAGTAATATGGGCACAACGTATTATGGTCCCAGTAATACAGGAACATGGTATTATGGTCCAAGTAATATGGGCACAAGGTATTATGGTCACAGTAAAATGGGCACTAGGTATTATGGTCCCAGTAATACAGGCACAAGGTATTATGGTCACAGTAATATGGGTACAAGGTATCATGGTCACAGTAAAATGGGTATAATGTATTATGGTCACAGTGATACAGGCACAAGGTATGATGGTCACAGTAATACAGGCACAAGGTATTAAGGTCACCCTAATACAGGCACAAGGTAATATGGTCACAGTAATACAGGCACAAGGTATCATGGACACAGTATTACAGGCACAAGGTATTATGGTCACTGTGATACAGGCACACAGTATTATGGTCCGAGTAATACAGGCACGCAGTATTATGGTCCCAGTAATATGGGCACAAGGTATTATGGTCCCAGTAATATTGGCACAAGGTATAATGGTCACTGTGATACAGGCACAAGGTATTATGGTCACAGTAATACAGGCACAAGGTATTATGGTCACAGTAATACAGGCACAAGGTATTATGGTCCAAGTAATACAGGCACAATGTATTATGGTCCCAGTAATATGGGCACAAGGTATTATGGTCCCAGTAATATTGGCACAAGGTATAATGGTCACTGTGATACAGGCACAAGGTATTATGGTCACAGTAATACAACCACAAGGTATTATGGTCACAGTAATACCGGCACAAGGTATTATGGTCCCAGTATTACAGGCAAAAAGTATTATGATCACCGTGATATGGGCAAATGGTATTATGGTCACTGTAATATGGGCACATGGTATTATGGTCTTAGTAATACAGGCACATGGTATTATGGTTACACTAATACAGGCACAAGGTATTATGGTCAAACTGATACAGGCAAAAGGTACGGTCACAGTCATGAGGGCACAAGGTACAAAAATACCTTGTTCTTTTATCACTTTAACCATAATACCTTGTGCCTGTATCACTGTAAACAGATATTCTGTGACCATGATACTGTGCACCATAATTGATAGGAAGGTTGGTTAATGTGCCCCTTTAAGATTGAATCCAACACTGACCTTTACGTAACTCATAATGGTATGTTATTACTGTATCTACGCTAACATTTCCAATATCTTTTTGTATAACATTACTATCTGTACCTTCTCCAGAAAATTTTCTATAAGTATAAATCATATTCTACATTTCTATTATTAATAAATTCAATTCATATTTTTTTTCTATATTTAACATTCAATAAATGAAGGAATTCTTTGTACATTAAGTTTAATCAAAACAGTATCATAATTCCTCACAACCTTTGAAAGCCAATAAAACATATGTTCCAGAAATCCTCACATGTAACTAGTGCAGTGGTCATTCCAAAAGTTTGGATTGACTTATTTGCCTCCATTACCTTACAGCCTAAAAATGTAAATTAGTGTCCAAAAGAAACAATACCACCTGTTTGCAATGACATTTAAGAAAACAAATGCACAAATTAAGAATTGATGTTAGGCTTTTAAAAAATTCCTTTACAACATCTGTACAAAATTTAATTTCAGTAAAATCTGTACAATATGACAAGCCTTATAAGATGGGTGGAGTCAGCCGTTTTATACAGTTTATATTTACGTATAGCTAGAGAGGAAATGTCTCTTTCAAGAAATTTGTTTTTTTCCCCAGAAGCGCTTGAGTCTTCCTGGTATTTTTGATCGACTATGCAATGTTTGGATGTGCAAAACATACAAGCATGTTTTCATACTAAAATATTGAAAATACATTAGTATCGTTTCTTTTGGACACTTGTACTTACAACTTCTTATGTAATATGACAGTTGATTTCACATTAGTTGCTATGATTCTATCAGCTAAAATATTACTGAATTCTTCTGTTAATTTTAATGGATCCACATGGTTCACCTGAAAATTTACAAAATACGTTTGAAAGTAGAGTCAATTTTTAGAATTATAGATTTTAGATCTGCCAATTTCACAGAAAGTATAAATTGACATGATCTTATAATGATATACTTGATGTCAGATCGAGCCTGTTTTCAATCGTACATTTAAGACAAAAGCCCTTATCCTATTGAATTCACAGATCATAACTTAAATTCCCTAACCAACAAATTTTTTTCAGTAGATTTAAAATAAGATTATGACAGTTATAGTGTGACTTTAAATATGAATGACTAAGCAAATTGTCTGTGGAAAGAATAAGTCATCGGGCCTGTCTACAATGGATTAGAAAACCCAAAATCATACAATTCTTCATAGTAAGAAAAAAGTACAAGAATACATGCTTTGATTGGTTTCAATTTATTAAGAATAATAACACACCTGTCCATTAGTTATATCAGCTAATTTACCAAGATGAACTAATTTACTATCAGCTCCCTTGATAGATACAACAGATATTGATACACTGAAAACAGATTCACCAGAATTATAAAATTGACAGTTAATTCAGGAAATATCTAAAGAAGCTTGAAAAGTTTCATCTAAAACCTGTAGCCTCTATAGTGTATACAAAAAAAAAAATTCTGGCTTATTCAAGGACAATAACCCTTAAAATACTAGAATTGCTTACAATTATGAACGTATTTCAACAGCCTTAAAATATTATGTAGGCTAAATTTGCAATGACCTACATCTAGACAATATATTGAATATCATTTGACCTAGTTTTCAAAGTCATAAAATAATTAGGTCACACCTTCCGTAGCGGTTAAAGATTGTGAAAATATGAAAATTATCAATTTTTGCTGTATTTAAGTACACTTACCTCTATGAATTTTTTAAGTCAGCCAAATTAAAAAATACCTACTCGTAGACAATATATTGAATATTATTTGACCTAATTTTCAAGGTCATAGATTAAGTGGGTCACGCTTCCCGTAGCCGTTAAAGTGACCTTATTTTGAAAATATCGAAATTTGAATAATTCGAAAAAAATACAAAATAAGAGCCACACGTGGCACAGAGTGGGACTTTGCTAACGTTGCAAAATTGCAACAAACAGCCCGAAACATTTGATTTTCTGGAAGAATCTGGCCAAAGCAACGAGGTATCTGTGTGCAAAGTACTTTTTTGAAAAACGTTTTTTCCTACAGATGTAAAGCGCTGACCGATATAAGTGAAGAATTGGAAGTTTACCCGGATATGCCACGCCCATCTCATTTATTTTGGCGTAAATCTAATCACATTTAAAATGTATATTCGCGGTAAAAATTTGAAGCTTGTGCATCTTATAGATCGCAAGATATACACACATACATTTCAAAAAAGCAAAATGTACTTTAGTTTTAAAAGTGCAAAAATTAAATTTTCATTTTGAAAACTTTTGTTGTACATCGCTAGAAAGAGGACAAAAGGCGCCTTAAGAATCTGAAAAAAATAACCCTCTAAATTAATTAGGTCAGCTCTAGAGCAGTCCAAAGTTGCGAGTTTTTCTGTTTTCGGGCAGCTATAAACCGGAAGTAGACGTCGGAAGTCTAATGTCAAATTGTCAACTGATAGCCAAAGTCAGTGACCAACGATCTTGTAAAGGTCAAGGTCACCAAAGGTCAAGGTCACTCGAAATAAGCCCCTAAACAAACAAAAAATGATTTTTTTGCAAATGTCGCAAAATTGCAACAAACAGGCAGAAACATTTGATTTTTTGGGATAAACTAGCCAAAGTAATTAGGTATATGTATGCATGGTACTTTTTGGAAAAACGTTATTTCCTGCAGCCGTAATTCCCTGACCGATATAAATGGTAAATTTGAAATTCACCCGGATGTGCCACGCCCATTACGTTTTTTTGGACAGGAATCTAATCATATTCAAAATGTATATTCACGGTACAAATTTGAAGCTTGTACATCTAATAGATCACGAGATATACACACATACATTTCAAACAAGCGAATATACGGCAAAATGTACTTATCTTTGCAAAAATGAAAAACTTCAATTTTCATTTTACAAACTTTTGTTATATATCCTTGGAAAGAGGACAAAAAGCACTTTAAGAATCTGAAAAAAATAACACTCTAAAATAATTAGGTCACGCTCTAGAGCAGTCCAAAGTTGCGAATTTTGCTGTTTTTTGGCAGCTATAAAACCGGAAGAAGATGTCGGAGGTCAAAGGTCAAAGTATCAACGAATAGCCAAGGTCAATGACCTTTGACCTATTAAAGGTCACGGTCATCAAAGGTCAAGGTCACGAGAAATAAGCCCCCAAACTTCGAAAAAAATTCAACCGGATGTTGCAAAAATGCAAAAGCGAAATTCAAAATTCGGCTCCCATACTTTTTTTCGCAATCGTTTAGACTTTCTAAAAATACTAATAACACACAAGTCACTCTTACCGTAGAGGCCCCATTTTGAGTTTTACAAAAAAGTGACATTTCAAGATGGCGGCCAAAGTTTCACTTCCGGTTGGGATTTTTTCTTCTTCGTCTTTTTGTATTCTAATTTAATTACGATCGACATTAATTTTGTTGCGATACATCAATTACAGCACAAGTAGGTCAACCGGAAGTTAAAACCCTTTTTACGCTTAAACCGAAAATGAAGCAAAAATTTTGACTCTGCAAATTTTTTTAAATATTCATGACACTTGAAGGCACCCAAATTTTCAGATCAATCCGTCTTAAAATAGCAAAGTTGCAAAAATTTGCAAAATACGGCAAAAAAATGTGTGCTATGAATTTTCGAATTTCGAAATTTTGTTACTGCTATCTTGTTGGAAATTGTTTAAATGTTTTCAAAAATGCAAACCCAAAGAAAATCGATTGAAAATTGCGACTTCTAGAGCCACTGACCGACTTTTGAGGTATGTTGCAATGCAGCACTTCCGGTTTTGCAAAAATGTTCCAATTTATATTCATTAGAAACGTCGACACTCCAGAAGGTCTGGAGATGTTGTGAAATTGCTGCAACTATTGCAGCCTAGGCTGTGTGCCCTGTGTAAATTTCGAAAAAAAAAAAAAACTAGATCCCCAGGCTTCGCGAGGTTCTGACGCAGTGCGTAGCAGTTTTGTTATACGCTTTAAAACTACCCCACAAAGTATCTATAGAACACTAACGTTATTTTACAGAGTATAAGTCGTTTTTTTTAAAGCATAATTGGTTCGCTGAAACTCGTGTCATGTAGATCGCCCAAACGCATAATTCAACAAACAGTTTTTAACGATGAAATTCGCAATTTTCAAAAGGTGATAAAACGGAAAGTATACATCGTACATCAAAATATAATATATCAATGGATAGATCTTTTCGAGAGCTATCACATTTGTGCTGCTTACAAGGTCACCAAATTTCAAGGTAACAATATACGACCATTCGAAGTTTTTATATATTACTATCAGGTAAATATCAAAATCAAAATTCAAAAATCGGTTTCCAAATATGATTCAGAAATCGATATTACATTCTATAGACATCAAAATTACGCGAATCGTAGTATCTCCAGAGGCCCCATTTCGATTTAAAGAAAATTACGCACAGTTAGTAGAGAAGAAATACAAAATTCTCAAATACTAAAAAGCGCATTTTTGATGGAAATATGTGGTTTTATATATCATTACAAAGAGCAGATAAACTGTAATAAGATTCAATATGAATTTTTGTTATTTATAAATTAGTTCACGTGACAGAGCTCTTTAAAAATAAAAATCACAAATTTCAATCGGTTATAAAACCGGAAGTAGACATCGGACAACACATATGAATATATCATTGAATAGATACATCAAGGGCAATAACTCATGTTCAGGTCACAAGGTCACCAAAGGTCAAGGTCACGAAATACGGGCCTTTGAAATTTTGGTCATTACCAAAAAATTAAAATGGAAATAAAAGAACATCAAAATCAAAATTAAAAAATCGGCTCCCAAATAAAGTTGCGCAATCGACTCTAGTCACAAGATATGAAAAAATAATGAAAATCGCTTTATCACCTGAGGCCCCATTTTTAATTTTACAAAAGTTTAACATTTCAATATGGCGGCTTATCGTTTGCTTCCGGTCTGGATTTTTTCATCTTCGTTTTTTTGTATGACTATTTGTAGCATGTTGCAAAACGAATTTTTGAAATATCTCAAGAATTCCGGAAGTTAGGGTTTTTTAAAAATTTTCAAGAGAATAACTTCAAAACCGGAAGTGATGTCGAAAATTTGAAAAATTATTTAAGATCGCATTAACAATGTTTATCTACCTGTAAGTTTTCAGGTGGATGAGAATAAAACTGTAGAAGTTGAAAAAAAAGCAAAAATTAAAAATAAAAAAGTCAGCTACAAAAGTAATGAAATTAGCAGTTTAAAACTGCAGTTAAGTAGCTAGCAGTTTAAAGTAGCTAACAAAAGAAGTTCTGTCAAAATCAGTTGAAAAATAGAGGAAATAAACAGCAAAAACCCAAAATAGCGCTATTGCCCACAGCTCGTTTCCGGTTGACCTCAATGGCGTCATTTTGCATTTAACAAATAAAAGTCACGCAGTTTGAATAGCAGACAGCAACAGGTAGTTTGTGGCATGTCGCCTTCTTAGAGAATAATCGGGAATTGTTTTAAATTTTGGGAAAAAAAAAAAAAAAAAAAAAAAGAATTGACAAACCGAAAACAAACTGGGACTTTGCTGAAAGCAAAGTCCCACAATAAAAACCGGTCTCCAAGAAAAGGTAGATAATGATTCAATCTATGTGTTAAATTTCATCGAAATCAGTCTATCAATAGTGTCTGAATTTCGGCTTTAAGAATTGTAATGAAAATTCAAAATGGCGGCTGATATGGCAGCTTGACCTAATTATTTAGTTATTTATAAAACAGTTTTCACTTATCACCTACCTGTTATAGACCGGAAGTTACGTAATTATGTCATTTGAGTCTTAAACGGAAGTCGAATGTTTTTTTTCAAAATTTTTCAAAAATTATAATCATATCACCTATCAACTGGTAAAGTTTCATAAAGAAATGTAAAACCAACATTTTTATCTCCTTTATGTCAACTCACCCTTTTTCAGCAGCTTTCACTCCCATGTCCACATAAAACTGACCACATTTTTCTGAAGAGTCTTCATCTAACCTTCCAAGTCCAACATTCGCCAATCCATCAGTACATATCACAATCTTTGAGCCACTATGACGTGATGCTAATCCCAAAGCCACTACTAAAGCTGGTCCTAGAGCTGTTTGTCCCATTTCTTCTAGACTATATAAAAAATAAGGTTTAAACTCCTTAAAACACAGATAGTTGAAGACAGAAATGCAACACCATATTGCCATTAGGCTACACTTTTCATGTTCAAAATTAGATAATGGATGTGTTACACTAGTTAAACCAAGTATGGTTTCCATATTATCTTTTTACCATAAATCAATCTAATTATTTACATTCCCAGACGGCATTTTTCATAATTTTTCAGAAATGAACATCTAGTTAAAGTCTGCATTTAAAGAAATCTGTAGCCTACCAGCAGAAGTGAAATGCATTCAAGCTGTTATACTATCATGAAATGAAGCGGCTTGATAACCATTGTTATAAATGTTTATTACACGGACATTGCTGTCAAAGATAATGCCCTCTCTTGACATCTTATAAATTTGACAGTTAACCGATAATCTCAAATCAGGCCCGGGTAACTGTAAAATCATACCTGGAATCGGTTAACTTATTAACTGTTTCAACACTAGTAGTGATACAGATTGCTGTAAGTGAGCTCAAACAATACATGTATCTCATACTGGTACTTCATACTTACTTGTATATTTTATCAGTCAAGGCTTTATGTGTATCTTTGATTGGTTTAGGTAAATTGATTTCTGATCCTAATCTGGTTAATTCAGCTTCATCTTCTAATTTCTTTCCAGCAATTACCTGGTCTGTATTTACCCCTTCATCTATGACTCGTAACTTTAATAAAAATTATATCAAAATTAATGTAACAAGTGGTTGCCTAGCAAGATACACCCACTTTAAAGTATATTTTCTGTTTTAAAGCAGGCAGAAACTCTAAGATTATTTAGGTCTAATCCAAGTTCTCATCAATATAAACTATAACTCAAAAACTGTTTATCAAAAAAGCGCCAATTTCAAAATTTTCAAAAGCAAATTTTGACGCATTTTTACTAAGTCAAGTGCAATAACTCAAAAACCGTTCATTGAAAAATCGCCAATTTCGAACTTGTCTGAGATCTCATCAATATCAATGATCTCAGGAGTTTCATTCAAATCCGACAAAAACTGTAGTTTCTTTTGTGTTCACAAGTACGGATGGAGAGACGGACCACTGACCGACGGAGGGATGGACAGGAGTCACAACACATTATAATGTGGGCGTATAAAAACAGAGTGTACCTATGTTTTAAAGAATTATTAACAGGATATTTAATGTTACCAAAATGGAATAAGGTTGAACATACCTCATTGTTAAAACTGATAATAGCAACTCTTCTATTGGGAGATTCTTTCACCATATCCTCTAACTGTTTATCTACTGCAGCCTGCATGGACTGTAATCTGGACACGTAGGTCACATTACGATCTTGACCGGGTAAATATTGATCTTCACCATGAGGATTCAATTTTGCAGCATTTTTTACTGACGAACTTCTTAATTTCGGTTTACCTTTCACCTGTAAAATAGCAAAATTTTATACAGGGCCCAGTGTAAAGCAACTAAACCACTTTTCAATACAGATTTATTTTTCAATCAAGAAAGATTCATCAAAATTAATATTTCATGGACAATCTAAAGATGTCATAATTTTAAAAGTTATTCCAACCACCAGTGGTCAAAATGGCACAAATCTAAAAATGTTTTAGGTTAGATCGTTGGTTCTTAACGTCATGACATCATTTGTTTGGATAGGTTGAAAATGTCGGACATGAGTTCTAATCTTGATCGACATGTCAAAGTCTGATGACCTTGAATAAGTCATCTTCACTAATAAATCCAGTTCACCCAGCTGTAAATGGGTATGGATAATCCAGAAAACATCAATGCCAAAAGGACCAGCTGGTAGAAAGAATCTCTCTAACAACAGGCTTGTGAAGTAAGTTTTTATACTTGAAAAATATAGTTGTTTCTTTCTTTTCTTTCTTACTTAAAAAAATAAATATAAGACTTCTCATACTATTTCAAATTTATCTCAACTATCTTTTGTCAGAACAAGTAAATTTTAACGTTTTTTCATTTAATCAAGGGCCATAAGTCATAAACCGACATCTGGAATTGTGCCATTTTTTAACTTGTCCGAGACATTATCACATTATCAAGATGAATACACATACCAAGTTTCATTCAAATCGGATAAAAACTCTGGCCTGTATCGCGTACACAAGTAATTGTTGACGGACGGACGGACGGACAGACAGGGGTGATGGCAATATACTTCCACATTTTCATGTGGGAGTATAAGAAGGGATGTACATACCTCAGTTGACACACACATACTACCAGAAATATCTATACAGAAAACAACAATAGATTCATCAATGCCACTTGGGCCTGCAGCTTCTGCAGCAGGTGAGGCTTCTAAAAGGAATGTGACATCATCATCTTTAGGTATTTCACCTTCTTCTACATCTTCTTCATTATTGGTTCCACAAAATTCACATACCCATACCTAGTAAAATCACATAAAAAATCTCATGCTGCTGTCAGAGATAAGGGATAGTTTTCCAGACATGGTCACATACATTGGTTAAATCTTGCCTACGTAAACTTCCTTAACTTCAGTTTAGCCTTTGGCTAAATTTTATTAAAATTGGGTATACATGTACACAGAAAAAAACCTGACAGACTGGACATGGGCCTAGGCAACAAAAGGTCCACTTTTTCATGTGGTGATTGCAAATAGAAAAGCAATAATCAATCACTGTGGACTTTTTCCTTGTGGGCATATAAAAAGCCTCAAAAGAACAGCTAGTTTTTAAAAAAGGTTTTGGACAATTGAGGTCCATAAAGGAAACTGGTCAAAACTTTAGGGTCCTGGCAACATATTCTGGAAACAGTCTTAGTGTTAGAAATATTTAACTTTCAACAATCATTCAACAAGCGGTTGCCTAGCAAGATACGCCCACTTTAAAATATATTTTCTGTTTTAACACAGGCAGAAACTCCAACATTATTGAGGTCTAATCCAAGTTCTCATCAATATAAATGTTCACACCAAATTTGATTCAAATCAGATGAAACCTAGTCTCTATTGTATTTACTAGCTAATTTTCATGAGTTTTGACTAAGTCAAGGGCAATAACTCAATTATAGTTCATCGAAAAATAGTGAATATTGAACTTGTTCAAGAAATCACCAATAAAAATGATCACATCAAATTTCATTCAAATCAGATAAAAACTGTATTGTCTATTGCAATCACAAACCAATTTCGCAGTGTTTTGTCAAGTCAAGTGCAATAACTAAAAAAATGTGCCAATTTTGTACTTGACGAAGATCTCATCAACTTCAATGATCACACCAAATTTCATTCAAATCAGATGAAAACTGTTGTCTCTGTGGTTTTCACAAGTCTGTTTTGACACGTTTAGACTAAGTCAAGGGCAATAAATCAAAATCACGTTCACCAAAAAATCATCACTATCAAATTTGTCTAAGATCTTATCAATATAAATGATGACACAAAATTTCATTCAAATCCAATGGAAATTGTGATCTCTATCGCGTTCACAAGCCAATTTTGAAAGGTTTTAACTAAGTCAAGTGCAATAACTCAAAGACCGTTCATCGAAAATTCGCCTATTTCGTATTTATCCAAGATCTCATCAATATAAATGATCACAGCAAGATTCATTCAAATCCATGAAAACTGTAATCTCTATAGCATTTACAAGCCAATTTTAACGCATTTTGACTAAGTCAAGGGCAATTACTCAAAAACTCTTTATCGAAAGATCGACAATTTCAAACTTGTCTGAGATCTCTTCAATATAAATAATCACAGCAACTTTCATTCAAATCCGTTGAAAACTGTTGTCTCTATCGCGTTCACAAGCCAATTTTGACGCGTTTTGACTAAGTCAAGTACAATAACTCAAAAACCGTTTGTTGAAAAAACATCAATTTCGAACTTGTCCGAGATCTCATCAATATAAATGATCACAGCAAGTTTCATTCAAATCCGATAAAAACTGTAGTCTCTACAGTCTCCACAAGCAATTGTGGACGGACGGACGGATGGGCCGACGGACAGGGGTGACGACAATATACGACCACATTATTATGTGGGCGTATAAAAATCATGATATATATGATTCTTTTTCAAAATATTAAATGAGAATTGACTACAATTTTTTAATACAATGCACAAAATACATTGGATATTGTGGGTTTTTTTAATTACCTATGGAAAATAATAAACATCTTAAACTAATTCTCACTTAATAAATATTCATTACTAAGAATGTGGATAAAGTAAAAAGTCTCCTACAATAGAGGAATGTAGATGCAAAAGAACCTACCTTGCCAGACACACCAGGTGTCAATTTACTTATTTTGGACATAACAGCTGGACAATCTTGACCTTGACATTTAGTGGCATCACCAGCATGCATATTACTAACATCCTTCAATGTGCCCAAGGTAATGTTTATCACATTTGTGTCTGCTTTTTGAAACTTTCTGCCGGAATTGGAATCTACGGGAACTTAAAAAAATCATTGAAAAATTAAATATAGCCTGCATGTAAATTTATGTCAAATTATTAGGCATCATGTTTAAAGGAATATTGATAAGGCTTATAGGAGACATATGCAAAATTTTCATAAACAAAATCTTTGTAATTCTAATTTACTTTTTGATCAGACTGAAATAAGTTTTTAAAGGGTTAATTAAAAAACAAAGTGTACTAATTGTTAATTAAGATTTGGTTTTGGACTGCATAAAGACACAAATTTTTAGTTGAAACCATATTCTCTACAATCAGGGGTGTATATTGCTTAAATTTTTACACCTCCAAAAAAGCAAAACAAACTAAAGTAGTTTATGAATGTCTTTTCAATACTTTGATGCTAAAACATCAATGGCTTGATTTTTTTAGTTAAAATTTTCAGTTTCTCCAGGGTGTTCAGTATCAAACAGTCACTGATATTCACTATATATGGATATCTTAAAGTTAAACTCTGGTTTCATCAAACAAATGGTTGTCATTTGTTTTAATTAGAGAAAAAAAAAACATCACAATCACACTGTACCTTTAGCTTCTATTCCATCTTTTTGCCAGTGGTGTTTTTTGCCTTTGGACTTTGAGGCTTTTCCAAAAAATTTGCTCAGACCACTTCCAAATCGTTTCCTTTGTTGATCTAAAATTGTTACAGAAGTCTTTCAATGTCAAAAAACAGTATCAATTGACTTAAATAGGTTATACATTAAACATTCAAAGAATACAACTGTTGTATTAAAATGAGGTATAATAGGTCTTCGAAGGGGCATAAAATGTCATAACTATACAATCAAAATCCCTCTAAAATCCACAAAACCAACTAGTTAATTATTAAACACCTTTATACATCCATTATGCGATTTAAAAATTAGGAGACTTGGAAATCTGTTGTAATTATAAAGGGAAGTAACTCTTAACATGCGGTTTCCCATATCCTTGACCTCTACTCTTGAATTGACGTCAACAAAATCAGATAATGTACGATATTTAAATTCACAAAACTAGTACCAATGCAGGCACCCTGGGAGAATGTGGGAGACACGAACTTTCTCTATTTTATATGGCTTCGTGTATTAAATACTGGACTAAACTTATTGTTATGCCAATAATGGATAGGTATCCCAGACAGGTCTATGTGATGTCGAGGAGGCTGGACTCATTAGGTAGAGTTATGTGGGCTACAAAAAATATACTAAACTCTTTGTGATTTGGTATAGTTTGGGAAACACATACTATTGGCCACCCTGTCCGCTTTCTCAATACTATTATACGCCGTCTGTTGGATATCAATATACAAAACTGGTCATCAACAATAAATAATAGTGACAGTTTAAAATTGTATGCAATGTTCATATTTAATGCTTAATGTAGATAAATGGACTAAACGCAACATGACGAAACTAAGATTAAATTTATTTCCTACAAATTGTAATTTGTTTAGAAGAAAACAAAGTAACTCAACTTCATGTCCATTTTGTAACTATATAAATGATGATCTGTTTCACTTTGTTTTAATTTGTCCTCATTTCTGTAGACTGAGAAATGAAATCCTTCCTTGACAGTTTGTTAATCACCCAGTTATTTATACCTATCAGAATATGTACATCCAAAATTGAGTCAGAGTTTACATCAATCGCACACTATTTAGATAAATTGATGGCCTTAAGAAGGGAACTATTTGTTTAACATTTTTATTTCATTGCTTAATTAACATTAGGTCATTGAAAGTTTAAATTTTCATCTAAGAAATGAATTGTGAGTTTATATTGAATTATATTAATTAATGTAATGAAAGCATATATTTGCCTATTACATATTTATATTTTATATTTGCCTATTACATATTTATATTTTATATTTGCCTATTACATATTTATATTTTATATTTGCCTATTTCATTACACATACAAATTATTCAAATTTCGATTTTTTCAGAATTAGGTCACTTTAACGGCTACGGAAGGTGTGACCCACTTAATCTATGACCTTGAAAATTAAGTCAAATAATATTCAATATATTGTCTATGAGTAGGTAATTTTTAATTTGGCTTACTTAAAAAAATCATATAAGTGTACTTAAATACAGCAAAAATTGATAATTTTCATATTTTCGCCATTTTTAACCGTTACGGAAGGTATGACCTAATTATTTTATGAGTTTGAAAACTAGGTCAAATGATATTCAATATATTGTTCAGATGTAGGTCGTTGCAAATTTAGCCTACATAATATTTTAAGGCTCTTGAAATACATTTATAATTGTAAGCAATTTTAGTTATTATTATTATTATAATTTAAATTCACGGAAGACCGAGAAAAAGCAATTCATATGTTTTAGAATGAGGACTCCAACACGGACACAATTTTTCAACGAATGTTAATCACTGGGAATATTTGTTTGTATACACCAGAAATTGGTTGCAATAGCCTGCTTACTCAATGGATGGGATTTTGTTTTTTTCCTGTTGTAGCTTTGATGTGCTTTTTCTCAAACAGAATGGATTCATCTCAAGCTCACTTTTTAAAAAAAAATCTGAATATAGGCTAGTTGTAATCTGGCTCATTTTGAAAATGATAAAATGTAGGATGCAAACATATTTAACCAAAAGTCAATATTAAACACAAATATTAGACGTGGGACAAGTGTATTTTAAGACCTATTATACCTTTAAGTCCCAAACTTAGTAATATTACTAAGTTTTAAGGACTTATTGGATTATAGAGGGCATTCTGTCATACATTTGATGAACGAAGACACAATTTGGCCGAGTTTAAACATTTCAATTCTTTGGTCATCTTTAAGGTAGTGAAGTTTATCTTGAAATGAAATCTAATTGATGCAGTAAATGAAGTCAAAATATACAAAATGTACAGTGTAGGCCTACTCTGAGTAATCTGACATTTGAGTAATCCGACATTCTGTGTAAACCGACATTATTTTGCGGTTCCGATGTATGGCTGATTACTCAGATTACTTCTTTTAAAGATCAAAAGATATAAGGAAATGTGGCTTTGCAAGAAGATGTTCAACATATTAATAACATTGATCTATATTTTACAGGAAATGAGCACTGGCATTGGATTCTAGCCACACAAACACTTAAAGATGGCTATTATATATTACATGAAGATGAAAGTAATATTTTTGTCGAAATGGATCTCTGGTGATAGTAAACAGTAATTAAGTAAGAATCAAGTCATAACTACAGAACAGAAATATCTACCTGTTTGGACTTCATCCTCATCTTCTTCATCATCACTATAATATAATATATTCACATGATAAAATAAAAACAGACTGAAACTTAGTTGATTAAAGTGTTACAATCATGATGTCATTTTCTTGTGTGAAATAAATGAAATGAATCGAGTTTTACGATCTACTCTTCTGCACCTTATGGGCTAATGAAGACGGCATTTTCTTGTGTGAGTCAAACAAATGAATAGAGGTAAAAAAGAAAGAAAGGAACCGTGACAGGGATCCTTTCTACCAGCTGGTCTTTGGCCAAACCTCTTGGCATTGATCTTTCCCTGACTTCCGTACCCATTTACAGCTGGGTGCACTGGAATTGTGAGTGACGATGACTTATTCAAGGTCATCGGACTTTCACACTCCGGTCGAGATTAAAACTCACGCCCGTCATTTTCAACGTATACAAGCAAAGTGAGTAGTCAAGTCTGGTGAACTTAAAAAGTCACATATCTTCATTATTCTAGTTGATGTATCAGTAAATGAGTACTATGAATACTTCAGGATGGATCATTGCCATTGTCTTTCCTCTATTCAGCTTTAAGAGCTATTCAAGACATGAAACGACATGCATTGTGCAATTAAGGACATTTTTCCAGGACATCAGCATAAGCCTGCTTTTTTTTATTTTCAACTATAGAGAAATCTTTAACATGCACATCCTGTATCACACAGGATCATAGTGAATTGTCCTATCTGAGTGACTAAAGGTTTTTTGCCATATAAGCCCCTCTGACTCGTGAACCAAGATTCAAGTTACCATGGATACTTGAAAAGTGGCAGCACCAGAGAATCTGATTACAAAACTGACTCAATGCTGGATTCGAAAGGTGGCAACTCTGTGGAGGTGTCTTGTCCCAATCCTTTCATGGCAAGTCTGAGAGGGATCTCTCAAGACAATATTTTAAAATTTGAATGTATTCTGACACATATTGTGGGGTAAAATGAATACAAATCTAATGGTAAAATAAAATGGGGGTACAAATTGGGAATGAAAACCAATTTTCTGGAGCTGCCACTGCTAATGTACAAAAGATTTCTCTATCAATTTCCAGTGATCATTTCTGACAATTACCTGACATTTAAACCATCTTTATATTCTTCATCTGATACATATTCATACTCATCATGACCCACATTGAGGTATACTTTATTTGACCCGAAATTCATTGTAACTTGAAATAAAAATTACACTAAGAAATAGTAACAACCTGAAAAATATAAAATCATTGCCGGAAAATTCCAATAAGCTTATTCTTATACTGTACCGTAATGAAAAATAAGGAAAATCCAAGTCTACACTGAAAATTTGTCTTTTCCCCCCCTCCTTGATCAGAATTTTTAAGAGAAAAAACAGGAAAATAAATTGTTCTGGCTTGTAGAGGCATGTAAATGTTTTCTTTACCAACAAGAAATAGGTTGATATCTGAGTTACCTTAGAATATCTATCATCACTTTTCTTATGACAGCTTATGTCAGTTGATGCATTCATTGTTGATAAGGAAATAAAATTGAATAAACCATTTAAAGATAGGCCTTCTTTCAGATTAGATAGGACAGTTTTAAGTTCATTTTATAGCAATTGATGGGTGAAATGACATCACTGTGTTCAAACACATCCATTCTCATACTTCCTCAAGGACTTGACATACTCATAGCCAAATTGTATCCAATTAAATTTGTCCCTTGTATCTTTCTAAGCCATCTGAGCCAATCAAATCAGTCTTTGTAGACATTTTGTTTGCAAACATAAGCAAACCTACCAATGTTTTATTGACTGTTTCGTTTCATATAGACGATACAGAATTGAAGATTATCTTTCGGTAAAGAATGGCAACATAAATCAAAACGGTATATGGAATATTTAGTAGCAGTAAAGGATATGTTCAAATCTCTTCATGTTTCGTTTATATATGTCCTTTATTCCATAGTCAGAATTAAATAGCAGCAATCTCATTTCCATGCCACAACAACAAGTGTAGGTACTCGGTCAACTCGGGTACATGTCAACCCGGAGACACATTTTTGTTAGTTAACTCGGAGACAAAATTAAACTCGGAGACAATATTCTCCAGTCAACCGGGGACAAATTTACCGATGCCGTTAAAATATCTTTAGTTCATTTTTTAGGTCATTGAAATAAAGATTATTCATTGTTATTTTACATTCCGGTTGCCTCAGGTTAAACGATGTAGCCGTGAAAACGTGGATAAATCACATCTTGTTGGAGAATAAATCTATGAAGAACCATCGATACTTGTGAACAATTTAATCTGATTGAACAATAAAAGATCTATCTATTTATA
This sequence comes from Nipponacmea schrenckii, assembly GCA_030562195.1. Classification (NCBI taxonomy): domain Eukaryota; kingdom Metazoa; phylum Mollusca; class Gastropoda; family Lottiidae; genus Nipponacmea; species Nipponacmea schrenckii. The sequence goes on from JAUJPP010000002.1 coordinate 1,015,389, forward strand.
TCAGCTAATCTTTATATTCTACTTTCGGTTTGTAGATGTCAAAGTTCAAATGCTTCTGCTCTTTCAGTTAATTAAATGATCGCTGATCATCGTTAATTAATGGATTATCAAGCGTCCGAATTAATTCATGTATTAAATAGTAGTTTTCTGCTCTATAGGTCGAAATTTGATAGCAATTTAGAATTTTGTTGAGCGGTTTTTGTCTTTGAAATATTGAAGGACATTTCATGAGCAGTGCATATTTACGCGAATCTGCAAGGTGGATGCATTCGATTTTTGCTCCCGGATAGACACCTCCACTATGATTTCAATAGAAAATGATACGAAGAAAGCATCGAACGCCGCAAATTCCAAACAGACTGTCAAACAAGTTCAACACTATTCATAAAATGTGCCGACAAACAAAATTTCATAAGTCAGGCATCCATGTTTAAAGGAAGTTCCAACCGGGAAAAACAATCTACCGTTGGTCTCGCTTACTACCGAAATCATGTTTAAAAGAAGTTCCAATCGCATGATCGGGAATTCGAAACCAAAAGGTTTTTAAGATATCACCTTTATTCCAATAATATATTATTGTCTCCAAGTTAACTCAAAGTTGTCTCCGAATTAACTTATGGTTGTACCCGAGTTAACTCACTTTGTCTCCGAGTTAACTGTCCCCGAGTTGACTTGTCCCCGAGTTGACTGGTATTCCAAGTGTAGTGGGCTTTGAAAATTAATTCGAGTTAATAAGACCGTGTCAAAACCCTATTCGAATGCAATTTTGTTCATATGCTGCTCGCTTTCCAGAGTTTCATAAACGAGGTGTAATATTGTCCATAGACAGGGCCTCAATTTACTTCCTACTGTTTGAACACTGAGCCTAATCTCAACCTCAATATTTACAGATTATAGATTTCCATTGGTACTAGGCCTTGTCTATGTTTCAAATAAAACATTTCTAAAATAAATACATACTGTCACTTGCTGAAAATATTCTTACCGTTCAGAAAGCTTCCTGTTGCAATATTTTGGTAAACAAATCAACTTCTGAAGAAACAAACAACATTAATATCCGTGCGCATTCAAATAGATCTGCACAACTTTGTCAATAATGATTTCTAAATAATGAATTGCTTATAATTCTGATTTATTAATTCAGAGGGAAAAGAACACCGAAATAGGTATTGAGTCTATAACAAGAAATGTTATGATCAAAAATTTAACGCGTAGTAATAAAAAATGATTCATTTCTAAAAATAGAAATTCGGAAATGTAATAATCTATTTTTAGTATCATGTTCATAACCGCATAAATAAATATTCGTCTGTTCCTGTTAATAGCACATTATTCCAAACAAATTCAATTAATATACTATTTGGGTGGGTGGGCGAGTGTGTGTGGATAGGGGAGGGGGCACACCACACAACTACCTAGTGTCTGATATTGGGACTCGGTGCACCAATTCATGGGGGCAAGAGATATTTCAGACATCAAATTTCAAATGTAGAACAAAAATTAGTCAAAAATGGGCATGCAAAAACCCCCAAAAGAAGGGGGAAAGAGGATTTCTAAAATAGAACGGACTAAATTAAGCCAAGCCCATTGGTCCGAAATTTGTTGTTTCTATTCCCAGCCTCGGATAGATATTTGGACAGATAAGTCTGAGGGAGAGTCATCTGTCCAAATAGCTATCAGAGGCTGGGAATAGAGTCAGCAAGTTTCGGACTAGTCTGATACTCCGATACAGCACTTTTTCCTGTGCGCTTATAGTCTCCTATGCCCGCTTAGGTCTATGCCTTAAGTCTATGTTTATGGAAATGTTGTTCCATTTTATAGAGTTAAATTGCACAGTTTGGGGTTAGGACCAAATCTTTACAGGCTGTCGCTCGAAAACTATCCGAGATGTAAAGTTGCGATTTTCAAAGAAGGCATCAAATTTTTTCAAGTTGCTTCCTTCCAAATTTACTTGCAAACTGTGTTAACTACAGCAGCTTGTGGTTTCCGACCCCATCCACAATGCACAATGCAAGTGATTTTCCTCTTGAAAATTCGTCAAAAGCGTCAAAATCGATTTTCTCGAAAGTTTGGAAAATTTGATTTTCTGTTTTTTTATAAAATACTAGCAGGACATAATAAGCTTTCATTTTAAAACCAAATTATTCCTCTAGGGTCAAAATTGGTTAATTCAATTTAGGTTGTGAGGTCGGCCAGCAGCCTAAACGGTTCAGCTTCACAGGTTGGCAAAGATCAAATTTTGCTTCCTTTCAAACTCTTTCAAAATCTTTCGTTTCCTACATTTTCCCCAACCATTATGCAAAGGATTTTCCACATGAAAATTCAGATAAAATATACTAATATAATCGTTTAGCACGGGCAACTAGTAGTCTAGATCTATTTGATTATGGGGGGGGGGGGGTCTGTGGAATAGTTTTGACACCAGGTAAGTTCCACTGACGAGAAACGGCTCATTCGGGGAAAGTTGAAAAATGTCAATACTTTGGTCATACCTTTAAACTCTAAACTATATCAAGGACTTTCTTTTCGTATGTGGTCAAAGGGGAATAATTTGAAGTCAACAGGGTCTGTATTTGTATAAGACTGACAATTTGTTCTGTTTAACGCCTGCCCGCTGACCTGAAGGTCCTGGGTTCAATCCCGGCAAAGGTCGAGATTAACCTTCGGATTTTTCAGCCCGGTTTCCCCCTTGTCAGTGATGCAGGTCGGAGGGACTTACATGCAAAAACCATCTAGTCGTTCGGATAAGACAATAAACCGGCGCCCCGAGTGCTACGTTAAAGATTCCCTGGACAGTTGGAAATCGAAAAAGAGCAGGCTAATGCCGCTATCCAGGCAAAAAGTTCCCTCATAGCACATTGCATGGCGTTGCCCGTCTTTCTTAGCCCATAAGGTGCAAAAAAGTAGGACGTAAAACTCCATTCATTTCATTTGTGATTAATATACCCCGCCATATGACGTAATTTATACCATTGTGGTATTTAAATACCAACCAGTCTTTAAATTAAAATTTGCAACTTCTGTTGTACCAAAAATAAAGTATCTTATTGCATATGCAACGTCATAAAACTCGTACGAAGAAAGGGTAAGAATATAAGAAATGGGTCATCATTGATCAAGAATTTTTAAAGATTTGTCTTAAATTATAGGTTGCTAATGGTACTCGTCGTGTCGTAAACCGAAGCCCAATATTTATGGCAATTTGATATATTCACGGCTTATTCCAAGGAGGTCTCGGCGACTGGATCTCCTCACACATTTTTGCACTAAATTTGCACTAAATTTTGGCCATAAAATGTATTTCATTGTATTTTTTGAAAATAATACAGTCTTTACCATAATTAATCAAGGATAAGAATGTTTAATATGTGTATTTATTTAGTAACAGAATCCCTCAAAATATTAAAAACTCGCAAAATTAAGTCTTTTTTTTATCGCTAAATCAATTTATTAAGCGGTTTTCAATAATCAAATGCATTTAATATGGATAATTACTTGCTTTTTTGGATATTCACTGATGAAAAGAGCTCATATTGGCCAATTTTAAAATGTTAAAATGTTAGGGTTCATTCTAAGACCTATTATCCCTTTAATTTATACAAAATATAAAATTGTGATACATAATAAATATAGAGCATTCAGACTGTGGAACTTAGTGCCAGCTTTTAAATATTAAATTACGTCATACGTTTAATTGAGGTCCTGTAAAATATAATAATATAGGATAAATATATTATGTAATCTGAACCATATAATTTTCATTTAACAAAATCTATATACAAAATGCTGTGAAGAGACCAAAGTCATTAGATCGAACAATGACATCGTGTAATATACTTCTGCTGTTTCTTTTAATGTTTTCTTTGATTGAAAATGGTGCTTCAAAGTGGTGGAAGCCAAAGCATAGGGGAAAAAGAGGTAAAAAGGTCATTTATCGCATAAAATATTATTATAGTTAGATTATATTATCTAATGATATGTACCAGTAAATTTCAGTAGTCGGATCACTCAGGTCGACATTAAAGGGATAATAGGTCTGAGGATGAACATGAAATTTGTAGTTCTCAAGAATGATTAATATGAGTATATATTCATCAGTGAACTTACCTGATGTCGTAAAGTAACAGAATCTATTAAAATCTTGAAAACTCATTTTTTAAAAACACTTAGTCAATTAAATAAGTATTTTTCAATAATCAAGTGCATCTTTATGGATAAATTCTTAGTTTTTTTCTATATTAATTTTTTATGTTATTTATGGCAGCAGGTATATTTACTGATGAATAGAGCTCTAAGTGATCATTCTAAGACCCTTTATCCCTTAAACATAGGGTTTTTAAGGCTTTTAAAATGCTACTTGATGCTAGTTAACTTGAAAAGTCAGTAGCTCTAACACTTTGCAAGCTCTTATCATCTTCTTTTGCCCCGAGCATTCCGAGGGTGAACTTTTAATATATTCGACATCAACATGGACAATATTCATCGATAAGTATATCATTGTGAATGAATTATTTAATATTTCATATATTTAGGTTGTTTATTTGGGCCAGTGCCTGGGCCAGATAAGGGTAAGTAAATTGATCCATCAAAGTCGTTCTTTTCATTAACATTTCAGACTGAAAACACGCCGTTGTTTTAGATAATTATCTCAAAATTGTATTACATGGAATTCAGTTGTGTTATAACTTATAAACTTTTGAAGGCAAATCATTGACATTTCATGTGGATAATAATTCAAAATTTTACCCAGCTTCTTTATTCTCGCCTGTTCTTTTTACTACTTTCTGTATTAAAGAGCGTACATAAACTGTTTTTTTTTAAGGGAATTAAATTCAGTTATTATTTGTATTTAACTTAACATTTTTAATCTAATTGGCAAACGGTGGGCCTATAGAAGTTGGATAGTGACCTCGGACATGTTTTTACGGATACAAGAAAGGCCGGGCTCTGCATAATGGTTTTCGATAACTGTTCTTTTCCAGATTTCCGAACTAAAAAAAAAGTCTTAACGAACCTTTTAATTCTATTTAATGCCATGTAATATAACCAATGAACCTTCTTTGTATTGTAACCCATATCTTAAAACTGCTGTCCAAAAAGATGTTTGGGAGAATTATGGCCGTTTACGTTTTTTTGCAGAGTGTCAATACAGTTTAACTCCCAAATACAGTGAATGTGACGACGAGTCACAAACATACACCAAGTCTTATCATTTGGTAAACGGACCTGAAGGATGTGCTTTGGGATATGTGATAGTGAAGATGTGTATAGAGAGCCAAGAATCTGGTAGGTGTTAGATTTGAAATTTTCTACCATATCCATGTGAATAAATCTGTTTAGGCTAATGATTCAACATCCTCGAGGGTCATTTGTACAATATGGTCTTGGAGACGGATTCAGTTCTAGCGTCTGTCCGTCCACACTTGCTCGTATAATATGATTTGACCTTATGCTTGTACAGCTCGATTTCTGACAATGATAATGAATTCAAAACTTCAAAAATCAGATTTGCAACATGTTTGTGTAAAGTTTAACACACCTGATTTATATTTTAGCTCCATGCAAGTACGTAAACGATCCTCACGAAAGATGGTCATACTGTGACAGATCAACATACACCAAGACAAGAGCTATGATTCTGGTGTCTGGAGGAGATCATTGTCCTACAGTTAGCTACAAATCGAAACCTTGTCGAAAACATAAGGATTATTTTTTTTTAGGATAACTACGTAAAATCATTATTCCATGGATCATGATTTTGTCGAAGCAGTTGACATACAAAACTATGCATTCGAGAATTATAATTAAAATTTACAAAATATGATTTCCTTTTTATTCCTTTTATAATTGTTTGATGGTTAAATATTAAGAGGACAGCAGCATCAACCTACACTTTTTCAACTTCCAAAGGAGTCGCGGTAACTCAGGCACAAGGTACAGTCGCAGTAAAGAACGAGATGGACTTTACATTTTGTAATTCGTTTTCATAAGATGCAGAAGAGTAGGACGTGAAACTTCATTCATTTCATTTCCAATTCCTAAATATAACGGTTTGGGTAACTTTAACGTACACAGTGTATAACACAATGGGACTAAGGTTTACTGTGTAATCCGAATAAATAAAAGCTTTTCAGCCCCCACCCCCTCGCGCCTCATAGCATCAATAACAGAGGGAATCGCCTGGAAAATTGGTTACTGAATATATGTAAATTATATTATTGGCTCCTTAATATAGGTAATGATCGACACGAATGACAGATATAGACTGATTTATATCTATATACATGTAATCATTATAGTGCGTACTTATGTACCCTTTAAATAACCACTGCAATAGTCACTGGAAAAACGAGTCTTGTCGCCATGGACGCTACTTTAAGATTGAGATTAAAGTGTTTATTATATATGTTAGAAATTAGGTCAGATATATCTTAAGAAATATAGGTAAGTTTTTTCTGTATTGTATATTTATATTATACTATTTCTCCAATGTCCGTTAAAACAAATCTAATGATGTTTTCAATAGAAAAATAACTTAAATGATATTATGTAAAGGTTCGTTTATCGTTAGTCATTTATAAGTACATGTATCACACAGACATGTTCTCATCACCATCTAACACAGACCTCAATGCGGACGATTCGGCAACTCGTTGTGAGCAATAGTGACAGTATCATATAGGCCTATGGCCAGAGTAGGTGGGGTTGGTTGAAAGTCGATATAGTACAGACCTTAGAAAATTTTTATCATTGGGAATTGAACCCAAAGCACAAAGGAGAATCGAGGTTTTACCCTTTTCGAGTTCCTTGATCGATTGCTACATATAGTTACCCCCCCCCCCCTCATCCCCATAAGATATTCTTCTCATATGTTAATTTTCTCGTGTACAGATATCCGCTTTTGAAAGAGAAGTGTCCAGAAAACGTTTGATCTAGTCTGTTATTTTTAATGACAAATTGTTCCAATAAAAGATAATACAGGACAAATACCTTTGTGCTAACTGAAAACACATCATTTGTTTTAGTGATACCGACGTTATTAATCATTGCAGACAATGGTAGATTTCCAGTCCCGATACAGAGTTTACAGTTATGGTTATGTGGCACCAACTTCGAGACCTGGTGTACCTACTACTAGACAACTGAAACACCAAGCCAACAGATTATTGGCGGGTTCTTACGGTGACAGACCAGGTAAATAATAAAAGATAGCTTGCCAGGCAAGGTAACATATGCCCACTGGCAGCATTGAATTTGAAAAATAAATTGAGCATTAACTCAAAAAACATTCACTAAAGAATATTGAAGTCAAGGGCAAAAAACTCAAAAACTGTTCATGGAAAATCGTCAAATTAAAACTTGACCACCATCTTATCTATTTCAATACTCATACCAAGTTTCATCAAATCTATTAAAAAATTGTAGCTTATTTTTCACCCACAAATATTTTCGACGCAATTTTACTAAGTCAAGGGCAATAACTCAAAAACCATTCATTAAAAAAGTCGGAAATTCAAACTTGACTAATTCTGATGCTTACGCCAAGTTCCATCAAAATCCTTCGAAAATTAAAGAATTTTGACGCAATTTCACTAAGTCAAGGGCAATAACTCAAAACAGTTTATTGAAAAACTGTCAAATTCAAACTTGACTGAGGTCTAATCAATTCCAATGCTCACACAAAGTTTCATCAAAATCCTCTGAAAATTGGAGGATTTATTGCATCGAAACTAAAATTTTGACAAGATTTAACTACGTCAAGGGCAATAACTCAAAAACTGTTCATCAAAAAAATTGCCAAATTCGAACTCGACTGTTGTCTTATCAATTCTAATGCTCACATCAAGTTTCGTCAAAATCCATTGAAAATTGTAGCTTCTATTGCACCCACAATAAAAATTTGACACAATCTTACTAAGTCAAGGGCAATAACTCAAAAACTGTTCATCGAAAAATCTTCAAATTCGAACATGATCGTCTTATCAATTCCAAAGCTCACACCAACTTTCATTTAAATCCATTGAAAGTTGAAGCTTCTATTTTGTCTACAACAAATATAGAGGCAGGGGCAATAACTCAAAAACTGTTTCTTGAAAAATCGTCCAAATCGAACTTGACCGCTGTCTTATCAATTCCAATGCTCATACCAAGTTTCATTAAAATCCATAGAAATTTGTAGCTTCTATAGTGTCTACAGAAAATGAATTTTTACACAATTTTACATAGTCAAGGGCAATAACGCATAAACTATTCATCGAAAAATCGTCAAATTTGAACCTCATACCAAGTTTCATTCAAATGCATTGAAAATTGTAGCTTCTATTGCATCAACAATAAATTTTGACGTGATGTAAATAAGTCAAGGGCAATAACTCAAAAACTGTTCATCGAAAAATCTTCAAATTCAAACTTGACCGCCGTCTTATCAATTCCAATGCTCACACTAAGTTTCATTAAAATCAATTGAAAATTGTAGCTTCTATTGTGTCTACAGAGGCAGGGGCGATAACTCAAAAACCGTTTATTCAAAAATCGTCCTAATCGAACTTGACCACCGTCTTATCAATACCAATACTCATACCAAGTTTCATTAAAATCCATAGAAAATTGTAGCTTCGATAGTGTCTTCAACAAATGTTGACGGACCGACAGACCGACGGACAGGGGCGTATAAAAAGACTTAAAGGGGAAGGGCACCTAAATCAATACTCTTTCGATACGATTAAAATGAATGGAGTTTAAAGTCCTACTCTTCTGCACCTCATGGGCTAATGAAGACGGATTTGATACGATTAAAAATATTATAATATAAGAAAATTGCAAGAGTGCAAATCATACCTCTTTTGAGTTGATAGCTACTAATACGGCCTCAAAATAAAGAGGGTTTACTTTGTGGTTTTACAGTTCAAATGGCAGTAATAATAGAAATAACCCGATTTCAACGTGATCACCTATTTCAGTTCATGATTGTCGTCTGGAGTCGATGAAAGAATATATAGACCCGAAAGACTGGGAAACTCAATTACTTTTTCATGGCATAAAAGAAACATATGACGAATTAAATCACTTAAATTCCAAGCCTGCAGTCCCAGCCCCATGCCCGAAACGAGAGTAAGTATACCCTACTTTATTAATAAAATGCCATTGTAATCTTCTGCCCAAAATACCCGATACATGAAAATAATATGTATCAAGAACATTTATAGCTTTTGTTTATATACCATGCATATTATTACAGGCATCAGCTGCAAATTTGATTGGTGGATAGAAAAATTACATTATTTTCTTTGGAATTCTTTGAACAATGAATTTAAAGCAATTTTAAGACTCAAAATATGTAGTGCAATTCTTTTATAATTTATCTCCGAAGCTTGAGTTTCGGATATTGTTTATAACCTAACGGTGAAATCAGTATAACCTGTCCTGGATAAGAGAATCTCAGTAGGCTCCAGAGAAACGTTATCTCTGTTTTTTTTTAAGATCTTGTTGAGAACTAGGAATCGTAACAATGTGTAGGTTCCAGTATAGTCAGCATTTGGTTACTAATAGATATTTTCTGGTGCTCTAATAGGGATAGGCCTACTGCGTCTTAGAATGAACATAAAATTTAAAATTTTAAATGATTAGGCGTTTTTAATTAATGACTCAGTTTAGTGAGTTTTCCAGATTGTAAGGGATTATGTTACTTTTATGACACCAGGTAAGTGAATGACGAATATATACTCATATTGACCATTCTTGAGAATTAAAATTTTAAGTTCATGCTAAGAGGCAGTATCTCTTTAAGTCTATTCGAAGATGTAAACATTGGATCTGATCTATTTTTCAGACCAGACAAGTTACTACTGACGGTTGGTTGCAAAGGTTCAAGCAATGGTGATTTCTTCTATCCCCGTGATCTAATAACAACAGACGATGGTGATGTCATTATAGCAGACACCAACAACCACAGGATTCAGGTCATTAACCAATTTGGTGTTTTCAGATACAAGTTCGGCAAGAAGGGCAGCCGAGCTGGAGAATTCAATGAACCAACTGGTGTTTCACAATTTCGAAATAATCACTTGGTTGTGGCAGATTCGAAAAATAAGCGCATTCAAATATTTTCACCAAAGGGAATATTTAAATCATCCTTCGCGACAAAGCGACGACCATACAGCGTCGCAACAGACTCTTTCAAGAACATTATCGTATCAACATTAAATGGAACCATAGAAATTTATGATCGCGATTTCAAATTGACTCATGAATTTCCATTAATCAGAAAAAAAGAAAAGTATTGCTTCGTTAAATTGTGCATTGATGGAGATGAACAAGTCTACGTTTGTGACTCGGTTCAAGGCATGATTCAGTTATATTCCTACACTGGTAAACTGGTAAGGGAATTCGAACCAACTTCACCTGATGATGCCCTGGTCGTTTCTCCAAGTGATGTATGTTTCGATCATATTGGGCAGTTAGTGGTTTCAGACACTCTTAATCACACGATAAATGTCTATACTATGGACGGAGAATTCATACGACAAGTCATGCGACCAGCGGATGAAATTGGTGCTGTGTTCGCATTCAGTATTGGCCCAGAGGGTCATCTTGTTGCGTCCGAGTTTTCCTTGACAGGAGAACATTGTTTAAAGATATTTCGATATAGTCCTTGTGAATGTCATGCCAACAGGCCTTCTTCTAGCAAACGAAGAACGCCTATTGCATAATAAGGCCTTTTTTTTACCAAATACCTTACAGAATTCAAAACTGAAGTTCAATTCTATGGGATTTGCTAGGCGATTTAGGGTGTTGCAGAAGGGAGAACAGAAATGATATTTTGTCAAGGAATGAAATGATATTCTATTGACAAAAAAGTTCATTTTTTGCACTACCTATCTATATAGATACATACTCATTTATTAGTAATTTTAACTGAATAATATAAACTCTAGATGCAATAAATATTTCTTTAACATCTGTATAGTATTTGTTGGAAAGGGAAGAACTGGCAGTCTGGTGCAGTTGCTCTTCATGGCCAGGCTATGTTTGAATTGCACGTCCACTGCCTTGTAACTAGGCTTCCAGTAAAGAATCAATTGCATTAGGATACAGTTGGATACAAATAATAACGAACGTCTTTAATAATATGTTCTCTTTAAATCGACTACATTGTCCATGTGGCCAAATTTTATAATTTTTCTGTGTCATTTTGGGGGGTTTCAATCAAGAACCAACCTTCAGGGTACATAGCTCCGAAGTTCCGAAAGGGGTGTGTGGTTGTTTCACCATCAACTGATCATCAACATGGATACTAACACCCGAAAATGTTCTGACACTCTTGACCCCTTGGTGAGTTTCAACTCGACTCATCCAGAATAAATCTGTCAGTTGCAAGAGCTTTCAGTTAAACGAGTTGATAATTCCAATCATATTTCTTACTCAACACTATCAAATTAGTTTATTTAGTATAATGTTATTGACTAATTTTTGACAATTACAAGTACTGGATTACCCTTTTAGACCTTCTCTCTTGATCTATCATTGACAGTTTGATTAAATGTTATATTAAATAAGATAGTGTCAGACCACTTCATATTAAAAATGGGTTTCCCTTATTATTGTAGATTCATATTATGATCACAGTGACTTGATCGACATCATATACCCATCAGAATAGCAATCTTCACGGGGCGATCTTGCAATATTGTAGCGATATCTGTTTTGAAATTCAAAATGTGCAGTGAAGGAATCCTTCAGGAACGAAAATTTCCCACTGTCAACAATGATGTTGAACACGAGATCCTTCAGAGATTTCCGTTATTGTGAACGATTTCCCATAGCTTTTCAAACTATAGCTGTTCCAGTAGAAACACAACCTGTAGCCAACAATGCCCATACTCCTCGGGTAGATGACATGTGACTATACTCTATATCTATCAGAGGGAATCCATCTTGAATCATTATAATTGAGAGAAACGTGTATTAGGATTAACCAATCCATTATTAAACATTCTGTGATATCACTTTTCACCTATTTGTTGGACTAAGTAATTGTAATATCTTCCTAGCCTTGGTTGCCCTTGCATGATATTCGTCTATGGATTAGTTTTACAGTAGGGCTACTGTCTAACATTTTCAAAGGATTCAAAACTGGATGCAAAACAGAAGATTCGGGAAAAAAGATTGTACTTCTCCACGTGTTACTGAACGCTCTGTTGATTGATACTGTGAATGGTCTTCGATAACCATTCAGAAGAAGGGTTTATTGATGACCGTCCCAAATATTGCTCGTCAATAATAAGTCTTATTATTTATATCGTAACAGAACAAAACTCCTATGCTGAATTTCTGCCATTGATCCAAAATGAGTAAAAGCAGCATTGACGAATATCTGAAAGAAAGTGTGAAAAGTTATCAGGCTTGCCAAGTCAAGAACTCGGCTAGGAGAAGCTCACTACAAAAGAAGACCGACGGTATTGAAATGGCAAGGAAAAAGATGACAAGTCACATGGAAAGAGAAGAAAAGTTATTAAGACGACAACTATCTAATATACAAATGGATCAAATTAGACGTGAGGTATCAAGCCCTCTACTGACAGGTTTGTTGTAATTTATGTCCTTGTTAAACATATTCTGAGCACACGACATTGGATCATTAACTCCTTTCCAATGAGATCAATAGATTAATGTTATACTTACAAATTATCATGCATAAAAAACAAGCTCTAGTAATAATTTCTCGATTTTTAGTGAGATCAGAAAGTCCCATCAGACAGAGAACAAGAAAAATATCAAGTATTACATCCAGAGAACTTCAAGGTAAGTATTAAATGATTCGCATCCTGTTCTGGGCATCTAACTTATCCCATTAACAAGTAGATGCTGCTACTTTTCATAAACCGATGGCAGCTCTAGAAGTAGAAGCTCTAGAAGTAGAAGCTCTAGAAGTAGAAGCTCTAGAAGTTGAAGCTCTAGAAGGAGAAGCTCTAGAAGTAGAAGTAGGTGGCTTCGTTTACCTTAGCAATCAATTGGTCTTGGTCAGTAGCAATATAAACCTACATTTACGTATTTACGTTTCCCTCTACTATGATAAGGAAAACTGACATGGGTATGTACAAGTGTAGGACCAATGTCAAAGATAACTCGGTACACTTTTCAAAGACTCAGATTTAGATACAAAGTGAAGACAACTAGAACCATTCTTTATTTTATGTATAACATAAGGTCGGTCAGGTTTAAATATATCAATGATATTTTATATGCTTTAGGACAAGAATATGTTGCCAGAAGAGGAAGAAGGGTTTCTAAAGAGTTTGAAGATTTAACCATGATATCAAGTACAGGGAAACTACTTTTAAATTCTAAATCAAAAGATACCAGAGCATTTTCACCTCTAATGCAAAGACTTGGTGTTAGTGACTCTTTGACTAGTATACCTTCTACTGAAGACTTGAACTTGGTTGAAAACAAATCCGTTAGACGACCTCGAAAGTCGGTTCAGCAGCAACAATATGAAAAGGCTATGAAGTCCGCAAATATTTAGCTCCCATGGCACTTAATGAATCAATTCGCTTAAACCTGAATGGCAATATTTCATTTTTTTATTTACATTTATGTTTGAAGGAGCTATATAAGGAACGTATACAATAGCACCCCGACGTCGATTTAATAAAAGCTATATGACAAGATATTTTGATGTTTACAATGTTTCCGTTGTGGCTAGTGGCTCACCAAAACATCCTCACATTCGCCCAAAAGGCGTTTAACATGATAGCTAAAGATTTCAAATAATGAGGAAACTAATAAGAGACTCGTTGCAACGGAAATCGTTATGACAATGTCAAGCAAGCAGTGTTGATTCAAACTTGTTTTTCCAGATGACCTCGCGTTTATCAGTAACAAAACATAACAAACTAATTGCTAATGATGGTCACTTTAAAAGTATTGTAAACAAATTAACCGCGATTCACGAGTCGTGCTTAATCTTAAAAATTGATTTTTATCAAATTCATTATCAATGACCGTTCTAATTTCACAATTTAATTGATTACATTTTATCAGAAAACACAAAACGTGTCGGTGGTCATTATCTTGTGATAAAGGTAGTCTACATTATTGGAAGAATTTGTCTAAACTGACTGGAAAATGTTTTTGAGTGCTTTAGCTGCTGTGCTTTCTCTGTGTTGGACTCCCGTGTTTTGTGATGTTCCAACCATACCTGGAAGATATACATTAAATCTAGATCTGCCTCCAGAACAAAGATGGAATGATATTGTTCCCAAATATAAAGAGGCAGTAAGAGACATGCATGATCTGTTGGAAGATTTCTTTGAAGACGATTTAGCTGTGATAGATTTTGTGGCTGCTGAATTGGATCGGTATATCCCAGCTCCGTACGCAGATGAAATGCGGGGAATATCATTGGCTCTGAACATGAGCCTTGGCGAAGTGGTAATGGCTAATTTGCTATATGAGTTACAAATGACATGTACAAGTATTGTTCTCGAAGACCAAAAGGGTGGAATATGGCACTCCAGAAATTTTGATTATGGTTATCTTGGATCGAAACTACGAGATATTACCATTATGGTTGATTTCCAAAGAAGCGGCGAAACTGTTTATACGGCAGCTACTTTTGTGGGTTATGTGGGGATCCTCTCTGGGCAAAAACCAAATAAGTATTCTATTACTGTCAATGGCAAGAACGACGAGGAGTTTCTCTTAACACTCCTGGTAGCTCTTTTAGACAGGAAGGCAAAACCAATAGGGTTTCTTACCAGGGATACGTTTGAGAAAGCCGAATCTTTTCAAGAAACTGTGCAGATGTTGACAGATACAGACACATTAGCTGATGCGTATTTTGCCGTAGCTGGAGTTAAAGATCAAGAAGCCGTGGTTGTTACCAAAAGCAGACTCCAACTTGCAGATTACTGGTACATCAACACCACTGAAGGACATTGGTATGACGTACAAACTAATTATGACCATGGGTTACCAGAACCTTTTGGTGATAGGAATAAAACAAGATTGGCATCAGAGGCTTTGGACAAGATAGGACGTGGTAATATTGATTTAGATGGACTAGGTAATGTGATGTCTGTTGAAAATGTATTAAGCCACGACACAGTCTATACTGTTTTAATGAATCCAAGCCAACCGGATGTCATTAAACTATTGGTACGTCATCAAATGAAAGATGGTGAAATAGCTTTGGACAAAAAATAAATTTTAAACGTTTATCCCCAATTGAAAACATATTTGTTTAAAAAATGTGAGTGTTAATCCAACTTTCTGAAGCACTGGCACAGGATTCAGAACTAGGGTTAAGGACGAAGAGTTCATTGGCCTACCCCAGCTGGGTATTTAAAAAATCATGTACAATAAAAATCATTCTGAATTTAGTTCTGTTTTCAAATTTGATGGGCTGGAAACAGGTTTAAGCTATGTCGCTCGGTGAATTAAGATTTTTGCTTGCTAACCTAAAAGGTCCAAGGTTCAATCCTGGCAATGGTCAAGATGAATTTTCGAATTTCCTCTTTGTCAGTGATGCAGATAGGAGGGGCTGGTATGGAAAAAGTGTCTTGTCGTTCGGCTTGTTGAACAATCAACCATGGCACATTAAAGATAACATTTGGTAATCCTAAAAAAAGAGTAGGATAATGCTGCTGTCCCTGTAAAATTTCCCTTATTGAACACTGCCTAGCATTGCCGATCTTAGCTCATTAAGAAACACAAAACTCCATTCATTTCATTTCACACAATTAAGCTATTGTGTTTAAAAGACACAGTAAATATGTGAGTCATAATATTCCCCTTTGAGATTTAGATTGTGAAAATATAATGCATTAATAATACCCTTATATTTAATATCAAAACATTAAAAAAATATAACAATTATGGATATAATTATTAACATAACAAAAACAAATTTACAAATATTTCTTTGTGTAAAAATTCAAAATTTGATAATACACATCTAACTCAAAACATTTAAGAAAAGAGAAAAAAAAAATTTTCAATTGCCATTTTATAAATGCTCCACAGAAAACAATTTAAACAGTGTTACATGCAAATGTTTACATTATACATTCATTCTGAATACATCATTCATGAATTGATTAGTTTGTTCACATTTTCTATCATAATTAGTACCTGATATAACATTTATATCTTATTTACATGTTTGCTATAATAGCTGATAGAGATCATATTGGCAATCTCTTATCAAAATCTTATCTGATGTTCAGTTCGTCTCCCATTGAATAAAAATAAACCCACAGAAGCAATGCTAAGTTGAAGCTTGATATTGGGATAATGTGCATTCCAAAAGAGCTAATTGATGGAGTAAGGGTTTGTTTCTACAATTTACACATCCATATGAGAGAAAAACATTTGAAACTCTCTAATAAATATAATACAAAAATTTTGAAAAGTGAAAATATTAGGAATTTGTCTTTGCAGAAGCTTGATTTTAAAATATTTTCCTTTCCTAGTTTCTTAGTCTACAAAATTTAGTACTTCATGGATTGAAATCTACAAGCCACTAACAGCATTTCAAATAATTTGGGATTTCAGATGCAAAGTAATTTAAATAATTTTTGTTTACTTCAATCCAACTTTTTCCTTAGTCAAATCAGTGAAGCGTCTATCATATATTGGCCAAAAATCCTTAAAAAGGGATGAAGACTGCACTCCAAAAACATCCATTAGATGTCGATTCATTTCAGCGAATCTGAAAAAAATATTGGAAAGTGCATTGTGTTTGCATAAATACTGTTTGTTAGTAATAATCAACACAATGTCAGTATTGGGGCTCAGTTATATCAGTAAAATTTTTATCGTATTTAGGCCAAAAGGTAGGATAGAGGTTAGAAGCTTGAGATGAAAATACTTTTAGCAGACGTCGATTTACAAGCTCGAATCTGAAATAAAATATAATCGAATTTAGTAAACTGTTTAACGGGGTCTTATTCTTAATAAATTGTGTCTTTGGTTGAAAATTTACATTATGCTCTTGTCACACCTATAATAAGTTTAAAACAAGATATTTCCAGTGTAACAAGAAGAGTAGATTTACGTTCCATAATATTTGATAGCCATGCTTGTTCCAGTCATCACTTTTAGTGAAACTAACCATTGCAGTACTTATTGCAATATTCACTTGCAAATCATGGCTAGAGCTTGGATCCTGACTGGACTGAGTTTGTGTTGGGGTCCATTTTTTTGTCCTAGTACTCCCCTTTCCCCAAGGAAATTTCAGAAACTGAAAGCCTGGAGAACATATTTCTCACAATTCCATGACGCCAAAGTCCAAATCAAAATGTTTTATCTTTTTGATTTATGTAAATCATTCAATCTATGCTTAAGTTTTTGAAGAAGGTTTTGAGAGAGGACAGTTGGTGGGATTTAATTCTCACTAGTAGAGTCCAGCACCTGTGGACCCCACCATTATGATGGGGTATCCATTAGTTTAAACAGACAGCAGTATACGTGGAATAGGATGAACCATCATAAAAAGCCCAAAGTAAGAGTGCAGTGGTCAAAGAAAGACACATCATAATTCATATCATTAATATTGTTAATATTATTCAAACATTTCCTTAGTAATCTATAAAAAAAAGAGACAAGTTGTTAATTTTCAAACAGAACAAAGTTTCCAGGTGGAAGAAATTGGCAAAAAAAAGCATTCTTCTCAATCTGATTAAAATGCAAATCAAAATATTTTGTTTCATATCTTTTTATTGGGCAACTGCTACGGCTATCTTTGATCTGGGAAATGTTCCTTAATATTGTGTTCAATTATAAGAATAAATGAGACTGGTTTTGGAAATTGTTTAGAAATAACCATCCAGAAATGCACTTTGGCCAACACAAAACATGTAGACTTGCATGTAAATCAGATTGGAATATTCAGAATTTGGTTATATTAAAGAAGGGATATTGGATATATTTTATAAAACAAAGTTGGTTATAGGAGAAATACTCATTTGAAATCTTGAATTAAGGCATATTACATAATTTATTTAATTATAACAGATAACTGTAGCAAACACACCATAATGGTATTACCGTTATTCAAATATTTTGGTGAAAATAGCGTTAAAATATTTATATCAAAATAAAATCTGTAAAATCAACAATTACTAGCATTTAAAGATATAAATTACAGGGCTTGAAATGTCCATTCTGTTTTTTTCTTAATCTGATTAGATAAGTATAAGACATGATAAGCATAAGACATGTTAAAGGTTACATATATGCTAGGTTATAAAAATATGTTAGGTTAGAGATGTGTTAGGTTAGGTGGACAGAGCAAACATAAAGGAACAGAATAAATGGTAAACTTACTTATTATCTGTAACTTTATTCAAAAATTTCCAATAGGCAGGACGGAGGTTATGAGGTTCTAAGGCGGCCTTAAATAAATTTCCAAAATAATATGTAATAAAATTAGAAAAAGTAGAATAGAATCTCTATATAATACATTATATATGAAGAAGTCCAAACATTGATGAAGAAGTCCAAACATTGATGCAGAAGTCAAAACATAGGAACAAACATTGATGCAGAAGTCAAAACATAGGAACAAAAGTCCAAACATTGAGGAACAAATCCAAACATTGATTTACTTGGACCTGATGTAGAAGTCCAAAGATAGATGCACAAGTCCAAACATTGATGCATAAGTCTAAACATTGATGCTCAATTTCAAACATTAATGCATAAGTCCAAACATTGATGCTCAATTTCAAACATTGATGTGTAAGTCCAAACATTGATGCTCAATTTCAAACATTGACGTGTAACTCTAAAGATTAATGCTCAATTTCAAATATTGACGTGTAAGTCCAAACATTGGGTGTAAGTCCTAACATTAATTGACAACTATAAAAAGAATAAAAGACTTACAGCATGAAAGGCAACAGCAGTTGTAATAGCATATATTATAATATCAGCCCATTTGATATAAGGTAAAATTCCTTTATCTATTCCTTTAAAATACAGAGTCTGAAAAAAAAAAATACCAAAGAACTTTTAATGAAGGTTATCTCCCTTTAACCATGAAAGAGGCAAAGCGTATAAAGATACTATTTCACTTTTCACCTTCAATCTGGCTTCTCTAGAGTTGGGAATGAACTTTTTTTTAATTCTTAAGATCTGTTTTCTACTGATTCCATAGCTCAATACAGAATATATTTTTATACTGAATCTTAAAAGACACGGAATTAAACTTTTATTTAAATAATGGAGCAGATAAACACAGGAAAAATAGCATGCAGTGTGCAATAAGGGGATATTAGACTATTCATTAGACTCAAGCTGACCAGGCATCTTTTCACAAGATCTAGTTTAATTGTCACATTGGAACAACTAGATACATTTTCTACAACTTCCTTTGACAGTGACTGAGTTAGAACATCTTATCTCAACCCATGTCTGAATCAAACACTGGATCTTCCAGGTTAGTGAGCAAGCATCCAAAGTTCTAATGTATTCTAAAGCTACATATTTTCACATAAAACCAACCTCTACTAATCTAGATGCTGTATATAAAGCTAGAGTAGAACTTCTATACCACAACATCATCCAACCAGCTGCAAATCCTGATATTAACCCATTTTTATCATCATCTTTATTTCTGAATCTTCGCAATAAACAGTTTAATCCCTGAATATATCAATTCAAAAAAGTTGTAAAAAATACATAAGACTCAATAGTCCTAAACTAAATAAATATTGTGGGTTAAATATCCGTTTAATTATATTGAAGAAGGTCACTGAATTATCATTATGCAACTTTTCTACAATAACCCAATTCTAATAAAAAAAAAAATAAAACCTCAATAAAATTGATAATAATAATTCTCATATTAAAATATTTTATGTTCCAAATTAAGGGTATTAGATCTTATAATAAAAAATATTTAAATGATTCAAAATGAAAATTAAAAAATTTCTACTAATAAAATTTATTTTTATTCTAAAAATAAACATAAAAAAAACCTCACAAAACGAAAAATCTAAAAAACCCCACAAAAAAAAAAAAAAAATGATTCCCTAAAAAACTTAAACCAAAAACATTAAAACTAAAAGCAGTTTTATAAGTATCACTAGAGAAAATAGCATAGCAGTTTTCATTATAATGGATGGATTTAGACTATTCTTGACTCAAAACTGTCCCAAAATGGCACCCTTTTCACAAGATCTAAGTTTAATTCTCTTAATGGAAATAATAGTTATTAAATAAGTTAAAATTACAATTTTCCTTAGACATGATCTTATAAAAAACGTTTATTCAATGAATGTTGAACCATTATACACTGGATCACTAATATACATGATTATCTGAGCATTATCTCACTAATATACATAATTTATTCTAACTAGTATACATATTTATTCACACTAATAACATATTTTTATAGATTTCTCTACTAATTAGATGATTTATTATAGATTCTCAGTAATAACTGATTTATTATAGATTTTTTCAGTAATATACATGGATTTCTCACTAATAGAATAATTTATTATAGATTTCTCACTAATATACATGATTTATTCTGGATTTCTCACTAATATACATGATTTATTATGATTTCTCACTAATAGAATAATTTATTATAGATTTCTCACTAATAGAATAATTTATTATAGATTTCTCACTAATATACTGATTTATTATAGATTTCTCACTAATAAATATTTATTATAGATTTCTCACTAATATAATTTATTATAGATTTCTCACTAATATACATGATTTATTATAGATTTCTCACTAATATACATGATTTATTATAGATTTCTCACTAATATACTTGATTTATTATAGATTTCTCACTAATAGAATAATTTATTATAGATTTCTCACTAATATACATGATTTATTATAGATTTCTCACTAATATACATGATTTATTATAGATTTCTCACTAATATAATAATTTATTATAGATTTCTCACTAAATAATGATTTACAAGATTTCTCACAATATACATGATTTATTTGATTTCTCACTAATATAACATCGATTTATAATAGAATTCCTCACTAAATAGCATGATTTTTATAGATTTCTCACTAATAACATGAATTTATTATAGATTTCTCACTAATAAAAAAATTTATTATAGATTTCTCACTAATAACATATTTTTATAGATTTCTCACTAACATACATGATTTATTAAGATTCTCACTAATATAAATGATTTATTTGATTTCTCACTAATATAATGATTTATTATAGATTCTCACTAATAGTACATGATTTATTATAGATTTCTCACTAATAGAATAATTTATTATAGATTTCTCACTAATATACATGATTTATTATAGATTTCTCACTAATATACATGATTTATTCTGGATTTCTCACTAATATAAATGATTTATAAGTTAGCAATTCCTAAGCTATATTATACATCATTTATTATAGATTCTCACTAATAAATATTTATTATAGATTTCTCACTAATAGAATAATTTATTATAGATTTCTCACTAATATACATGATTTATTATAGATTTCTCACTAATATACATGATTTATTCGATTTCTATAATAGAATATTTATTATAGATTATCACTAATATACATGATTTATTCTGGATTTCTCACTAATATACTTGATTTATTATAGATTTCTCACTAATAAATACGATTTATTATAGATTCCTCACTAATATACATGATTTATTATAGATTTCTCACTAATATACATGATTTATTATAGATTTCTCACTAATATACATGATTTATTATAGATTTCTCACTAATATACATGATTAATTCTGGATTTCTCACTAATAGAATAATTTATTATAGATTTCTCACTAATATACATGATTTATTCTGGATTTCTCACTAATATACATGATTTATTCTGGATTTCTCACTAATAGAATAATTTATTATAGATTTCTCACTAATATACATCATTTATTATAGATTTCTCACTAATAGACATGATTTATTATAGATTTCTCACTAATATACATCATTTATTATAGATTTCTCACTATTATATATGACTTATTAAAGATTTCTAATTAATATAATAGATCATATTTCTGACTTTTCTGTTTCTTAAAGTTTATGAGCAATTTACTTTTTAAGATCCCTCTACAAATCATATGGTAGAAAGATAGGCTGAGACATTTTCCTCAATTTCAGTTAAAATATAGTGGTCTGAATATTTTCGCTCAAAAAAAAAACCAATTTAACAGTCAAGAGTTACTCCCCTTAGATCACTTCTGCTAGAAAGTTGCCTTAAAGTAATAAATGTACATTAACACACAGTAGACAAGAAAATAGAGGAAGACTAAAGTCATTAAGTTCGTAGATTGAGAAAGAGTGTGTTAAAATAATTATACTTGGTAGGTACTTGTCAAAAATGATTAATGGCTTGCACAATCTCCCTATACATATAGACAAAGATTCCATTTTAACACTCAAAACTCATTACAAATACATCATTGGTAGTATTATAGCAAAGCCATCTGTAATGTTAGGCATGTTTTTTACTAGCATTTTTCATCATGAACATTACCTCATATATTCATTATAGTACGATAGCAGTGGCATTTTTACGAGGGTTTGATAGCAATATAAAATAAATATAAAATAAATATAAAACTTATATTATTATACTGATTATAATATAATTAAATATTTTATATTGCGTTAATACCTGTTTTTTTTTACATGTATTGTGTATACTTGTTCGTATGTTATGAAATAACACACTTTATGTCCTAGTTTTCTATTCCGGAATTGGATTATGGAGAGAGAAAATGGAAAACAGATCAGTGATGCATGTATCAGTGATGCATGTCTGAGGAACTGGCATGGAAAGAGCCTACTAACAGTGGTTCATATCAAATTCAATAACAAATTTTCCACTTTTTTAAAAACATTAAATCTTGAATAATTTTTCACAGTGAAAATGAAGCAAGTCAAATCATAAAAAAAAAAAAAATTTTATTGCCCAAAATTTTTGCAAAACTGCCTGTAAAAAAAACTTTATTTCAAATTTATATAAATTTCATGCTTCAAAACTATTACTAAGTAGTCTAGTGATTATTTTTTTTTTTCAAAATTGTTGAAAAAAAATTTATGAATCAAATGCGAGCTAGAAAATTAAATTGAAATTTGACATTTGTAAAGTGATCTGGTCTGCGAAATACAACATTAACCCTCTTCATGCAACAGTGAGTTAACCCTTTGTCAACCCTTTATAATAGAGATTTATTAATTTTCCATCAAAACGCCAAGGTAAGAAGGCGACAGATATGATTTATGGCTATATAATTGTATCTTATTACAATTTAAAAACTTGGCAAAACATTGAAAAGGGAGGCGACAATGAGAATGTGTTAGTTTTTGACACTAGGGTGTTTTTACTAAGATTTCTATATAATGATGTTATACACCTTGTATTATTTTATATAATCAAATATGTCAGAGGATAAAATGACGATGATTTATGGCTTTTAAACAGATTTCCTGCCCAAGGTAGCATCCCTATTTAAATTAAATTTTTTCGTCTGAATAGCTCTTAAATTGCATAGGTTTTATTATTTTGAAAATTCATCTCCTATTACAAGCTAGATTTATTTTTTAAATTGCCGAGTTTGTTCTTTACAGTACACTTAGAAAAAAATTGTTACTTTCTTCACTGACTCTCCATGAACATTCATATCAGTATCAAATTTGATCAAAGATGGCCAGACAAATTTTTTTATGTACATGTATATATCATTCATTTTGTTGGCATGCAAAATTTTAGAAGGGAATATAAATAAAATATTTAAAAAAATTGATTTTTTACATGTTTAGCGTTTATTGATAGAGTTAATGCAGACAGGCAACTCTTGGTCTAGATAATTCAAACAATGGGAGAAACGACTTGAAATATCCAAGTAAAAGTTTTACATTTTACATCCTTAACCATGCTATGAACAACAAGGGAAATTTGAAAGATCTTAAATGTGCACAGCTGCTTGGTTTCTGTTTATTGTCCTATCCATTACTAGGTGTTGCATTTTTATACCAGCGTGTGTTGGCTGGGATCAAACACAACATTATATTGACAGGAATGGAAAAAGGATAGAATTTGTATAAAAAATAATTATTACCTGAAGTACGTAATACATACATCCAAATGGATGCTGACATAAGGAATGTTTCGAACTTTTCTGTAATTTCTTGGTAAAATCCTCTAGAAGTTTAAAAGATGGCAGGAATGGGAGTTGTTTTTTGCTGGGTGATTTGGGTATATTGTGATTATCAACAGCTCTCTCCGCATATATTGCATCTGGTGATTCATATTTACCTACTATAAACCTGCAAAGAAGATGGCTATAAATATTGACGTAGGATTCATTAAAAACTAGCGACCAAAAATCATCGAAAATGTGGAATTTAAACAGTAGAACATCCACAATTACAACTGTTTTTTAAAAAGATAAAAACGCATAGATATTTAATATTTGAAAAGTCATAATTCATGATAACTTAAACATTTATTTGGACTATAGAAACATTACATGATATTTTATGTGATATGAGGTTGGTTCTAAGTATTATGTGAACCTACCAGTACTATACAAGATCATTTTGAACATACTTTAAGAATTGTAAGAATTCATTTCCAAAACATGACTGCAAAATTTATCAAATACATTAATTTATCGAATAAAGAAGACACTTAATATTAATGTGTAACCAGTAAAACATGTTTGTAACAACTATTAAACAAATTTTTTAAAAATATTTTATAAGGACACACAAAAAAAAAAAAATTAGAGAAAAGAATATGTTGGTCTTAAAAGTAAGAGTCTGATATGCCAAAAGGAGCACCAATTAGTTCATGTTTTGATTACTAAGACATTTCCCATGATATAAAATAAACAAGATGATACCATAGTTTGATACCAAATTATGATTATGTTCAGTTCAGAATGCAAGATAATTGTTTGTCCTGCAAGAAACATCCTTTGTTTATCTTTTGATTGATGGCAATTGTATTCAATGAAGCACCAAATTCTGCATAGCAACACATTTTTAATCATGAAAATCAAAATAATTCCACTGAAATGGTGACATTCTAATTCCAAGAGGAGAAAGAATGATAGTCCAGATGGTCAATATAGTGTATTAATTAAATACTGCAATCCATAATAGTACCGTTAATACCATTCCATGACTATTGGATTAACAATAGAATGGTCTTTAGTACTAGAAACAATTCATCATCTTAAATGTCATTGTTCGATGACTTTCTTCAGGAAACAGTCCAGGGTTTGATTCTATAGTGACATTGTTACACGTTGGGAGTCAAATTGGCTGTAGCTCATAACAATCATGATAAAAGTCGTTTTGATTAGAATGGTAATTTGGACTAAAGACTATTTCTAATAATATTGGTCTTATTGGCCATATCTCACACTCTTTGTTTAAGTTAAAATCATTCCCAATTCCATTGTCATAAATAGCAAATAAAAGATTTAAAAGAATATTTACTATGTAGTAGTTTTATACCAAGATTTTTTAATGTTAGATTTGAAGTTACAAATAAACTAGTAGCCTACTACTGTGTGTCTGACTAAAATTATTCATAATTCATAAACACATATTCAGTAAACTTTGAAATGATGCATGTCAAAAGCTCAGCGTTTAATTGAAATAAGTTAAAAAAGGAAATTGTATACATACTGCAGTCCTGAAGAAGTTGAATTTGGTAAACCATTTTTACTTCTAAAAAAGAAAAAAAAATATTGTATTACTATTATAACATTCTAAAAAATGAATAGTATCTTTAATATACATTAATTGTGAGTTGTATTGAAAACTACTCAGTAATCAGTTGATTAAAAAGTACATCTAAGTATTCAAAATCTACTGGATAATAGGGAAATTGATAGTGAATTGTATTGAAACCTACATGCACTCAGTACACAGCTGATTATAAAGTACAACTCAGTAATCAAAATCTACTGGATTATAGGGAAATTGATAGCGAGTTGTATTGAAACCTACTCAGTAATCAGTGGATTAAAAGATACAATTCAGTAATCTAAATCTACTGGTTGATAGGGACATTAATAGTGAGTTGTATTGAAACCTTCTCAGCAATAAGTTGATCAATAAAAAATACAACAATCTAAATCTACTGGATGATAGGGAAAATAATAGTGAGTTGTATTGAAACTTTCTCAGTAATCAGTTGATTAAAGAATACAATTCAGTAA
Source organism: Nipponacmea schrenckii (assembly GCA_030562195.1). NCBI lineage: Eukaryota > Metazoa > Mollusca > Gastropoda > Lottiidae > Nipponacmea > Nipponacmea schrenckii. The sequence continues at coordinate 1,041,633 of JAUJPP010000002.1, forward strand.
TCTAAATCTACTGGATGATAGTGACATTTATTGTGAGTTGTGTTGAAAGGTACTGGATAATAATAGCAAGTTGTGCTTACAGAACATGAATTAAAAAGTTGATTCAACATATACGGAAGCCAGTTCTATAGGCTGTATGTGTTAAAGAGCCTTTTGTAATTTTAAATCGAAAATAAAAGACAATTTGTATCACAGTCTTCAGCAGAAAAAAGTTTAATATCAGATAAATGATAATTCTAGACAGGATTGTCTGCACATGGCAGCATTTTAAAATGATGTTAAAAACAAGTACTTTATGACTGGGGGTTAAAAAGTAAATTGCTGTTCAACATGTAAAAACTGGTTAATGAATTAAACATGAGGAGGACCAATCAGTCGCTAATTTAGTTCCGTTTTTACCCCAGAGGCAGAAATACGCAACATCAAATTACTTGACAATAGATGCCTAAAGTAAACACGATATTCCCAAAATAATTTCAAACATGCAACTCAACACTCTGACAATATGAAAATCTCATTCTCAAATTTGGCACAAAAATTACAATTCATTTTACAAACCCATAATGAATGTGCACCTAAAATGCTGGAGCCATGGGACTGAAAAACAGACAGTGTCTATAAATTACCAACAACAAGCTTTCAACATACAAATCTGTAACACTCATGATTTATGACCAGTTTCTTCCATCATATTTTCAATTAGTAACCTACATCTTTTCTCACTTACTCATCACTTATATTTTCCTACCCCAAATATCTTGAAGGTTTGGGTTTAAAATCTTGGAAATAGTGTAGCTGTGTTGGCTCAGTGAGTTAGACGCTTGCTCACTAACCTGAAAGACCAGATTCAATCCTGTCAAAGGTCAAGAAGAACTTTCCAACACTTTCAGCGATGCAGGTTTGAGGGAAACCAATGCCCTTGACTTGTAAAAATATTTTATTCATAAAGGAGATGGATAAGCAAACAGGCACACACCTATATAAATGTTTTTATTTAAAACCATTTACACCATTATAATCACATAATACAATTATTACAAAAAAAATTGTAATAAAAATTTAGAAAAAAGTGTAATAAAATTGTAATAAAACTCTACAAAATTGTGATTATAAAATACTTATTGTAGGTAAAATGATATCAATATTATAAATGTTAAAGAACTGCATTTGATTTTAATAATACACATAGCTTCAGACATAAATTTGAAATCAAAATGAACATAATTAAACATTGTATTTCAGACATATAAAATATACACATAGGCTACAGGCATAGCTCTGTCAAATTGAATGCCCGTAGTGCATGTGTTTTCAAAATCAACATTTCTGACTGCCAAACCTAAGTTGATAAAGTGTCAGAGTCTTAATGTTTCATTAAAATTTGGTTTGTATAATACACAATAACATCTAATAACTATAAAGTTAAGAGTAAGCTCCGACAGATAAGGGTAATTAAAAATTAAACTTGTTGAAAGGTGAAGGTGAACTAAGCAGGAGTTATTTATGTAATTATCTTAAATCTAGCCACATTACAGACAGATAATTTTGTTTATTTTTTTCCTCTTTTCAATCAACATAGCTTGGTCGGCAAGATAAAATCTCTCAACACTTGTCACTTTAAGAATAATTACTTTTCCTAAATCGGCCTGAAAATACCATCTACACCATTCTTTCATATTTTCTTCAAAGAAACATGAAGAACATTGCCTGTCAAAACTGAAGAAAAATGTCTGCTGTTTGGCTGCTTAGAGTGTATTGGAGTAAATGAGATAAACAATCAAGGTGTTCCTTTCTCCTCCCTGATCTGCTGACAATCAGGCTGTTCCAGTACCCTCCTACATTATGACAGTTGATATTGAAATGATGAAGTGCTATGTCTGGATTGATGCCATTATAAATATAATTTTACCACAAAATAACAAAAACATCCCAACAATACATAATTACATGGTTAGCAATCTTTATTTATAGTAACTTGTTTAGACCTGTTTATTCACTTCTTCTACAAAAACCATAGCTTTGCTGTGCTGCAGAAAAATGCAACATTTGGAAGAAATTACCTGTAATGTCAATGATTTTTCTTCATTCAATAACATACAAACATGTAAGAGCTAAAAGAAGAAATTTCTACTAAGATGCAACCAATATTTCCTTCTTTTAGTGTTTGGAAGAGTCCTCACTAATGTCATAAAGAACTAACTTAACAACAATTCACATGCCTAATTAGGATTATGTACATTAAAAATTTTTTGTGTATGCTGCAGAAGTACATGCATCTTCAAGTTCTTACATTTTACTGAAATCCCAAATGGTACCAGACAAAGTGTAGACCTAGTCAACACTTTTGGAAAGGAGTTTATAAAAAGAAATTAAATTATAATAATCTGTAAGTAACAGTTCTATTTCATATTAATTCCTATAATAAAATAAATTGGTTTCAAAGAAATTCAAACTGCTTATCTATATAGACAATTTCATCTACAAATATTACCAGTTTGAAATATATATCTTGAACAGTATGATTTGGAGAAAGAAAATAAACAATTTCCACATTTCTAGAAAATGATGAATTTAGTCAAAGATAAAATATTTATATAGGATATCTATCATCAGAAACCATCATTTTTCTATTTTCTTATCCTGGTTTGTGCTGGGAGATGATTGACATGTGTCATATTTGATGATGTAGTATGTAGAAGATAGCGATTACCAAGGTAAGTAATTATTCAACACAGAACACCTGTAGAAAGATTTATGATATTACTTGACATAACACATGTCAGAGTATTCTACATTCTTCAATATAAACAAATCTACATTTCCTTCCTTCAAATCTATTTACAGTTTCCTCCCAAAAAAATTCAGATCAAATTCAATAAGTTAGACATCCTTGGCTTGTCTACAGATTCTATGGCTATGGGCTCTTAACTCTTAGCCAATGTAAAGCCATATCTTCATAATATTCCATTCAGTTGTAACTGATATGAACAATCCAGGCTAAATCAATGATAAGAGGTTTGGCCAAGGAAACGATTTACAAAAACTTCAGTTTTTATCTCCATAAAAATGAACTTTTTTGTATATATTCCTATAAAATATGAAAGTTATTCAATATATGTCCACTAAAATCTATCAACAACAATACTGTCTTTATCTTTCGCATTCCCCTAGGTTGATTATTATGAAACTTGTAAGAAAATTATCCTCAAACAATGTGCAAGAATTGGGTAAAAAGGAAAAAAAATACATAAGATTTAAGAGAACCTGGATTGAATCAAACATCAAGTTTTCTGTCAAAATCACAACCCTCCTGTTTACCAACCAATTATTTTCACCAATTGAATTTTAATTATGTTTATACATCACTTCTTTTATGTGCTTTCAGATCTTCAACATGAACTCTTTTTTCTTGGAGTCTTAAAAAGTAATGTTGCTAGGAAACAGGTATTGAAAGATGACAAGTAATTAAGATGAAGAATGCAAGTGGAGTAAGATATGTAAGAGTTCTATTATAATTTATAATTGATGCATATTTTTGAAAAACTGTTTTATTTCAATCCTTGTAATTCAAAGAAATTTTGTGTGAAATATAGCAAGTGGATGATTAATAAAAATAATCTTATTATGAAATGGTGTGTTATATAAACATACTATAATGGGTTTTAGACATTATTATTATAATATAAATAATATCAAAATAACCAAATACATAACTGAATGACTGTTATATACATTATCCAAAATTAAACCAAATATTCAACATGTATAAAGTGGATATTAATCTTAAATTTCTTAAATTGTTCCTATGTGAAACTTTGTAAAATGGTGAAAGAACATATTAAATAAAGAAATATTAAATCATTTACTTTTCATCAAAACAAGAACAGTGTACAGCAAACAATTCATTTGCCTATTAGTTGTAGAATTATAAGATTTCTGTAACAGACTGGGCTAGTGAGGACCGACCACACAGTACAGTGTGCAATGAAAAATAGAATACCATAACAGCAAACTTAGCCAAATATTTCTATCTGTCAAGGGATCATATTATAATGCACATATTCATGCATGGGTATTTTTGCATATGGCAAAAACAGGGCCATTTTTCAATTCAAGTCCCTCATTACAAATCAGAAAGAGAGCTATAAACTATAAAAAACATTCAACCACTATAACTCTCTACACATTAATGACCCTCATAATATATTTTTCTGTATGTAAAGTTGTATAATGTAATAGATAAGAGAACTGATTTAATTCCATTGTTTTCTAATCAGAATAAACTTACAGGAAGGTTAACCATCCAATATATCTTGTGGCAGAAACAATTTATTTGGCAGACAGACCAGAAGTCAGTGGAGTTTTATTCACCTTTATTTGGTTGAAAAGATAATTTTGGCCGTAAAAGAGATAATGTATCTGGTATTTTCATGCCATTTCACCTCTAAGTTTGGAACTAGATTAAAACTTATAACTCACTCCCAAAGGTTAAGGTGAAGACAGTCTTTTAAAAGGGTCCAAATTGATGCAATATGTGCTCCAAAATGAGCAAATGAGAATATGTTAAAAAATTCCCGAACTTTTACTAAAACCAATCTTTGATGATGCAGTTTTCTCAAGTGCTTGAGGATTCCATTATTAACTATGATCATATCTCAGGTTCTCTTATTATACAGAAGGGAATCAGTTTCTAGGAAACAATAGCAGGAAATATGTCTGATGCCATAACCTTTGATTTCAAAAGTTGGCATAGTAACAGATCTCATTTCCTTCCACTGCTGCCTGACGGCAATTTCAAAGTAGTATAACTTTAAATTATGTATTCAACAAAGGTTGTGTGTTTGTTTTTTTAAAATTTCATTTTTGTATGATAAGTGATCAGAGTTTTGTGGCACATTTGACAACTGAAGATGAAAATTGTCAAAAACTAATCTATTCTATAACACTGTCTGATAGCCATCAAGACCCTGTCAGTATCAAATGTTCACAATGGTCATGAAATTCCTGTTTTTTAGTCTATGCAATTAAAAGCTTGTCAGACATTCATTTCCTCTCAAGCCGTACAAAGCCCTGATAATGTCATCTTAAATCAGGCATTGTATTAAACAATTTGAGCTTAAAATACAAGAAAATTCAAGTCAAAAAGTGCAAGTATGACAGAAATAGCTGCCCTGATGACAACATAACATAAATTTAATGTGGATTAAAAGTTGATGGAGATCTATTTCAGCCACATGTATTCACAGCTCAATAAGAATTTGCAAAAAGTATTCTCTCTTGCAGTTATTACAAATATCAACAAAGAAATATTTATACTATCATAGACCTTCAAATTTCATTGCCACAGTGATTAATAATTTTGTTATTCCTTAGTGGTAGAAGTTTATTGTATTTTACAGGGAATATAGACTAATATTATTTCTGGTAGACGATCTTAGACTTTTTATTAATTTTGGGCACCTATTACCTGGATACATGTACTTCACACATTCAAACTATCACTAGATATTTTGTATCTTGCATTAATGCTTTAAAGGGGCCCAGGCTTGATTTTTAGGGTCGTTACATTTAAACAGTCAAATAAATATTCAAGCTCTGAGAAAATCGCAAAATACCTTGAAATATATCCCAAACAAAAAATTTCACTTTTCATTTTTTTTCCGTGCTGTACGCGGCTGGTCTCCAGTCAGTCTGAAAATTGTGTGTCCTGTTGACAAAGTCTACAATTGAAAAATGCGTTGTAGTCCGTTTATATAGATGACTGCTATTGCACGACGGGAAGGATAACTCTTTGATTATCAAGACAAACCGTTTTCCAATATGGCGGGACGTTCGTAATTTCTTAAGACATTATGATTTTTCAAACACGGATAATTATGGATACACATGGATTTGAAGGCTCAAATTTCAAAGGTAAGCTCTGTAGACTATTTCTGATTAGCTAAGCAAAAGATTTCATGTGTTTGAGGCTGTCAGATGATTGTTCGAAACAAATCAAGCCTGGGCCCCTTTAACTAAATATAAATGGATTATTTTACACTATCTGGTCCTTGATCAGACCTTGATCTGTGTTGACCATTTACCTGCTGTCCACAATGAAGCAAGTTTGATTATGGAATAATATTTGTTACTTTCTTAATGTACATTCTCTTAACCTTCAAGACTGTGAGAAACATGGAAGTCAACACCCCACAAAAAAAATAAATGTTCCTCAAGTTAAAGGGCAGAAATTTAACCATAAATCTGAAATTAAATCCAATCAGGCAAATAATTTGACCATGAATACAAATGAGGGAATTTCTGTAAATATCTGATTTAGACATATCTCTATCTACATCAACCATATTTCAAATAAAATGCCAATAAAATTCCATGAAAATTACATATAAAATACATTAATATCACTTGTAAAGCTATACAGATACTATCTTTGTAATGAAGGAAAAATTTAAATCTCAGTAAATCTAAACTAAAATGAAATCGAGATTTAGGTCAATAATTTTGTAATCAATTTTGCAATTCAATTGCCAGATCTAGTAGAATTTAAAGGAGAGGTTTGGAATTTCAAAGACAGCCTTACAAAGCAAGGTGACGTATACCCACCAGCAGCTTTGTTTGCAAATCATTGTTTGTTGTCTATTCACACTTGGTTTATGTTTAGTCTGTAGAGAATTTTTTCAGTTAAAAATTGTCGTCTGCAGAGTGAGCACGAGTTGCACAATAATACTAAAAGATTGAAAATGCTAAGTCAGACACAATATTTCAGTAAAAAATAATCAGATCATCACAAAAATCGATAGGGATCATTTTCATAATGACATTGACCTACGAAATAAAATCAAAAGAAACCTTAAAGAATTTAGCATGTAGAGTGACCTCAAGTTGCACAAGATAGCTAATAAGGTAAGTCGAAAGTGATATTTCACTGAAAAATCATCAGATCATCACAAAATTCGATAGGGATCATCTCCATAATGACACTGACCCACAAAATAAAAATCAAAAGAATCTATAAAGAATTATAGCTGGAAGAGTGAGCATGAGACAAATGTGAATGGACAGATGGGCTGATTTCAATATTCGCCTAAAATGATCAGTGATTTAATAGGAAGTGTTTAGAATCATCAGATCAATAATTCTGTAATCAATTTTTGAATTAAATTGCCAGATCTAGTAGAATTTAAAGGAGAAGTTTGAAATTATAAATCAATCTGTGATTTAATAAGAGAAGTGCAGAATCATGAGAAATTGTAATCAAACAGTAACATAACAGATTTAACCATTTCCTGCTCAATAACATGGGACACAATATGATTTATGTCATTCATGTAAATTCTCCTTAAGACATTTTATACTTACGCACATCATGCTTACAACTTTTTTCAAGACAAGAGATCATTTTAAGTGTACATGATTTTTTGTTTGATAGTCACATCAGGACAGTTGGATAGAGTATAGTTAAATTTCCAGTATTTAGAACTTTGTTTCTAATATCTTTCCCAACAAAATTAGGCTGGTATTATCAATGTTTCTAAATAGCACCATAATATCATACATTTTCTTAAACCATATACCTTTGAAAAGACCAAAAAAACATGAAATATACAATGATTTAATTGTAGACTGTTTGTTGTACAGGTGCATCATATTGTTATCTGGCTTTGAAAACTAATACACAATATATCACAGATGAAGATTATCTGATAGGGTCAAGATATCTCATGATAATATTATTACTTGTACAAAGATTCCATTATAAATATCTTTAACTGTTGTATATTACAATTGTTTAGCACAATGAGAAATGTAGGCCAAATTGCACATTACTGTATGCAATTTGAATTAACTGTGAATAATTTGAATTTACCGTAAGTATTCATAATTTACTGCTAGACGATTATTATTTAGATTTGAATTGTAAATTTACTGTAATAAGTTAAATTACTGTGCATAACTAATATAAAATAAAAATTCTAATTTTGAATTTACAGTAAATACTTTGATTATATTCAAGAAATAATTTGAATTGACTTAATATTTAATTGACTGTAAACAAATTGAATTTACAGTAAACGATTTAAATTTAGATTCAGTGTTTTTTTTTTTAAATTTAAATCTGTAAATGATTTAAATTTGCGATAAATAAATCAAATTTGCTGATATAAATTAAATTTAGATTTTATACAATTTATTTTGATTTATTTCATTTTAATGTACATTAAATAAAAAAATTCTATATAATTTTACCTATTTACCTTGCTGAAAATAACTTATTTTTACTGCAATAATACAAAATTTGATTAATTGATTAAAAATAATAAAATTTATTATAAATAGGTTATTTAAATAATTTACAGGGTAAACAAACTAATACTATAAAATATACTGCAAACCAAATAAATTTAAATAGATATAATAAAAAAAACTCATAGTACTAAATTGTTTATAAATTTTCACTAAAATTTTATTGTAAATATTGAAAATTTAGAGTAAAGATAAGAATTTCAAAGTATACAAATAAAGGAAAATTTCTGTTTCTAAAAAGGACCTGTATAAATTTGTAGAAATAAAGTGAATTAGATAAAATAAAAATATTTTATGAAAATGTCTGAAAGTAAACATTGACATAATCCTGTTTAAACAGGACAGTATTTCATTGAGCAGGAAAAGTACATAAACAGAATCAAATTATCCCAGGACAATTGGAGAAGAAATCATGATATTTTTATCATTATAATAATTAGTCGGACCAAATTCTACTTTTTGTTGCCTTTAATCACACTTCTAATTAACGTAGGAAAATATTTCTAAAACTAAAATCCCACATCAAACAAAAACCTAATCTTAGACAAATAATGCAATGAAATCAATATTCTAAATGAAGAGTCTAATCGTTAATACGTTTAACCTTCCCCAAACCCCTCATCAAGCAAACATGTCTCATTACAGACCTTCGGCACTCGCGTCTTTTTTCTCTGAAATTCTATCTTCTGATGGGAATATCAGTCGAAAGAAAATTGCGTGTAAACTGAAGATCTTTAAGAAAATGGTTCCTCGATTTGTCATGAATTGTCCAGACGGTTAGAAAATGGCGGTAATCTTTAGCTCACTATCTGAACCAGGTTACATACTTCTCAATTAGTCTCCGTCTCTTTGCGTCTGCTCATTAGACATTAATGAAATGATTCAATAATCAAATTCAATTGGACTTCCAGCCTTAAGAATAATCTTCTGCTTTCGGCAAGCTTGGATGGTTAAAGGTTGTTTCCTGTCACGTTTTAAGCTTAGAAATTGTAATCAGAGGGATTTCAATATTCAAATTGGTAGGCAAATTAAATCTTTGTGGATAGAGGAAGAGTTGGAGTGAGGGCAGTTGCTGAGGAAAGAGTAATCAAGTCAAGTCAGTGTTGGTGAAATTTTCTTTGACTAAATGGAAAGAAAAGAGGTCTGATACTTAATGATGTTAGTGACACAAGTTGATTGTGAATGGTTAAAGGAATTGGAATAAAAGACTCCTGGCTTTGATTTTCTTCTTATTTGACCAACTGCCAATCAACAAAATACTAATCAAACTTATTGAAATATTGAGTTTTCGCACAAACAAGTACTCAGTGAACTCTATACAGAAACCCTCACTGACATGGATATTGATTCTGAAGTTTGCTAACAAGAAGAAATTCTTTTGAAAATAATATTTCAACAATGATCAAGCCACTCAATTTGAATATAGCAGACTTTTTGTTATTTGTTTTAACCATTTGCAAACCCTTCTCTCCATTAGATAATTGAACACTTTCTTTGAAGTAAAAATGAATTGGATTTTGGAATAATAAATAAATTTCTAGATGACTATATCATGTCAAAACTTTTACAAATCTCGATTTTTATTCCAAAAAAAGAAAGTCATAGAAAAATGTTTGAATGGATGTTATACATTCAAATTCACATTGTAATTGCCTACACAATCTATTATTTTCTTACATATTTTGCAATTTCAAATCCCCATTTTACATTACCAAAAACTCAAATCTATCTTGAATCACTTAAGATTTTCAAAAAAAAAGGTAAATGGCAAGTAAATCATGTCAATTAAAACCTGACACCTGACAATGTGTGAAAGATTCTAACCAGAGAGATAGGTTTTTTAACAGAAAATTCTAATGTTATCTTTATTCTTGTGCCAAGTAAACATTTCTCCAAACACAACTTTATCTTTCACAGAATCATCTGGTCATATTGGAAAAGCTTCATTCTCTGCAACTCAAGATGACAATAGAACAGAAATTAAGGTGATTGAAAGTAACTAGTTACTGTTCAATAAAAGGCACTGGCACAGGGTTAAAGTTTTGTTTACAGTTATCGTGATGTTAATACTTAGTAAAATAAAATAGTTTTTGTAAGGTAGATCTGTAAAATAGATACTATTTTTTTAATTGATATAAAGTATTCTTCTTATATCTATCACTGTAAAAGATAAAGGTAGTAATTATAAATGTTTTTTATCATATGGATGGAGGTGATATATTGTTTTTGGAAAGAGAATATTGAATAAATCAATAATAAAGTAATAATTAGTTCTAAACGTTTTTGATCATTCATCATCAATGGGATCTAGTCTACCCCGAACGAGTATATCCTGCAGGTTTTTATTTTTGGAATATGCTACTACTAGTTTTTTGTAAAATAAAGTTGGTAATTTGTCTTGTAACTCAGAGTAGTATCGTTTAATAATACAGGAAGCTTGGCAAGATACGTTGTTAAATGGGGCTACAAATGGTATAATTTGTGAATCAAACTGAATATTAAGTCCCGAGGGTGAGATGGTCTTTAGTTGGTTCATCCAGAAGCTTTCTCTGTACAGAAGTAATAATCACATTTTTGAATGAACATTTTTTTACATCAAGATTCAAGACTAAACATGTTACAAAATGCTGGTTGTCAATTTTGAGATTGATTTTTATCTATGGGTTAAGAAAGTGTTTGAGCGTTCACAATTATAACACATGTATGTCAAGAACACAGTTGTGAATACGACCGAAGATGAAAAAGCGAATTAGCAATATTTATTTAAGGAATGTATTATTTCAATGTAGTATTCGTTCCAATCAAATTTTAATATACCATGAAATTATAATATCTTATTAAAAATCAACAACACACCAAGAATCCGCATGTAAACAAAATAGTCAACAATTATTTTGATCAGTCAGCAATTTTGAAATTTAAAAGCTTATGCTTGTAATATTCCAAGCATATATCCTAGACAAATATACAAGGCGGATAATTTGAAAATAATACGGTTTGTAAGAATAGAAAGGAAGTTTTGACAACTGTGTCTGTTTCCTGTAATTTCCTGTTTATATTTCTGTTTCTATAATCATCTATAAACATTATCAATGTAGGCATTATCACAAGTATAAACCATGACTAATTTAACATAAAACATACATTATAATATTATACACATAATGAATAGAACATCAGATTTAATGCATTATTGTTCATATACAACTATAACCTTTTAGAATATTTTCATGACCATGCAGAATCTTATGGCAATAATATATCATTAACTTTTAAATTTAACAAATTTCTTATATTTGATAATCAGTTTTTTATATAAGCGTGTAATATTTAAATGCATCATAGACAATTTTCCGAACACATTCTTGAATAAAAATTTATCTTAACTTGTGTGAAACTGTTTAAATTAAAATAATAAATAATTAAATAAAAACAATGAGGCAGATATTAAAATATCTTGCAGCAGAATTGATAGTTAAAAGTGCAGTATGTGAAATTTTTATTTGATATGTGTGTTTCAAAGGTTGAATTATACTCAAATATTTAAGCAAGTATTGGAAATTAATTTGGGTGTTCGACCTCATAAAGATTCAATATTTTTAACTTGAAACCTTGAGACATATATATGGCTACAATTAGGTGTTGATTTTGCTTAAATCTATACAGTTACTTTACTTACAATGACCAAAAGTCACAATAAACTTCAAAAGTTTACATATATCTTTAAAGTAATTTTGGTGTTAAACAAGTAAACAACATGATATTTCATTTCAACTTTAAGCAAATTTTTTTCGACCTTTGCATAATTTCTTAATATACCTTGAACATTATATCATAAAATCAAGAAGAGTCAGTCATTAAATGAAGATGCTCAAATTGCAGAAAGAGCAAGAAGTTTCTAGGCTAAAAATATCTTTAATTTCCTGTGATAGGAGGAATTCAATTATAACCCAGGTTAAAATTCCATTAGAGTAAAATATCAGTGAACGATTATATCGCTGTGTAAACATGGCTTCAGGATTCAATCTTCTAAATTCAATAGTGTATTGAAAAAAATCTCGCAACTGGACCAGATCTTGATCTTTAGGGGCAAACTGAACCAAATCTAGTCTCTCCTCAGGCCATCAGCGCAAACAACATCACTGTGGTTTTTTGTTCTATTTAATTGAAAAGAAGAATTTTCTATTTCTAATAGAAAGAAAGCAATCACATGACGGTGTATTTATTTCGTTGTACCAATGGCTGGAAGCTAAATGAAGAATACCAATTCAAGTTTTTTTGTAATAGACTGAAGAAAATCATTTTGTTTCAATGATTTCTACCAACACCTTGTAAAGAAGGACAAACAAAACAGTTAATAATTATTTTAGCTTGAGGGTTAAGTACCAATTCAGAGTAATTCACCTCAATATACAATATACTACAGTCAATACTAAATCTGGAACATATTTAATTACTTATAAAAATTGGTCAGATCTTTCTGACTTGGATACATTCAACTTCAAGTGACAAGGGATAAATGTGGACTAGTCCACATAAACCATAATATATCTTTTGATGAATTTACGAGAGAACAACGGTAAATTATGCTTTGTAAGCTTATATCATTAAAGAAATGCGCTTATCTCATAACATCTTGTCCATATATATATGAACAAATTAATTCTAGAAAACTAAGAATCTCTAAATAAAACCCTCTCTAAAGGTGCTCTTTCATTATCTGAGTGACAGTTATACATTGCTTCCAAAGTTTGGTTAGATTTCAGTCAGTTTCCGAGATTGGAACAGATAATTCTTCACAACTATGGCAATCACTGAGTTACTTTGATAGTGAAAACCTACGATACGTACTATTAAGTCTACTAGAAGTTTTCTTACACACAAACCTGGACTTCAACACAGAAACATTTTTTTTATTATGAAGGATATTTGGTCTCTGGTTTTCAAAACTTTAAAAGAAATTGTATTAAAGACAATCAGAGAAATCCAAATTGGACCAAAAAATCAGAAGTGTACACATAGTAATCAATAATTAATGAACAAATGACTAGACATTTATTTACATTGTGTTAAATAGAGGACTTGAAAACTGTTTTCCAATTTCATTACATTCAGATTGAGTTTTTGACTCGACCAAGTTAATCTCAATGACAGTTTCACATAATGAATCAAACTCACGTCATTCAATTACTATGAAATGTTGCATGACGACTAAATAAAAACCATCTCAGAAAAGGTGACAAGTTAACAGCAAGAACTGTTACACACAAAAAGATCTTAATTAAGTTGACCCCAACTGTGAGTGTACAGAGTATTGTCCCTTCTTCAACTCTTCAATCTTGGAGTTAAATAAGTTGACAATGTTATTCATTGATTTTCACAATCATCTGACTTGAAATTCAACCACAAACAAATTAAATTATTTTTTTCACAGTTAAAGTGAAAATAGAGAAATTGATCATTTTGAGCAGACGTATGATATTGGCTCATTTTATTTCTATACTGAGAATTGATTACATTTCCCCAATGTGAATACAATTAAGATTGAAAACTATTGACGACGCATTTTCATTTATGGGCAGAGGTTATTCAAATTCTATAAGTGTTTTAAAAAAGCAGTACTGATTGACATTTCATTGGTTATTTCTTTGAATGGAGAAATAATAAAGTGAAAATTTAATCTTTAGAGCAAATTAATCAAAGTGAAGTGAAGATTCCAAGTGGTTTAAGTTTGATAATTGATCACTCATTCAGCTCTTGATGTAATATCAAATCTAGAGTGCTGATAGTTCATTAATTCTTAGACTTGACTCAAGCACCCAAACCTCCTACACTTCTTCAAGTAGGCTTTCAAGAGAGTTAACAATTGCCAGTGAAATCCTCATCTATCTAATTGAAATGAAGTTTTCATTCCATTTAAACGACTGGTTGCTAAGTCAAGTGAGACTATCATGAATAAAGATGTCTTCCACCTGAGCAAAAGATCAAAAAGTAGAGCTAATTCTCTAAGATCCTTTAGAGACTTGTTATCCTCCTTTAGATCAATAAAACATCATGGTATACATTGCTTGTTGTCCATGATCTTCAATTGAAGGAGATAGAAATGGTACCTGTCAGTGTCAGTTTATCTACTTATCATAGCAGAAGTTATCTCGGGTTTTGTTCGGATCTTTTTAATTTGACATTAACATAAGAACAACAAAACTTCATCAAAAGGTTAACTCTAGCATTTTTTGGCTCTCGTCAAATTTGTTTTGAGTTCCTCCTTTGACTAATTTGAAGTGTTGTTTGCAAATGACCTTTATTCGATACCACTGTTTATTGTATTGTTTTTTTTATTCGGCATTTACAGTGGAAAATATGTCATGTTTGTAGGCTAGAGAGAAGATCTTTTGACATTTTGAGGAAAATCATATTTCTGACACTCTAAAGTGATTGGATCATTTTTTACCAGGCAAATATCAAACGTCAGTCAATTTAGAAAGAAAACAATAACATGGAGGAAAAATCACACTGAGAATTTTACATATGCTTGACAATCCTAAATATGATCTTATTTTTTATAGTTTGCAAATGTCACATTCCTGTCATTGCAATGTTTCTTTTGGAGAATATTTACTTTACTCCCCAAGGGTTGGGTCATGCCTAAAACTTGCAGGTTATAAATGAATATTTAAGAATCGTTCTTATGATACCATATATTGAATGGCATAGTTGATCAAATCTATTTCAAGAAACTTGCACAGATCAAGTTTCCACCTTTATTGTATGACTAATAATAGTTCTCATTGAAGGTATTGATATGTCATCATTTTCCTATTGATTTTAATCATTTGCGCCTAACATTGAAATGGAAATTGATAAGTAATTGGAAAATTGTCAAATCAAAATCAGAAATAACTGATGACTAAGATATCTATCAAAGTGCAGTTTAAAATTCAATGTCATTTGGAGGCAGATTTTCTAAAAATCTATGTTTGGAATTTGTAAAATTTTCAAAAACAATATATCCATCCAGACAAAACCAATAAATCTAAATACCTTTCAAAGAAAATTGTTTCCCAGTCTGTCAATAGTAACAGTATTTGTACACTTGTACATGTAACTTGGATTATTTCCCTTTACCTACAAGTCTGATAAATTTGAAAATCAGGATAGTGAAAATCGGATTATTTGGGCTTAAAATTTTTGAGAAAAAATTTGTTACCAACTAATTTTAACTTAAAAACAATTGATATTTTTATCAACAAGAAATTATTTTTCATTTACAAAACTGTCATCCATATTTAAATTCACTTTCAAAAAATCGAAAAATTTTGATTTACCATCAAATGCTCAAAGATAATTTTTTACTTTTTTATTTGTCCAATTCCCCCCCCCCCCAAAAAAAATTCCAAATGTCAGTTTTTAATTAAAGCCTATTAATCTATCCTTTACAACTGAATAAATATTATCTGAAGTAAACAGACAGTTGAGTTTAATATGGTAAGTAATTAACCTATAGTTCTAGTTTATTTCTCTGATAATCATGACACCTATTAAAAGATAGAATAATAAAATCTGATCTTGACACTTTGTAAAAAATACAGCTGTAATGAAAACAGACATGACTAAAGGGAAATGAAATGATATGAAAGTTTTGGCAGGATATCAGTGATGGCTTAGAAGTCTCTTTCCAAATATCATCAAGCTATGGATCTCAAAGGCCATGGTTGATATTTTTAGGAGTTGATTTATGTATGGAATATATGTCAAAAAATGTAGGAAATTCATAAAATTAGTTTAAAAATACTAAGAACTGGAACTTTCACAAGCTATTTATATGTCTCTCTTACTTATCTTAGGGTCTGGTGAAATGATGAGATGTCATTTTAACTTTTTAAATTTGGACACACATAGATTTGAAGGCCCTAAATTCAATGGGCTGTCATTACTGATCCGATTTGCTTAAAATTTCCTGTTTCTGAGACTATGGTATGATTGGTCAAACGAACGGTAAGCCTCTCCCTTTAAGCTGTCATTGCTTCTAGTTATATAACTTCTTATTAAAAATCCAGAGGACGTGGATAGCACAATAAGGTATCATACCTGTAAAGTATCTTTAGGTCTTTATAGTTGATAGAGTTTTAAAACCTATATTTGGTTTGTGAACATTTAAATATATAACTGAATTGCCAGTCATGGTGGAAGACTACATTGACAAATTTGTGAAATACGTTATAATGTCATCTGTCATTACTACCTGATGGAATATAGCAAATAAAACTTTTTCACTTCGTCTGAATGATTCATTATTTAATTACAGGCAATACAGATGACAGCTGGTCTTTCTTGAAGTGACACATGACCACAATAGGTAAAGCTTATACTTTGTTGACATTAGCCCTGTTTACTCCTAGACGCTATGAAGCGTTCCATTCTCGGTCCGGACCAGGCCGCAATAAAATCACAAATTTACCCGTTTACACCCACAGTATATCAAAGCATGCCGAGAACAGTTTCAAAAATAACAATTTTAACAGTCGAGTGCTCCCAGACTCTTCATGAAAGAGGTAAATATAGACGGCTATGTAACCCGGATGAAAACAAAAATGGGTCGTTTAACACTACAACAATTTATTGAGTCTGGTCTGGGACATTTCCAAGACCACATCTTTGAGGTGAGCCAGAATTGGAAACGTTAAAACCCACTAGTTAAATCTTAGTGTTTAAATATTAGACCCACAAGTTAAATCTTAGTGTTAAATTTAAGACCCACAAGACAAATCTTAGTGTTAAAATATAAGACGCACAAGTTAAATCTTAGTGTTAAATATAAGACCCACTAGTTAAATCTTAGTGTTTAAATATAAGACCCACAAGTTAAATCTTAGTGTTAAATTTAAGACCCACAAGACAAATCTTAGTGTTAAAATATAAGACCCACTAGTTAAACCATAGAGTTAAAATATACGATCCACTAGTTAAATCTTAGTGTTTAAATATAAGACCCACATGTTAAATCTTAGTGTTAAATTTAAGACCCACAAGACAAATCTTAGTGTTAAAATATAAGACCCACTAGTTAAATCTTAGTGTTTAAATATAAGACCCACAAGTTAAAATCTTAGTGTTAAATTTAAGACCCACAAGACAAAACTTAGTGTTAAAATATAAGACCCACAAGTTAAATCTTAGTGTTAAAATATAACACCCACTAGTTAAACCATAGAGTTAAAATATACAACCCACTAGTTAAACCAATGTGTTAAAACATAAGACCCACTAGTTAAACCATTGTGTTAAAATATAAGACCCACTAGTTAAACCATTGTGTTAAAATATAAGACCCACTAGTAAAATCTTAGTGTTAAAATATAAGACCCACTAGTTAAACCATAAGAGTTAAAATATAAGACCCACTGGTTAAACCATAGAGTTAAAATATAAGACCCACTAGTTAAACCATTGTGTTAAAATATAAGACCCATTGTAAAATCTTAGTGTTAAAATATAAGACCCACTAGTAAAATCTTAGTGTTAAAATATAAGACCCACTAGTAAAATCTTAGTGTTTAAATATAAGACCCATTAGATAAACCATTGTGTTAAATACAAGACCCGCTAGTTAAACCATAGAGTTAAAATATAAGACCCACTAGTTAAACCATAGAGTTAAAATATAAGACCCACTAGTTAAACCATTGTGTTAAAATATAAGACCCACTAGTTAAACCATTGTGTTATTATATAAGACCCACTAGTTAAACCATAGACTTAAAGACCCACTAGATAACCCACTAGTTAAACCATAGTATTAAAGAATATTGAGCTATATTCTGTCATTGAACATTTCCACTTCAAATGTTTTTAATAAAAATGCTAATAATTGACAGCAACAGTGACTTCCTGATGTAAAAAGTTAATGAGATGCCAAACTATGGAATTAAAATCATTCCCTTCCAGATAAAATTGGAATCAAAGCTCATCAGTGTCAAGACACATGTACAAACATTGCTTTATCTCAAATTAACCATCTTATAGCACACTCTCCTATTTAACATTCTTGAAATAATCATTCACTTTTAATCTAATCAAATGGGAGGTGATATCTCTGCAGAAAAGCACTGTACCTTCTGGTTCAGTGCCTTTTGAAGGTCAGATGCAACATATCTTTTAGTGTGGACTTGTATACTTTAGGGCAGCTTACTTGAAAATATTGGATGCAGATGCAGTTCCTTAAGTAAGCTACATACAAAGTGTTGTGAGTTTTTTTCCAATCCTAGGGAAATATTTGCACTTTTAATCAAATATGTGGTAAGACAATATCTTAGTATTTCAGAATTCCAGAAATGTGATATAGAGAATCAAATTCAAAAGTTCAAACTTACTTAAAAAGATAGAAATATACAGCACAGGCCACACTGAACATCCAAATCTGAAAAATAAATAATAGTAATTTGTAAAACAATATAAAGAAGAAAAACATTTCATATATTACCATTGACGAAACATTGTGTATGATGTTGCAAATAAAGATATAATATCACATGGTAATGATCAAACACATAATTATGGATTAAAATTTGTGTATCTGAGAACTATTTGATATAGGGTTATATCCATGTTATTTCCCTGTTTAGACCTTTTTAATTGTGACTAAAGCCACTTATCATAGGTCTAAAGAATTCTGTATTTTAATTGCCTTCCAACTTTCCTTTCTTCATGTATGGATTTTCTTGTATCTATTTGTATATTATTGAATAAGCTTAGTTTAAGAAAATAACACCAGGGAATAAATCCTGTTAAAAAAACAAAGTACATAACATTTATACACAATTTACACATACATGACCCTTATTCTCAAAAAATTGATTTTAATTTTTCTTGTAATCCAATCAGATTTTCTTAAAATCTGGGTGTTATCTTCCCAAGAACAAAACCCCTGATTGTTAATTGTTATAAGCTTTTGATTTTCTTCTATTGGCCTTGTTCAATATTATGAAATATGAAGTCTTTTTCTGCTATAGATTTGGCTACTGAAGATAGGAAATACAATGTGATGTTCAATGAGCAAATTTTGTATGTTTACCGTTTCATTGGCTGAAATTACTGAATCAAGAGTGGATGAAATCAAGAAAATAAGAGTTCCCTTCAAACTGTGCCAACCTCTAACCTAAGTTAATCATTAGGCCATTCCACCTCCCATTTCTTATCAATCAATTTTTTTTTCTAAAGGGATTCAAAAATATAAAATGTTTGTACTTTTTAAACCTCTGTGTACATTTGATTTAAATGGCTGACTTTATGAAGTATATATAATTATTGAGAAATATTTATAATTTTAAGGATGAAAATTGCTCCAATCCCCAACGGAAAGAGAAAATCACTTCAAAGAGCATGAGGACAAATGAGAAGAAATTAGTTTCTAATGATAAGATTAACTCAAAGGTGGAGATAAATAGAGAAAAAATAACATATAATTCTTATATCTTCAGGGAACCCAAACCAGACGCCTTCATCTATAGACTAAAATTAACCATTTAACACCGAAGAGTTGGCAGAATAAAAATGGTTCTGTGGAATATAAATGTGTTGGTTTATGATGCCTTTAGGGTTTGGCTGGTTTGAACGTAAATCAAAATCTACTTAGCAACCTGACAGATCTGTTTAGTCAAGTTGATTCTCTCCTACTATTGTGTTTATTTAATTCCACATGGTCATATTCAATTAAGTAATCAGATAATTTTTTTTTCTTTACTTTGATAACAATAACACATCAAAATCATTCAAATCAGTAGACGCTATAAATTGTCATTCAGCAATTGTTTAGTAATTGCAACAGCCTTCAGTATGCAATGAAGGAAATTTTGTCATGACATTGAAATCCTGCAATATGAAGTTAATAAAGCAACTAAATTTAAACATCTACTATAAACTAAAAACTGCTGAATTTTGTATTCACCTAAATGCTCTGTTAACACTTTATTTAAAAAATATATAGCCTACTCATGAAGCAATAAGTATTAAGCATTCTACACGAACATAAACTAAAAAGCAAATGAATACTGCTTAATGATTTCCTCACCTAACTGCTCTATCAATAACATTATTGAACTCTTTGGATAAATCTACATCAATCTATATTGAGGTAATGGTATCTGAGAAACCAAATGAATATACTGCTTATAAAAATGACTTGAGAAATGGTTTTCCACTTGAGCAGACGTATAGATAACGAGTACCGTCACTGGGGAATAATTGATGCCGTTCCAACTAAATTGATTCCAAGATTGGAAGTACAAATCATGTTTTTTATGTCTTTAAGTACTATAAATCACTACTGACTTAATCTCATTTTATCTTAGTTTCCCTTAACTAGATCATCAACTTTTCATGGATTTTTTCCCTCAATTTACAAACTTTGACCCTTGTAAAAATAAATATTCCTTGAGACATCATAAATAATGGGTAATATGACAAGACTTGTTGATTATTAGCTATTTAGTTAAGACCTAGACATGCTCAACAAATTGAGTTACCCCTTAATCTAGACCATGTTGATTTAAATTTCAAATTTGACACAACTTTCCACTTAAACAGATATTAGGTAAACCAAACAAACACAATTATTGGCCCTCTTTAACTGATAGTTGAAGGTGTTTTATTGAGAAGGTGTTTCCTGATAACAGCATAAACAAGTTATTTTTAAAATGAGTGATTAATCTTCAATTTTCAAAATAAATTGATATTTTATCAAACATGTTCAGTAGTGATATTTGCCAAACATTTAGACAAGGTCATAAAAATTTGGTGGATATTGTTAAACAAAGCATGTGGATATTACAAATTTGTTAGAAATGAAATCCTACATGCTGCCCTAAAATGCTAATGAAGAGAACCAATGCCATGTAGTGGGCAATAAAGGTATTGGTCTGGACAGCAACTATTTCTTTCTGCTCTACAGGGTTTTTGTAGTGCCAGGACAATGTTTAAATGTTCTATCTGTAACATAACAAGGTACTTTCAGTTTCACTTTTAGATGAAGATTGTGGAGACAGTATTTTATGGACAGCTTCAGATAAAACTCTCCACAGCATGCTTCAATTAAAAAATCTTTTCAAGGATTTATGAATTATGAACATAAAAATGCATAAAAATGCATAGTTATCTTCAGCCATGTTGACTCTTAGAAATGTATGTTAACCCACAGCCAGGATTTTCTTTTAAAAAAAAATTATCTAAACAACTGATAAATATTATAAAGATGTAGTGGAATGAACATTAAAACTAGCATGCTGTTATATAATATGTATCATTTATCATTATATGACAAGTATACCAGCAAATACAATTTCCT
The DNA here is from genome assembly GCA_030562195.1 of Nipponacmea schrenckii. Taxonomy (NCBI): domain Eukaryota; kingdom Metazoa; phylum Mollusca; class Gastropoda; family Lottiidae; genus Nipponacmea; species Nipponacmea schrenckii. Next base: position 1,063,276 of record JAUJPP010000002.1, read on the forward strand.
CTTGAAACATTACCCTGGAAAGCTACAGACTGTGCATGTGATAGCCTGTTTACAAAAGATAATTATCTCAGTGAGTGTCTACCAGAGTTTTGCATGAAATAAAGACGTGATAAGGATGTATCAAAAGGATGATTCAAAATTTCAGATGAGTTCTGAATTCCATTTAATCTGCTAATAGAAACAATGGAAGGCAATGTGCTAAGTTACAGAATGTTAAGCTCTGTAAATCATCATAGCTATAAACTGCGTTTCCACTTAGATTTGTGAAGAAAAGCTAGCTTTAAAGCCGAACACACTGCGTTTCCACTGAGTTTATCTGGTTCCTAAACCACTTTAGTCTCAATCAAAAAAGTTGGCACATTATTGACAAGTCGCAATGTACAAGACTACCGATGTCTTGTGTGGGACCGTAAATCTAGAACTTCTCTATTGCCGAACGAACCGAGCGTTTCCACTTGTTTAAAAAGCAGGCTTTAAAGCTAGCTTTCATTTGGCCCCCGAAAAATTGCCGAACGCAAATTCAGAGGTTTTCGGTTCCCTAACCGTAATGCTTCGGCAATTTAACAAGTGGAAACACAGAAAAGCTAGCTTTTTGGCCATGTGGAAACACGGTTATAGTTATAGAAGGGAAGAGAAGGAGGTCATTGCAGCAATTGGGAATAAATTTTAGCACCAATTCCTTATTAACATACTTTTCCTAAAGATAAGATGTATTACAGATCTGATACAAGTTCACTGTTAGTAAGTTTAGACTAGTTAGATTAGATCTAGATTAACCCTTTCAGAACCGTGACATAACACAGATCAACAGACCTACAACTCAGCATCAGATAGACAGCTCAAGATGTACTTGATTTTGAACTGACATTAAACTATAACTTAATGTTAAAAAGGTCAAATTTAATACTATCTATAAATTAATATTAAACACAAATATACTACTAAGTGTTTGAATTTTAATAATTTAATTTGATTAAATAATTGTAGAAGTCTAAAGGTCATTGTTTAAGCCAATCTGCTGATTTAGATGTTTAATTTTTTGTTTATCTGAGTTTCAACACTATAAAGGGACAGGTTTGCAATCTGTTAATCTTCAAATCCTAGTGTCTAGATAATCCAAATTTAAAAGTTAAAATTTCATTAAAATTAATATTTCACTTATTGCACACTGCATGGAGTTGCCCGTCATAATCTCATCAGATGCAGAGGAGTAGGTAGGATGTAAAACTCTATTCATTTCATTTACTCTAATAGATTAAAGGAGTAAGTAATTATATCTATTAAACCTTTTGAAACGTGTCTTATAACAAAACAAAAAAAACTAATATAAATTAATTTGATAAATTAAGATTTTGATATATTTTGATTTTGTACCAGACATATTTTTGAAAAATTTGTATAGTTGAGTCCCAAATGTTCATTTAAAATTTTACAGGTACAAAGGGCTACATTATTTCATATAATAACTGTTTGCCTTTTTTGATAAATACATGTATAAATTTTTTTTTTTTTTAAATTTTATATTTGAACACATATCATTTAGTGATTACTCATCCTCATCTCCTGAAGAATAATGCCCTAGATCTTATGTATATAATATTTGACATATTATGAAAGTCACTAAAGAATATCTACCCCAGGTGTTTAAGGGAAGATGGTAATGTAAACTGACAGTAACATAGTACAGTTATTTGTCCATTTGGAATTGGTAATACTTATCATCTCCAGAGACACAAGCAGCAACTCCTTTTGGCAAGTAAATAAATAGAATGATGATGTTGGCATGTACTGCTCTCAAAATTATTAGTATACCAATACCAATGGGGTTTCAGTAGAGTACTCTAAACAGATGTGTACTGAAATTCAACAGGAATTGAACTGAAAATGGTTCCACTGTCTGCAGATTTCAATTTAAATATCACACATAATTACCTTCTATATATATATATCATTAACAAGGATAAACATTTATATTAATATTCACAGTGTTAGTGAATATAAATCATTCTAAAATTCATTTATTAAATGATAAAAAAATATGAAATTTTCTGAGTATGAGAAATTGAATTATTTTAATTCAGATTTCAATTAGACCTTTTACGAGAGAAAAATCTAGATTTATATAATTTTATGCATAGCATTTAAGTTTTAATCTTTAAACTGCTATTATCTCAATGTTACAATACACTGATTTTGAACCACATACTTCAGTAAAAAATTCACTTATTCAAAATTCAAGTCCAAATCATTGAGATGATCCAAATAAATCTTATTCAATAGATGTCATAAAACCCTTTACTTCATCAAAATCAACTTTATCAGTGTAATTAGGTGTGTCCTCATGTACTTCTTGAAAATGAAATGTTTCCTAAAGTGTAGTCAATATCCTATTGAGAAACAATTGAAAAGTGAAAATAAATCCTGAAGCTACTTACTGCCATTTTACAGTTGTCAATGTAATTATTGCATTAGATTTTTTTTTATTCAAACAACAAGATCAATATATTAAAGATAGCCTTAATAGAACTTAAATGTGTTCACATCTAGACCAGAATTAAATAAATGAACCAATTGACTGCAAAATCAAAGGGTGTTATTATCAAGCTCATCTGAGGACCTATTCTTGAACAGTTAACAGTCAATTTCTTTATGTTTCAAAATTGGAATTGTGCTTAGAATGCTTTGCCTGTATACTGCACAAATACATCTGCACCTCTCTGAAAATGGATCATGTCTGAGAAAGACAGACATAAAAAGGTAGGTTTCTTTATACTGTAAGATATATTGATATACAACCTCTGAATTTATTCAAAACTAAGATACTTTAAAAAAGGTTTTTATATTATTTCTCACTTTCCTAACAATATCCATTTCAATCAACATTCTAAATGAAAACTTAACAAAGTTATCAATGATACAATTATAGTTTTACCCAAATTAGAATGAAAACTAAACACATTAGAAGTTATCAATGATACAATGGTAGTTTTACCCAAATTAGAATGAAAACTTAACACAATGGATGTTATCAATGATACAATGGTATTTTTACCCAAATTAGAATGAACACTAAACACAATGGATTTATCAATGATACAATGGTATTTTTACCCAAATTAGAATGAAAACTTAACACAATGGGTTTTATCAATGATACAATGGTATTTTTACCAAAATTAGAATGAAAACTTAACACAATGGATTTCATCTATGCTACAATTATAGTTTTACCCAAATTAGAATGAAAACTAAACACATTAGAAGTTATCGATGATACAATGGTATTTTTACCAAAATTAGAATGAAAACTTAACACAATGGATTTCATCAATTCTACAATGGTACATGTAGTTTTACCCAAATTAGAATGAAAACTAAACACATTAGAAGTTATCAATGATACAATGGTAGTTTTACCAAAATTAGAATGAAAACTTAACACAATGGATATTATCAATGATACAATGGTAGTTTTACCAAAATTAGAATAACACTAAACGCAATAGATTTTATCAATGATACAATGGTATTTTTACCCAAATTCTATTCACAGTTTAATCTCTACCATTAACATTCTCGGTGTCATCTAGTTAAAAATACAAGGAGATAAAAATCTTTAAAAAATATCTGCCTGTGTCAAATTTCATTTTCAGGTTGATGAGAAATGAGGAATTGTTGAAGATTAGGTTTCTGTTTGTTGAGAATTCTAGAGGTAACTTAAGACCTGATGAGCTTACTAGATTTTCAAACTGGATGATGAAAAAGTTGGAGCGGTAAAAAAACAGACAGACAAAAATAACGTATTAACAACTGTTAAAACAAGGTGAAATTAGACATAAATTTCCAGAATTTTAAGTGCGAACAAGAAAAATATGCAATGAACAATTAAAGGTTTAAACATTCAAAAGACAGGTGGTTTAAAATGGTTAACGTTGTACACAATTCTGTATCTGTATAATGCTCTGCATGGCGGGCAGAAGGCTTCATCCTTGGATGATTACAAACACACACACCGAAATTGGTCAAAATCCATCCAGAAACTATCTCTCTATCATGTCCACAACACCTTTTTGAACGCAAAATGAATGTGTTTTCAAGAACAAGGGCAATAACTCATCAATTTATTTTTCGATTTGTCTGATTTTCAATAGGCTTCATCCTTAAGTAATAATAAGCAATCACACCAAATTTCATCAAAATCCATCAAGAAACACACTCTTAATCGTGTTCACAACAAATTTTGAAAAACATGGGCAATAACTCATTGAATATTTTTCAATTGGTCTGATTTTCAATAGGCTTCTTCCTTAGGTTATAACAAACACACTCACCAAATTTGGTCAAAATCCATCAAGAAATGTGGTCTCTATCGTGTTCACAACAATTGTGGACAGGCAGACAGACAGACAGACGGACAGACAGGGGCGACTACAATATACGCCCACATTTATGTGTGGACGTATAAAAACTGTAGATTTCTGTAGAATAATAAACAGTGAAATTATTTATTTTTAAGGCCTTCAAATTTTGTGGATTTGTGGTCAGAAGCATACTTGAGGGTCATAAAAATGTAATTATATTTCCAATTAAATGTTTTATCTTAGTTTTAAAAAATATCAATGACTTTACTACTATTTCTATTGGTTTTGATTTGTAATTTTTGGTACATATATTTATTAACTAGAGTAAATATGAATTTACAAGTATAAACAAATATGTAGAAGTTGTTTTGTAAATTATGAACAACTTTAGAACACAATTTAGTATTGTATAAGCATACAAATTTGCTGTAAAAATGTTAAAATTTTGTGATGAACAACAGTATTAAATATATTAATGTTGAAGTCTATATGATAATTTGGTATATATTCATCAAGTATGTTCCTTCAAGATCTGTGAACCCTGATAGTAATATAAACTCCAGGATACCAATGATTATCAGTGACAGTAACAACTGGTATAATATATCACTTTCTAGACCAATTTGATACTATCAGGAAGAATTCTGGTACCATCAAATGATACACCTCATTTATTTCTGAACTTTTATCAGATGAGGAATGGGGGTTGATGGACAAGATTTAACTTAACATTGTAGTGTTTGTACTAAGGATTAAAGCCTGCTCTACCCTAAAGTATGCCAAACTTATTCAAGCCCATTAAGAAATGAATCTATTTCAATACAGCAATGTTCTTACTGATAGGACCATCTCACTAAAAAAGCAAAGCTTTTAAAAGTGTCATCATATTTGTATTATAAAATGATATATCTGTTGTTGGTATTATTTAACAGAATTAAAATAGCAAAACTATTAAAACATCTTCATATTTATATTATCAAATGATATTTCAGTTGTTAGTATTATTTAACAGAACTACATGTAAAATAGCAATACTTTTAAAATGTCGTCATATTTGTATTATCAGATTATATATCAGTTGTCAGTATTATTTAACAGAACTAAAATACCAAAACTTTAAAAAATGTCATCATATTTGTATGATCAAATGATATTTCAGTTGACTGCATTATTTAACAAAACTAAAATAGCAAAACTTTTAAAAAATCTTCATATTTGTATGATCAATTGATATTTCAGTTGTCTGCATAATTTAACAGAACTAAAATAGCAAAACTTTTAAAAAGTCTTCATATTTATATTATCAAATGATATATCAGTTGTCTGTATTATTTAACAGAACTAAAATAGCAAAACTTCATATCTTTATTATTAAGATATATATCAGTTGTCTGCATAATTTAACAGAACTAAAATACCAAAACTTTACAAAATGTCATCATATTTGTAATATCAAATGATATATCAGTTGTCTGTATTATTTAACAGAATCAAAATCAATAACTAATAACATCAGGATCAGTAACATATACAAATCAGATACTAGTTAGTTGCTTTTAGAAAGTAAACCACAACAATTGTCACATATATATCCTTCCCTGGGTCATTTAACAATTCAAGACATTCTGATTCTGATTTTTTTAAATGGTTAAAGTTGCTCTTTCAATAACAATAAATGAACTTAATGTTTTGATTCCATAAAAACAATCTGTGAATTAAATCAGCTAAAAGACAAAAACATGTTCATGAAAATTTGTTCGGATCTGCATAGTTACCAAAGGTGAAAAGCAATCCAATAAAGTGAATGATATTTTAACTGAGTTATACCATAAAACTTCTTCCTAACTATCATACACTCCCAATGCTCAGTAAAAACAATAAAACAAATGCATGCAACAATAAAAAGGAAAGAGGAGCCATTAAAACATGGATGAAGCTGTTGAAACTAGTTGTAAGAATTTTGACGGTTCTTTTATGATCTGAGTGGGAGATGAATTCATTCAGATTTTAAGAGTTCTCTGCACTTAGTTTCATAAACTGGTAATGGTTGACCTAGAATCAAACAGACAATGTCAGAAAATACTTTACTGAGGTCATGTCATTTTTATCATAAAAAGCTCACAAAATGCCAACTGTTCTGGTGTTTTGAATGTTTTTTCCTCCCATTCTGAGTACAGTCTTGAATGGCATCAAGAACATTTTTCTCATAAACATGATTTTTGAGATATTAACCATTAATATGGCACTTTGATGATGAATTACACTGTGTTCAGACTTAAATAAAACAAAAGGATGCCAAATGGTTCCATTATGTTCAGTTGTTAGGCCAAGAATGCTTCTAGAACATTACATAAATTGATAAATGGTTGCACCCTAAACAACACATTCTTCAAGTACAATGATATAAATTAGATTCCTTAGTAATTTTCTACATGTACATCAAACCTTGAACTGTCACATTACATTACATTTAAATGTTACAGTACATAATATATTTAAATGAAACAGTTCATTTTGTTGAACGTTACAGTATATTATGTTGAACTGTTACAGTACATTTTGTTGAACTATTACAGTACATTATATTTAAATGTTACAGTACATTATTTTTAAATGTTACAGAACATTATATTTAAATGAAACAGTACATTTTGTTGAACTGTTACAGTACATTTTTTTTAAATGTTACAGTATACATTATGTGAAATGTAACAGTACTTTATGTTTACCTGTTACAGTTGGCCTACATTATATGAAAATATTACAACAGTACATAATGTTACACTGTTAATAATATGTTACAATACATTATGTTGAAATGTAACAGTACTTTATGTTTACCTGTTACAGTTGGCCTACATTATATGAAAATATTACAACAGTACATAATGTTACACTGTTACTAATATGTTAGAATGTTACAGTACATTATGTTGAAATGTAACAGTACTTTATGTTTACCTGTTACAGTTGGCCTACATTATATTAAAATATCACAACAGTACATAATGTTACACTGTTACTAATATGTTACAATGTTACAGTACATTATGTTTACCTGTTACAGTTGGCCTACATTATATTAAAATATCACAACAGTACATTATGTTACACTGTATGTTACAATACATTATTTTAAATGTTACAGTGTGTTGACCTGCCACAAGTAAATTATATTGTGTTCATCACAAATCTAATTCATTAAATGTGCATCTGATTGTGGGAGTCTACTTACGGCCTTTTAATGTTTTAAAATGAATGTCACTATACATAATGCAACTAAAAAGAGAAGAGAAATGACATGAGGTGTTCTGGAATTCCTGGCCTTGTTTGCAACAACCACCTTAATAAATTTTACCTTTGATTTCAATCAGTTTATACCTAAAATGGAATAAAACTATTTTCATCTAATCATTATGCTTTTAACAACCTAATGAGTAAATGGCAAAATTATTTTGTTCAAAGAAATACTTGCCTCTGGGAATTGAGTTCAATAATTTGATACAAGAGGAGCAGAACTGTAAAATGTAAAAATTGTATTTGTGTAAACAATCTATTGTCAACTAGGACTATTACCAGCTGAAGCACCATTTCTATCAAAATTCGCGTAATTTATGAGCTCCTCCAAATAGCTGTGATGAGGTGATTTATAACGCAGCTTAACAGTAATTGGGTAAAGTAGTCCCTACAGTCTATTTACTCATGTCAAATTTCTGGTGGAAGTATTTGATTTATGATAATCAAGTACAGCATGTCATAATAATAAAATATTACTAGTGGTTAATAGTCTACTTGTACATATCCTACATTGTATTTTTATTGCAAGATTAAATTGCATAGGATTTATAATAGTGCACTTGATTTATTGTGTTGTACTTGTTTCATTGTGCCTGTTTCATTTCAAATCTGAAATGATGTGCTTAGGCAATTTGTCATTTTCATGTAATTTTCACCTCCTTTGTCATGTTGAAATGTTCCTTTCAGGATTTCATTATTCCATGAAGTACTTGAAGTACCATACAATACTCTTTAGAAACAACTGTTTGAACACATTAAGCAGATCAAAAGTGTTTTAAAGCAAAGGCTTTTTAAGAAATAACAACTCTTTTCCTTTAAAATCTAACTAAAATTTGATATCCATCAAAAGGAACAATGATAAAAAAAACCTTAGAACTAGCCCTCCTAGAAGAAACAGAAAAAATTCTAAAAAATGAAGCTTCTATGAGTTTAACTATCTCGATTATTTGCATTCACATCATCAACTACTGTTTTTGGTGTCAAAACAAAAAAACAAGGTAAACTGTATTTGCCCAACTGGCTGATAACTGTCATCAAATTCTTGTTCCACTCCTATTAAACTAAGTAGGTGGACTTCTGCAAATACCAAGCCTGTTGCATCTGCAGCTACTCCTCCAAGAATTTGGACAAGACTGGGATGATACATGTAACAAGTAAATGGAATAAAGACAAGAATTTCTTGTTTAAATTTTAATCAAAATGTCATTAAATTCAAATGCCAGAAGTCCACCCTGCCTTCAAATTGAAACAAGTTGATAAAATATCTGACATAGGAATAGCAACTATTCACTATTCAATTAACACCAAGGCACTAAATCAATGTTATTTGTAGCATTTTTAAGTTGCAGCAATGATAACAAATGCCAACATTGTTGATGAACTTCCATGTTGGGTTTGCTGTAATCTTAATCTTAATGATGATGATGACAATGTATGAAGCTAACAAAATGAATGATTGTTATGGAGGTATTGAATTTGTTAACAAGAATTGAATTATGATGATTACAATAAAAATGAAGATGAATTATGAGGATGACAATGAAGATGAAGATGAATTATGATTATGACAAGAAAATGAAGATGAATTATGATGATGGCAATAAAGATGAAGATAGGTCAACATTTCTAGAGATGTCTGTCATCATTCACAATGTATAAAGCTAACAAACTGAATAAATGTTATGGAGGTATTGAATTTGATAACAAAAATTGAATAATGATGATGATGACAATGAAGATGATGATGCTGTTTGAATGTTTTTAGAGATACCCACCATCATCCACAGTGTATGAAGCTAACAAAACTGAATGATTATTATGGAGATATTGAATTTTTTGACAAGAATTGAATTATGATGATGACAATAAAAATGAAGATGAATTATGATGATGACAATAAAGATGAAGATGAATTATGATGATGACAATAAAGATGAAGATGAATTATTATTATGACAATGAAGATAGTACATCGTATTTAGAGATAACAAGGATTGAATAATGATGATGATAGAAATGAAGATAATGATACTGTTTGAATGTTTTTAGAGATACCCACCATCATCTACAGTGTATGAAGCTAAAACACTGACTAGTTGTTATGGAGGTATGGAATTTGTTAACAAGGATTGAATGTAATGATGTTATAATGACAAGTGTTAAACTAACAGACATGAGTTCCTACTCCACCCTTTATACCAATAGATTGATGATTAACATTTTGATATCTTACTTCTCTAGTTTCTTACTGTCAATAGATCATCTTCACCTCCTTGGTGTAAAAACTATAATGTTTGGTGATGTTCATCATTACATGTTGGCCAATATGAATCAAGGTTCAGTTGGTACTTCTACTCAGTAATCATCAACTTGGGACAGCTCAAATATTCATTTTTGATACATTGAAATTTAATATGAAGAATGAACTTAAAGGGACATTCTTTTCACCAACATACGCAAGTCTCAGAAACTACTTCAGTTAATTGAATCAGTAAATAGTTTCACCATGGAATTGTGAACCCTCAAATTCGTGAAATTTTGAAAATTTATTCTCATCCCTATTTATTTTTGTAATGATCTGATAATTTTTCACCGACTTACAATTGCGTCTTCACTGTAGTAGCTACTATATTATACCACTCTGCTAACTCTACAGGCAAAAATTATTTACCAATTCTTTTGATTTTTATTTTGTCTGCTTGAAAATCTCTAAAGAATAGACATGAATCAAATGTAAATGGAAAACAAACAATGATTTGTCCTTGCAATCAAAGCTCACGGTGGGCATATGTCACCTTGCTTTGCAAGGCTTTTTTTTTTTGGATGTAGCTCTTGAGCTTCCTTTTTACTTCTTACAATTTTTAAACTCATAAAAGTGCTCAAATTCTCAAGAAGGAGTCAAGATAGAAAACAAATCTGTGGTTGGAATCCAAAATATGTAAATTATAAGTACAGGTACCGTTTCTAGACTGGTATGTAACACCATTATATTGTCAAAACTTGAATGTAAATTCTTTTCATGACTTCTCCACAATTTCTACAAATTCATATCTGTGAAAAAACAGCACAGAGAAGTCTTCAGAATGCCACAGCTAATAGCTTTCAGAAAATGGAATCCATCAGTAAATGAAAAAAATACAAAGAAATTTCTGAAAATTCTTCTGGATGTGATTGCTGAGAATCATATACCTAAATCTGTGTACCACAGTATACCCATCTTTAGATATGTTTGCTTGCTTCAGTCAATGCAACTCTTTTGTTACGTGAAAAATGAAGTCAATTACTGTAATTTAGAATCGTTTTTACATCAGTTATATTATCAAGCATGTAAAGTGGTTTAAAATGCTATATTTTCCACCCGTTTACTCTTTTCAGTGGTGCAGGTAAAAAGGGCTGACACACAAAAAGATCTAGGTCGCATGGGAAAATGGTCTGTGCCTGTGCCAAGAATTGGAAATGGCAAAGAGTAGGCCTAAAGCCACTGTTCTGGTCCATTCAATCCATTTTATTTCATTTTTTATATTACTGTGCTATGCAAGGAGATCATCCCAGCTATGTTGTTAAAAATACATAAACATAACCTTCACCCATTTTAGATTAAAGAGTAAAAAATGATGTTGATTTAGAAGGCTATTATATAAATGTTCTGAAGAAATCTGATACAAGCCTTTCATGGGATTCAAAGGCAGAAAATGTCTTGCTTGATCTTTCTGTACCTTTTCATTTCTTTTCTTGCTGATATGTTTGATCTTAAGACCTTTATGTTATTTAATATTGCAAATGTGACGTTAAAGTAAAACTGTCTTCAAAAGATGACCCAAAAATATTTGTTTTCAAGTCAGGCCATTAAAGGCATACAAATAAAATTGGGTACAAGATACTCACCCACAGTAAGTTTGGCTTTTGGCCACTATGATTAAGTAAATTTTAAAATAATTATATTGTTAGTAACATAAATTATTAAACTGCAGAAATTACAAATATGTGGTTTAGAAAGGAAAATCGGTAGCCTTTGATAAAAATAAAAACAAGCCATTTATACCCTCTATAAGTCCTTTCAAAATATCTCATAAGATACTAATGTTACATGTAGCTTGCACTGTCATGGAACACTATTTTCATTTTGAAATTTCAGGACTGTCTGCCTTTAAGTAAATTGGAATAAAGAAACAAGTATGGTACCAATTACCAGAGTGCTACCAATTTGTCATGAAACACTTTATGTCAATTGGAGTTGCTTTTTTTTACTAATTACTAAATAGTTGGGGTCAGATTATGTTCAACAGCCAATTAGTTAAAAGAAAAATTTCTCAGACTAATGCTTTTTCTTCAGGATCAAAAGAAATACAATATATAAGAAAACTTTATAACCAAAGGAAATCTGAGTAATTGCACACTTTATGCATACAAAATATACTTCTGTCAAACTTAAAAGTATTCAAAGAAGTGTTCTGGCCTTTGTATGTGTATTAGTGACATTTACAGCTTATATTAGAACAATATAGATTGCTTCTTAAAACTCTGAGGTTTCAGTTATTGAATAAATTTTTAGTACATTTTGATAAACGCAAAGACCATTTATGTTTCAAACTTAGATTTATATAGAAATGTATCTATGACTAGAAAGGGTATCTTCACAAAATGCAAAAGTCAAAATCAGAAAAAATAGTAAATAAAACCTTACTTTTAAAAAAAAATTAGAAAAAATATATCTAATTTCTTTGCTTGTGTGGAAAATTAAAAAAAACAATTCGAAAAAAGATCTGTCCTGAATTTATATTCTTAAAAAATCTTAACACAAACCATTTCTTTAAGAGAAACAGTAACTTTCGTGAAATGATAATAACTTAACAAAAAAACCTAACTAGCAATCACAGACATGGCCTAAAAAACATTTAAGTGAATTTGGCGCCATTTAAGTGTAAAGATTAAAGTCGTAAATGTTTGGAAGATGGCAGAACAGGAACCAACAAGCTGAATTTAATTTCAGAGATTGTCGAGAAATAATTGCGTCATTTGAGTTGCAATGAAAAGGAGTTAACCTAAGGTCGACATTTAAACAATACAAGAGATCTTTACGAGCTATTTATCGTTAGATTATAGCACCTCTATTTTGGAGAAGCACTGGCGAGAAAATGGATTGGATTATTTTCGGAATAACAATGAGTTTGAATTTTTTCTGACTCTCATGCTACTGATAAAACTTAGAATGTGAATCAGACGCAATTGTTTAGTTCGTCTGCTGACTCATTCATTTCCGAACAGATTTCAAATTATAACCAAATTGTCAAACTCTTTTACATAAACAATTCAATATTAGCCGAAAACAAATTTAAAGAAACAATTTTCATTAAAATAATCAATTTTCTCAGAACACAACCATTGCAGAAGTGGAAAAAACGGCACATAAACATCCTTAAATGGGTGCAAACAAATGTTCATGTAAAAAGTTTCATTAAAATAATGCAGTGAATGAGATAATTGTAAATTAAAGCCCAGATTCTATTATTATAAAGTAAGTCAAGCTGCTTGAGATTGTTAGCAGATCTAGTGATAATTTGGTGAAAGTGTTGATGAAAACAGATAAAGATGCAGGCATTGTCTCATCAAGTACTAGACGCCATAAGGGGATTTTTTTTTTCAAGAGTAGATTAAATAATTGGAATGTTTTTTTTAAATGAATGGAGTTTTACTTCCTATTTTTCTGCACCTTATGGGCTAATGTAGACAGGATTTAATTAATGAGAATATATATTAAGACACAATGATACTGATAAGAATTTACAATGTTTCAACAAAGTTACCTCCATTTTTATAAAGCAATCAATAAATGTAGTAATTTAATCCATTTTAAGATACATGTCCTGATACATTGAGGAATGAATTTTTCCTTTTTAAGCACTTTACTGGAATAAGGTGTGTGTATCATGTAAAGCTTTTACCTCTATTTAAAAGCTAAAACATATCCAAACATTATAGAACTGTTGATTAATGTAGGGTTACCTTCATAACCACTTAAAGGGATTTGCATAAGTCGATGAGAAAGATTTAAAGGTTACCAGTGGTGCCCACAGCAAGGTCATATTTGCCTTTCCTGAACAGCTGATGTTAGACCATATATTATGGAGTATTAACCCAGTTACCTTATTTTTGAGAAATTAACATGTGCAATCATCTGATTGGTCAATCACTAAAATTAATTTAAAATTTAATTTCATTATCCAATCAGATAACTGTATTTCTTACAATTTTAGTTCTCAAGAATGGTCAATATGAGTATATATTCATCAGTGAACTTACCCTGGTGTCATAAAGTAACAGAACCCCTTAAAGTCTGGAAAACTCATAATACTTAGTCATTTTTGAAAAAATTGATCAAATTATTAAGCGTTTTTCAATGATCAAATGCATCTTTATGGATAATTACTTAGTTTTTTTGCAGTGCGTTCATCGAACGCACTGCTTTGTTTTCGAAATGTCTTTTTTTTTTTTTTTTTTTTTCGAATTTTACCCTCGATTATTTTCTAAGAAGGCAACTTGCTGCAAACTACCTGTTGCTGTCTGCCATTCAAACTGCGAGACTACTATTTGTTAAATGTAAAATGACGTCATTCAGAGTGACCGGAAACGAGCTGTGGGCAATGGCTTCGTTTTGGTTTTTGCCATTTATTACCTCTATTTTTCAACTGATTTTGACAGAACTTCTTTTTTAGCTTCTTTTAATTGCTAGCTACATAACTGCATTTTTAAACTGCTAATTTCACTATTTTTGTAGCTGACTTTTTTAATTTTATTTTTTGCGTTTTTATCAACTTCTACAATTTTATTCCCATCCACTTGAAAACTTATATATAGATAGAAACTTTTAATGCGATCAAAAATCATTATTCAAATTTTCTAAATGACTTCCGGTTTTGACGTTATTCGCTTTTGAACTTTAACAATTCAACTTCCGGAATTTTGAAGATATTTCAAAAATTCTTTTTGCTATATGCTAGAAATAGTCATGCAAAAAAACGAAGATGAAAATATCCGGACCGGAAGCAAACAATAAACCGCCATATTGAAACGTCAAACTTTTGTAAAATTCAAAATGGGGCCTCAGGGGATAAAGCGATTTTCGTTATTTTTTTTTAATATCTAATAACTAGAGTCGATTGCGCAACTTTGTTTAGAAGCCGAATTTTGAATTTTTATTTTTATTTTATTTCCATTTTAATTTTCTTGGTAATGGCCAAAATTTTAAAGCTCCATATTTCATGACCTTGACCTTTGGTGACCATGTGACCTGAACACGATTTATTGCCCTTGTTGATATCTATCCACGTATATAATCATTTGTATTGTGCGATGTTTACTTCCGGTTTTATAGATGATCGAAATTTGTGATTTTTATTTTTAAAGAGCTCTGTCACGTGAACTAATTTATAAATAACAAAAATTCCTATTGAATCTTATTACGGTTTGTATGCTCTTTGTAATGATATATAAAACTACATATTTCCACCAAAAATGCGCTTTTTAGTATTTGAAAATTTTATATTTTCTTCTCTACTAACTGTGCGTAATTTTCTTTAAAACGAAATGGGGCCTCTGGAGATGCTCCGATTCGTGTAATTTTGATATCTATAGAATGTAATTTCGATTGCTGAATTATATTTGGAAACAGATTTTTGAATTTTGATTTTGATTTTGATATTTTATCTGATAGTAATATATAAAAACTTCGATTGGTCGTACATTATCTTGACCTTTGGTGCCCTTGTGAGCTGCACAAATGTGATAGCTCTCGATAAGATCTATCCATTGATATATTATACTTTGTTGTACGATGTATGCTTTCCGTTTTATCAGCATTTGAAAATTACGAATTTCATCGTTAAAACCTGTTTATTGAATTATGCGTTTGGGCGATCTAGATGACACAAGTTTCAGCGAACCGATTATGCTTTGAAATAAAAAGACTTATACTCTGTAAAATAACGTTACTGTTCTACAGATACTTTCAGGGACAGTTTTAAGGCGTATATCAAAACTGCTACGCACTGCGTCAGAACCTCGCGAAGCCTGTGGATCTAGTTTATATTTATTTTTATATGTTATTTATGACAGCATTTATATTTACAGATGAATAGAGCTCTTATTGTGCAAGTTTAAAATTTTCAAATTTTTTGTTCATTGTAAGACCTATTATCCCTTTAAGTATTTGAGAATAGGGCCTAAGAAACCTAATATGAGTATCAGCACAATAATCATAATCAATAATACACTTAACACCAAGAATACTAAGATGGAGTGTTGGTAATACTGACAGAATAGCTGGAATTAAGGTATCATTGTTACTCACTTTGTTCTTTAAACCACTCAATCAAATTAATGACAGAGCAGGATTATTCAGTGCAGATTTTTCCCTCTCTTATACAATAGTTCTCATTGGTTGATTTAAATGTATTTGCTGTCTATCAATAAAGCTGTGATTTATAAGATCAGTTATCCTAACTATTATTGATCCTGAATGTAAAATAGTGCAAAGTGAAAATAGATGTATGTACAATAAGATGCAGATTCATTTCATATTTGCTGTTTTTTGAGTGTCACAATGCCAATACTGTTAAAAGATATTTTCCCTTTTCCTTTTTGGATACAATTATTTCCTTAACATATTTTGGGGGACAGTAATATGAAAATTTAGAAGGGATGACACCCTTAGTTTTGTTTGCATACGGAACCGCAGTGGTTCAGTTAGTTACATGCTTTCTCGCTAACCAGAGATCCAGAGTTCAATCCAAGCAAATGTCAAGATGAACTTTAGGATGTCAGAGATAAAGGTCAAAGGGCTTGACATTGTTGACAATAAGCTGAGTACGATGGCAAAATTTCCCTCATTAAACACTGCATGGGGTTGCCCATCTTCATAAGCCCATAAGGTGCAGAAGAGTAGGACGTAACACTCCATTCATTTCATTTCTGCTTGCAAAACACATACAATGTTTACTAGTTGTGAAAACATGTGCTTGAATAATTTACACTGTGTAATTAAGGTCTCGAACAATTTATCTTCAGGACATTGTCTGGTTGAAATCATGAGATGTAGACAGTGCCTCAGATAAAAAATTGTCTACAGGTCAAAGATGAACTCATCTTGAAACAAAGCTCAATTGAATTTCTCATAATATTGGTAACAATTACAACCACAGTAATGGACATAAATGATGTGACATTTGTGTGCAGTGACAATTGATATTCACTAGGGACAGGCATTTAAATTAAAAAAAGAGCTATCTCATTGATTTCAATAGGAACATGAGTCATTGGGTAAGAGATGCTCGAGTTTGTCAGTGTCACAATAGAGATTGAATTTTTAATAGGTGCCCTCATGGGTTAGCAATGACAATTATAATATGGTATTCAATATTTCATAGAGTCTTGATTGCATCATCTTGCTTCATAAGTTACAAATAATCACTTGCTACTGAAAATCAATTGCTGGGAAATGCTTTGTAATTAGTGATGTTAATGTTAATGTTAAGAATTTTAAAATAATCATATTTTGTCCAAGAAATACAGGCTTTTAAATCTGATAGAGATCAATTTCAGCTATTTTGGTCATTTGTCATATTTCAAATCTAATACATTGTAAAGATATCTGAACAACAGAAGCTAAACTTTCAAGAATTTTTTTTGAAAGAGAAAGGGAATTGAAAGGTGACATTCAATTTAAGTAATACAGATAGCTGAAATTAAGCTTGCAGATTAAATATTTAGACTGCAAACTGTATCCTTATATGAAGAACCTGAAAAACCTAAGAGTAATAGTGTAAGATGTGCAATTTGGCTAAGAAAAAGTATAACTACATTTATCAAGCAAGAATGTATCATAAAACAAAATAGAAACTGGGTTTTTTTCTTTTCTGCATGAAATGATAAGATGTTTCCTGTAATTCCAAATCATTTGACAAAATACGCAGAGAACTGAAATCCAATGGCAGCAATCAAAAAACAATTTTGGTTTATTAATCTAATGACTTTTGGTTGGTGATAACAACTAAGGGAGATAATTAGCAATAAATACTTCCATTATAGTGTAATCATATTAAAACCACACAAAAACATTTCTAATATTAATATTTACTCTTTCAGTTCTCCGGGGAATAGTAACCAGTATTGGAAGTTGACTGAAGAACTGTACAGAGACAGTGAGGTGTGGGTCCAATGATGAATGAAGACAAGATGAAATCATTAGTGAAGTCAGTCAAGGGTATAATTAGAGTAGAGGACTTCTTTGTTTCAAGGCTTGCCACCACCTGGGTCCACCAAGCTGGGGACTGCTACTACATTAGATGTCAAGTTCTGATTAACACCTCCTAGTCTAGAATCAACCCACTCTTCTTCTATTTTAATATCAGGCCCTCGGGCTGGAATTTACACGCTTGAAAAACATTCATCATAATTTTGGAAGCAAAGAGCATCTTTAGACGGATATCAATTAGGCTCATTATTATCAATTTTAATATGTTAGAATAATTACACAGGGTCTGATGTCCGCAGGTTGTCATCCAGGCCAAAAGGCTTCTCTATTCTCTAATCTTTACAGCAATTAACATATTTAATCCCTTGACTCAGCCATATTTAAACCAGATAGTCCTCCAGCTATTTTCACTTTATTTCAAATTACAAATTTTTCTCATTATCTGTGAAATTTCATTTGTGAATATTTAATAGGAACGCCTAATGTTTTGTTTGATCAGGAATTTTAAACTGGAATTCAATTTAATCTCAGACTGGATTTATATTCCTTTAGTCAAGAGAATTTTCCCCCCAATGACGCATGCAAGAGCTCACTTCATTTACTGTTTTATCAAGGTAAAATCTGTCATGTTTTGATGTAGCAAACTGACATGAAATTATAAGTTTCTTCTTTTTTATTCTCTTGGAGCTGTCTGAAGAAAATTTTGTGAGAACAGCTCCTTTCTGCTCTTTCCATTTTCAAACTTTAAGATTGTGAGAATATATACACATACGATCTGGGGAAACTATATAATATTCCCACAACATCAGTGGACATCCTTCACATAGGCCCTCTGCACATCTACACATTGACAAATTCAAACCCATGGCTTTATGAAGTATATGTCCTAAGTTGCTACACCTGACTGGGCTACTGAAGAAGGGCTACATCATGAAGTGTGCAATGAGTCAATTTTCTTACGAAAGTTGCATTTCCGAACCAGCCTGGTTTTATTTTTTGTAAGAATTTGAGAAATATGTTGATAGAAAAATGGAAGAAAGCATTCTATTCCAGGTAATATTTTGTTATTCAGTTGTTAGGAAGTTTATCCCCCTTACAGATAAAAATCATTAAGAATGGAATGTAAACAAAATGTGAATGTTACTATCCAGATATCTGACTCCATTTTTTTTATCTTCTCTTCTCTAATTTCCTGAAGTAATCATTGAAGATGAAAATCACTCAGGTTACAGTTTTAACATCAACAACTTTCACTAATTTAACGTGAAAAATTAATTTTCTTTTTTTCTTCCAACAAATCAATGTAATCTTTTTTAATTCACTGGGTTTGACTAATCCCCTCAATCAGACAAAAAACACAAAAACAACGTTTAGAACCATTTATCAGCATCACAACATGGTCGTCCAAAAATCAGAAATATCCATTATCAAATTAAATCTGAAATCCTTAGAAATTAAATTACGTTCCGGAATAATGGAGGACTCCCCTGTTTTTTCCCAGATAAGCATTTGATCTGCTTGAAGTTGGCCGAACAACAGGATTACGGCCCCAAGATGAAAGTAACCTAAGTAACATCAACATGTTACTATCATATTATCCATGTTCTAAGGGGATTAACTCTAAATACTTCATCGACTCCAATACTAATCCTGGCTTAGCCAAAAATTACAAAATTGATCAATTGACCAAATAAATCTTTTTTAAATGATACATGGCACATCTTTTCTGAAGTTTTAAATATTTTTTGATGTTTTCAGAAGAATTGAAACAAGATTTCATTTAATATCATTATATCTTAAACATGTTTGAAATGTTATGTGTGTAGAAAATGTAAGCTGTATAAAAAGTTCCACTTGGCCAAAAAGCTGGCTTTAAGCTAGCTTTTGTGTGTTTCCACTTGTTAATTTACTGAACCATTACAGTTCAGTGGAAACGCAAAAAGCAAGCTTGTTCAGCAATATTGAAGTACTAGTTTTAAGGTCGCACATGCAACAGCAGTAGTCTTATACATCGCGACCTTTCAATAATGTACCACTTATTTAGATCAAGACTAAAGTGGATCGGGAACCAGATAAACTCAGTGGAAAAACAGCTTGTTGGGCAATAAAGCTGGATTTAAAGCTAGCTTAACTTCACAATTCTAAGTGGGAACGCGGTTAATTACCTATCTCAAAACGCTGAATATGACATAAGCAACAACACGTCTTGGGTCAATTGTCACTACCAAGAAGTGAACAGATACCTACTGATCTTTCGTCAATATGTTGTTTTGGAATTGCTGATTTTGTGTTGTGGTTTTGATCAGTGCTTCATATTTTAATCCAAGACATTATTTTCTTGCTAAATTTTAAATGCATTGATTCAAATTTACATGTAGAGATGTAATTTCTGTTAAACAATTTTGGTTTATTATTGTTCACAAAAATATGTTCATTATACAATATAGTGTTTCAAAGAATTATTTATAATATAAAATTAAAATATTAAATCTTTTGTACAAAAGAGAATTTATCTTGCTTCAAAATATACTACTATTTATTTTTCTATATCAGATGCTCATAAATCAAAAACTGAACATTGTCAATGACTCAAAAAACAAACACTTAATGTCAAAGAGAAATTTGATTTTAATTATACATGACACAGCGTCATTATTTACTTATGACACTAACGTAATGATGTATAGAATATGACATATGACGGTAAGTGAAGCCATAAAAAAAACCATTGCATCATTACATGGCAATGTTTTTCATACTTTATTTACAATATATGTCATAAGGCATTATTATTTATCTATATTGTTACATGCATGAGTTCATGTCAGGATATTACCAAAATTTCCTGTCTCTTTCCATAATGTTTAACTCTCTGTCACTAATACATAGAAAAACACTTTATTATGAACATCACTGTGGGTTAAATTAGACCTGGAGTAGATTATAGATTTCTGGCGATTTAAAACTGAATAGTGGTTTTGACATGGTCTTATTTGCCAATTTTATAGAAATGAGAACAAAGCATGAATAACAAGTAATTTAATTTGATTGGTTGAGATTTCCAAGGGAGATTTTGATTGGTCAATATTTAGCTACAAATATGAAATATTTCTCACTTTACCACAAACCAAACTAAACCAAACCAACAACAACCAATAATAAATATTATGATCACAACGAGTTTTGGAAGAATGAGAAGACTGAGTTACTTACGCCACACCATCCAGGGCCGAGTTACACTGCCATGTCATTCGACACGTCCAGATCTGAAAATTTATCAACAACCAAACCAAACCAACAGCACAGAACCATCTAATCTGAACCAATCCAACCACCAACTACTACGAATATCAACAACTACCTAGTTTGCGATATCAGCAATTGCTGGAAGCGAACGTTAACTCGCCATTTACCTACCTACCACTTTACCACAGCTTCAATAAAGTATGATAAATGGGGTGTTATTTAGATGGACTTGCCGCAGGGTTCAAATATAGTTTTATTCCCTGTAATGAGATATTGAATGTATATTTGGTTAAGGTTGAAATTTGTTTCGGAAAAGTGAAAAGTTTGATTTTCAGAAATTTCTTGAAAACTTGCAGTAGTAAATGATGCATGTCATATGGGTCGACACAGGAAATAGTTTCGTCTTTCCGATGGAAATTAGTCTGGTTCTTCAGATGGGACAATCATCTGAGACCTGTTTGCTATATATAGGTTGTGCATGTTGATGATTTCTTGACAGTTTGAATTTGCTAAAAGAGTAGGCAAACGCTGCTATCTAGGCAAAATTACCCTCTTTGCCCAATGCATTGTGTTGCCCATGGTGTTGCCCATAAGTTTATTAGGTACAGAAGGGTAGGACGTAAAACTACATTGTGAAAAATTTTCTTTCATTACAGCAAATATTTTCTGCGGAAGTTGGGCAAGCTTCAGATATATCAAGTGATGAAGTGAAAAAGTAAAAAAAAACATATTCCCTTCAATTATGACAAAATCTTTTAACTCTATCGGCCTATGAATATGATAAAATTATTTTCACAGATTATTTAATTTAAATCATGAATAAACAAATCCTGTTTTTCTGAAAATGTGATCTAATGATATTGCATCTGGCCCTAGAAATATGATATTAGGTGGAACTCATCTTATTTAGATACAAATGGTTTTCACAAATATACAATTTAGGGTGTGCATTACACATTATTGGCATGATCTTTTTCATATCTATGATAGACCACGAAGACAAGATGTATTCTTCAACACTCAAACTGACATTGATAACTCTTCATTTGAAAATCTTCTTCATTTATAAATAAACATGTCAATCTCAGCTTCAATTATGCAATTTACTTACACTAAATGGTATATTATTATATTTATGAATATATTATATTTGTTTACTGAATTTCACTAAAATAATAATTATAATTTCTAATATAAACAAATACAACATTCATATTCAGTCTGTTATGGCAGACTGTTTATATTTCTAAAGGGCTCACTTTTATTAAAAAGAATGTGAAGCTTAGCATACAAATATATTCAACATAATTACACACTTTTTTGTCCTATAAAATAAAAAAGTGAAATGTCATATACAATGAGACGAATACCTTCTCCGCTATAAAGCGTTCCGTTCTCCGTTCGGACAAGGCAGTGATAGAGAAATACCCTGTTTGCATCAATATCATAACAAGCATACAGAGACCGGTTCCAAAATAATATAAGCTTCATGAAAGAGGTAAGTATTGATGTCCCAGAAGAAAACCAGCAGAAAAGGTGAAGGTCTGTCAATGCGCAAGTGATCTGTTCTTGGTATGCTTTGCGTTTACACTACTGCAATTTATCGGGCTGAGAACTGTTCCGAGACCACCTTTTTGAGGTGGGCCGGAATTCCAACCTTTCTGAGAATGCTCGACAGGTTTCATCACACAAAATTTATCTGTATCGCTCTGAAAACGGATAAATTTTAAGTACCGGTATACACAAGGTTTTAGAATGGTCAATAAATTTCAAGTCTCAATCTTGTGCAAAAGAGATTTTATTAAGACATAACATAAATTAAACTAAAAGTAATTGATGAACAAGGCTTCAAACTTCTCTTGAGTGGCAACTAGATAAACCTAGTTGTACTATTCATAAAACATAAAGTAATTGTTGGAAACTCTACTAAGCATGTTTTAATTTAGTTTAATGGATTTTTACTTAGTTTAATCTACTTACTAGATTATAGAGGGATTCTGTTGAATAGTTTTGATACCAGGGAAGTCTGCTGATAAACAGAGACTCATTTTAAGTTTAAAAATTTCAGTTTTTGGGTCAACTAAGAGGTAGTCTACCTTTAAAAGAATGCACCAAGTTGAGTTGTAAAGTATTGAAGATAAACCTAGTTGCATTATTTAACAAATATCATGACATATTTTTATAACAGAAAATTCAATATATTGATAACACAAAACAATAGAGATATTATTTTAATTCTGTGAAATCATTGATTAGCCAGCAATATTACGCCATGTTTTTCTAGGTGTAGGATTCACAGGTTGAAAAAATACTCTCCAACAAAAGCCATATTTGTCAAACCCGTTATCGTTCCTTATGTCAATACCCAATCAAAAATGTATTTGTACCATAATGTCAATAAAAATGGATGGGTCGATTAGTGGCCCCAGAAATATCCAACATTATAAATAGTAGGCCAGCGCGCTAATGATGTTTGGTTTGCACTCGGTCATAGAATGCCCCCAGACACGTCTTATTGTATTTCAATGGTAAGAGACTGTACACAGTCCTTTGATGTATTTGAAGGAGGACAACACACACAAATTAGAAATAGATGTATTTTGGTCATCAATTTGCTAAGAGAGATTGAATGCAGTACGAGGCACTCGTGAAAAATTCAAAGAAACTTTGAGTGGTCTATTCCACATTTCTTTAGCCCCCCCGGATATTTTTCAACAAAATCCTGAACAAGATTTGGTAATTGTACAAACTTGATAATGACAAAGTGTTGTAGAAACATAGTCAAGCTTATAATTTGTCAGATTTAGAAGTAGAAAATAAAAATACTACACATTAATTTAAAGATGACATCCCAGGTAGAAAAGGTGCAGCATCAAAAATGGCTGAAATTTACTAATAAGATGAACTGTTATACATGTATATCACTCCGAAATGTAAAAAAAATTGCAATTTTTAAAGAAAATGAATAGATTTATTTCTTCCAAATATTCATTGTGATGATGGGTTTTGGGTTTCTATTATCGCGTGATTTCATTCATTCTAGAATTCGCACAAAGGAAAGGCATTGCTGAAGGTTTACGACCACTGTTTTCAAATGAAATTGAATAGTTTTATTTATCCCAAATATTCATTGTTTGTGATGATTGGTTTTGGGTTTCCGTTATCGCAAGTTCTCATGATCACCTCCTAGTGTGATTTCATTCATTCTAGAATCCGTACAAGAAGCATTGCTGGAGGTTTACCACCGCTGTTTTCTAATAAAATTGAATAGCTTTATTTATTCCAAATATTCATTGTTGTGACAATGGGTTTTGCGTTTGTGTTATCGCGAGTTCTTGTGATCACATTCTCACGCGAATTCGCAAAGGAAACGCTTGCTGAAGGTTTTATGCTTTTTTTATGCTAATGAAAATGATTAGTTATATTTATGCCAAATAAGGTTATTGCATAATAATCCATAAATCGGCGTATTACCCACATCGAATCTGGGAGGGCTTCTTTAACACTTTTACTATTTGCTTATTCTTATTCAATTTTCATTGAGAAACATCCTCTATTTGTTAATCTGAATCAGATAGCTCAAGAGGGTGGTACAAATCTTCTAAAGATTGTAAACATGTAATTCCTTAATTGCACTAGAATAAATAATTTAACATTTCAAAGAAATAATACGCTCTTGCAAAACTACCTTGCACAGGTGACAAAATGTTTTATTTTCTTTCTAATAGAAATATTTCAATAGAAATAGTTTAATGATGAAATAAGATTCATTGAAATCATAACCTTTAACCTTTACTTTATGAAAAGAATACATCAATATAAAAAACATTCACAAATTTTATTTTCGTAAGATATGCATAGATTCGGATCAATATGAAAGAAACTAATTGACCAATTTTTTTTTATCAAATTTTATTTATAAGTTGAACCCATTAAGCTAAAAATTCTAAAAAGTTTAGCAAGGTACCAATTAGGATGGCCAAATAATTTCAAATTAAAAGGTCTAAAATTAATAATACAACCACACATGGATGAAAAATTACACCTGTTTCAACAATGGTGCATGATTGCACTTTGACCTTTCAATTACACTGAGTCTTATATGCACTTGGAAAAAATGAATGAATCAGGAAATAGGAAACTCTAAAAATGAACTCAAAGTAGGTGTCAGTGAAAATAAAAACTCCATTAGGCAGGAGCAAATATAAACCATATTTTATTATTATTATTCATTTTTGACATACATAGAAATGATAAACGGTCATTAAGTGGCATGTGTTCAGTTAAAATCCATTAAGAAATTCTCGGGCTAAAAGCAATGGGTTGTTGACTGGCTGCACGGAATTTCAGGGGGGAGATTGTCACTCATTATCTTGAGTTCTAACATGTGTATGATATTAAAATGTCAATTTCTGTGGGCAGAAAAAGTCAGCTCATAAATCTTTACTGTGGTGCCATTTTTTTTGCCTGTTGGTTTACTCAATTAAGTTGGACGGGGAAAACAACCTGTGTTAAAGTCCAGACCACCCTCGATTTTCTTCTATAAACCTCTATAAATCTACTTTTCCTTATCAATTTCTGTAGAGAGGGAAGAAAAACGACGTCTGCAAATACTATTGATAATCTCAACCTCTTGACACTACATCCCATAATTCCATGTATTTATTA
Organism: Nipponacmea schrenckii; assembly: GCA_030562195.1. Taxonomy (NCBI): domain Eukaryota; kingdom Metazoa; phylum Mollusca; class Gastropoda; family Lottiidae; genus Nipponacmea; species Nipponacmea schrenckii. The sequence goes on from JAUJPP010000002.1 coordinate 1,089,097, forward strand.
GAAAAAACTTTCAAACTTTCAGACTGTTTTTATCTCTTAAGTTAGAGATCACACCAAAAGTTATTTATCAAAAATTTGAAAAGGCATAAAAAGTAGAGTTATGTTTATTCAATATTTCAACAGAAATGAAATGAGATAGTGTTAAGACAGTAAAATATGGAATTTGTTTTTTAGGTTTGATAGTTTGATTAATGCAAGATGGTTGGATAAAAAACATTCTCTTATCTTCAAAAACACAAAATGGCCTTGACTACTCCTAGTTCTTTACTTGCTATGCACAAACCTACCAAACCTGTCAAAATCTAATCTTAAAGGAAGAAAACTCTAAGCCCTAGAATTCAAGTTTAAATTGGGCTACACTTCAATAACTATGGTGAGCATGTGTACCTAGACAGACAGGATATACCAACACTTCTGAACACCAGAAACAACTAATCAACTTGAAAAAAGAATAACATTGAGGCAGTTTCCTTCATTGCAAACTTCATGGCATTGTCAAATCTATTAGAAAAGAAACAACTTAGGTTCACAAGTCCGCAGCGACAGGGATCCTTTCTACCAGCTGGTCTTTGGCAAACCTCTTGGCATTGATCTTTCCGGGATTATCCGTACCCATTTACAGCTGGGTTGACTAGAAGCACAATCAGGTGCAAGATTGGGATGTAAAACTCCATTTTATTTAATTCAAATGATCCAAATCTCATTATGCATAAAAAAAAACTAAGATGCAAAAATACATCAAACTCTAATTCAAAAAGTGTATGAAAATCTATTTCAGTCTAACAAAGTACCACTCAAATAAAATTTCAGGTCAACTCATTTGAATACAATAGTTTAAATGGCATTTCTAAGCCACAGTTCTTTTTTTTCACTAGACCACCATGAAAGAAGCAATGAATAAGAAAATTATTTACAAGAAGGTGTAACATTAAAATGAAAGGGGTCATCACCTCTCCATTACTGTGGGTTAAAATCAAAGAGTTGTAGTTCGTTTATATTAAAAACTGATGATAAACTAGTGTTAACAATATTCCAGGGCGTTTATATTTTCCATCAACAGAAATTAACACTTATCAATTTTTACTTATCAGATAAGGATCTGAATCTTGTATATTTTGTTAATAATTTGTATTTAGTCAGAATTAAATGTAAAACCCTCAGTATAAATATTCAAGGGGTACTGCAGCTGGCAAGTAATAGTGCATTCAGATGAATAAAGTTAAGGTGGCTTAACTATCAACTGTTCTTTGAGTCTGGTTTTAAAAATCGTCTGAAAGCTGCCTTAACTTGAACCTACTTCGAAGGTGGCTTAAAACCGGACTTGAATATTTAAGCCAAAATAGTTTGGCTGCTTGAATGCTACTGACTTAAATTAAGCCAAATATTATGTTTGCGCGTAAACATTATAAATGCTATTATAATGCACATGGATAATGAAAACTGTAAATCCTGACTCGAAGAAGAATATAGTTAACCCGGCTTAACTCAAGTCATAAGGTCATGCTTAATCTCAACTTTGGCATGAAATCCAATTTGAACCTTGTAAAAGAATTTGGCATAAAAATTTATTTTTATCATTTGTTCTATAACTACATAACTTTACATTTTAAAAATAACGTGAACCAAAACACATCTGTTATTGATTGAGTATATTTTCATTTGAGAAAAAAATACTGAAAAACAAGTGAAACATACTATTGTATGTCTACAAATATTCTAAATACACCTTTCTAAATAATGTTAACCCAATCAGTTTTACACCTGTACACCCTTTTTCTCCATGTCTTGACATTTTCCAGCCCTAATATCAGCAAGATACAAGAAAAAAACATGAAAATGTTCTAAATGTCATATTATGATAAGTTAATTTAGTTCTGGAAAACATATTATTATTGCAGTTGCATCTGAGTTGAATCATATTATGATAACCTCAAAGAACCAAATCCTCTAATTTCATTTCTAGCACACATTGTCTTCATTTTGAGGAAATTTGTACAGAGATAAACTTGCACTTTCATAATATTGGGATTTGCCTTGTTTTGCGACAGAATTTTAAGAATGTTGGCAGACTATGATTGTTGGGAAGGGCAAGTAATATTATCCAGAGAGGCAATGGTGTGGTCTTAGTTGAAGTGATGAAATTTGTCCATTTCAGAGGGGCAATCCATTTTTTCAGATCTTTAGGTTGTTGGGTTTAGGTTGCTACAGTGAATTGGGCAGTACCAGTATTATTATAGTCATACCTGGGTTAAGCAAAATATTGAAAGTAGCTTCATGCTTCTTGTTGCCAATGACCAATTACCCAATACATTATTTAAGCCATGATACCTTATTAAAGGGACTCTGAATATGTTTCCTAATTACGTATTTCGACTTTGGCGAAAACGTATTGTAATCGTTCGGATTATTTTATTTTATTTTTTTTTTTGTAATTCTTGGATGAGTTTGCAGACAAACTGGTAAAAGGTGCAGAAATTCTAAATCTACAGTTGATCTTAGAATGATTTCTATTATCAAATAAAACAAAACCGGAAGTTCTATCTCTGACAGGAAGTGAGAACCGGAAGTTCAGGTTTTTTTGCTTTAGCACGATTATTTTCAGTTCGATTTTGACCGGATTTTCAGATTTGAAAACTTCAATGTATTTGTCAACTAACAATTATAGGTTTTATGCAATTAGGTTAAATATTTTACCCACGATTTGCAATTCAATATTCAAGGGTCATCGGCAAAAATTTCAGACCGTGATTTCTCCTTTAATATAAATGGTAAAATTTTGAAACTTTACCAGTTGATAGGCGATATGTTTATAATTTTTGAAAAAATGTGAAAAAAAAAATTCCACTTCCGGTTTAGCCTCAAATGACGTCATAACGTAACTTCCGGTCTATAACTGCTAGGTGAAAAGTGAAAACTGTTTTATAAATAACTTGTCAATAGTAATTGATTTGACCTAAATAATTAGGTCAAGCTGCCATATCGGCCGCCATTTTGAATTTTCGTTACAATTCTTAAATCCGAAATTCAGACACTACTGATAGACCGATTTTGATGAAATTTAGCACATAGATACAATGGATCATTATCTACCTTTTCTTGGAGACCGATTTTCAAATTTCGTATTTTCTTTCGAATTATTTAAATTTCGATTTTTTCAAAATTAGGTCACTTTAACGGGTACGGAAGGTGTGACCCACTTAATCTATGACCTTGAAAATTAGGTCAAATAATATTCAATATATTGTCTACGAGTAGATATTTTTTAATTTGGCTTACTTAAAAAATTCATAGAGATAAGTGTACTTAAATACAGCAAAAATTGATAATTTTCATATTTTCGCCATCATAAACCGTTACGGAAGGTGTGACCTAATTATTTTATGACTTTGAAAACTAGGTCAAATGATATTCAATATATTGTCTAGATGTAGGTAATTGCAAATTTAGCCTACATAATATTTTAAGGCTCTCGAAATACGTTCATAATTGTAAGCAATTCTAGTTTTGTATGTGTTTCGGAGACCCTGTTAGCCTCTATTTCCACTGTTTTAATTTTCAATGTGGTTTCTGCTATTCCATTAAAACTAAGTGTTTGATGTCGCAACTAATAAAAGGCAATTTAAATATCATACAAGCATATTTTGGGATTAGTCAACAAAAAGTTAGTTTAGTAGAATTGTAGGACTAAAAAGGTCTGATTAAATATTGTATTGATACAAACTGATGCTATCAGTACTGTTTCTGATGCACCTTCATTTTTAAGAAAACCTCTCTACAATCCCTTTAAATTTATAGCTTATTCAGTATTCAGCTGAAATGTTGTCTACTGAATGATAGATGCAATTCAAAACAAGTATTCTATCCCCGTTGCCTAATCAATTTATACCATATAGAAAAAAATCTATAAGAATTAAAATGCCAAAATATAATTCTATCCCATGTTGTTATAAAGAAGTCAAATGCCAATTTTCATCTATCATAAATATATCCTTGAATAAGACATAAAAGTGTCAATCAATATAATATGCATTTATTTCACCCATTTTCTTATACCACATTGAATACAAATTAGTTTTTGGGGTAAAAACTAATATCAGAAATTACGAAATTGTTATTCAAAAAATTAAATGAAATAAAACTGCTCTCACTGCACCTGCATATCTGATGCATAATCAAAAAGAAATATGAAGAATAGCTGTGAAATATGTTGAGCACATTTTCATTAATATCAGAAGAAATAGTTGAATGTAGGTGCTATATAGAAATCTTCAAAATTGAAATCTTGGGGATTGATGGATTCTTGATTATTTATCTAATGGTCAAGAGCAAATTTAAAAAAAACTAGATCCCCAGGCTTCGCGAGGTTCTTACGCAGTGCGTAGCAGTTTTGATATATGCTTTAAAACTTCCCCACAAAGTATTGGTAGAACAGTAACGTTATTTTACAAATTATAAGTCATTTTATTTCAAAGCATAATTTGTTCGCTGCAACTCTTGTCATGTATATCGCCCAAACGCATAATTCAACAAACAGCTTTTAACGATGAAATTCGCAATTTTCAAATGGCGATAAGACGGAAAGTATACATCGTACAGCAAAATATAATATATCAATGGATAGATCTTATCGAGAGCTATCACATTTGTGCAGTTTACAAGGTCACCAAAGGTCAAGATTAAAATATACGACCATTCGAATTTTTAATATAGTACTATCAGGTAAATATCAAAATCAAAATTGGTTTCCAAATATAATTCAACAATCGATATTACATTTTATAGACATCAAAATTACACGAATCGGATCAATTCCAGGGGCCCAATTTCGATTTAAAGAAAATTACACACAGTTACTAGAGAGGAAAATGCAAAATTTCCAAATATTAGAAAGCGCGTTTTTGGTGGAATTATGTGGTTTTATATATCATTACAAAGAGCAGATAAACCCTAATAAGATTCAATATGAATGTTTGTTATTTATGAATTAGTTTACATGACAGAGCTCTTTAAAAATAAAATTCACAAATTTCAATCGGCTATAAATCCGGAAGTAATTATTGGACAATACAAATGAATACATCAGCGGATAGATATCATCAAGGGCAATAAATCGTGTTCAGGTCGCAAGGTCACCAAAGGTCAAGGTCACGAAATATGGGCCTTTAAAGTTTTGATCATTACTAAAAAATTAAAATGGAAATAAAAAAAAAATCAAAATCAAAATTCAAAAATAGGCTCCCAAATATAATTGCGCAATCGACTCTAGTCATTAGATAAGAAAAAATAACGAAAATCGCTTTATCCTCTGAATTTGAATTTCAAATTTTATAAAAGATTGACATTTCAATATGGCGGCTTATCGTTTGCTTCCGGTCTGGATTTTTTCATTTTCGTTTTTTTGTATGAATATTTCTAGCATATTTCAAAAAGAATTTTTGAAATATCTTAAGAATTGCGGAAATAAAATTAAAAATTTTTAAAGGCGAATTACCTCAAAACTGGAAGTGATTTCGAAAATTTGAAAAATAATTTTTGATCGCATTAATAGTGTCTATCTACCTAAGTAAGTTTTCGGGTGCATCGGAATAAAATTGTAGAAGTTGAAAAAAACGCAAAAATTTAAATTTAAAAGTCAGCTATAAAAGTAATGAAGCTAGCAGTTTTAAACTGCAGTTAAGTAGCTAGCAGTTCAAAGAAACTAACAAAAGAAGTTTCGTAAAATCAGTTAGAATATAGAGGTAATAAAGAGCAAATCCAATATAACAACATTGTCCACAGCTCGTTTCTGGTTGGCCTAAATGACGTCATTTTACATTCACCTGATGATAGTCTCGCAGTTTGAATAGTAAACAGCAATAGGTAGTTTGTAGCTAGTTGCCTTCTTAGAGAACAATTGAAGGTAAAATTCGAAAAAAAAAAATAGTCATTTTGAAAACAATGCAGTGCGTTCATCGAATGCACTGCAAAAAGGGCCTTTGTTGAGGCCTTAGGGATTTTGCCGATACCAAAAATAGGCCACAACTGCAACAAGCTTTGTATATTATTATTAATACTTTATGTCTTCATCATTAACCTAAACAGGAGCAGACACTTAGGCCTTAAACATTCATTTCAATTTTGAGTAAAACAAGCTTGATAAGCAGTGTCACATACAATTTCTCTAAATCAAATTTATTTGTCAATAGTGTAGACATTTATACATTTGAATATTTATACTTTCGAAAACCACTGTTTTTTGCAGTATTGGTGTCATTCAAAACACTTCGCTTTTCTCATGTTCAACCAGAATTGCAGCACTGGTCAATGGATCATCTCATGCTACTGATATGAGTGTTTGGATAAAATATCCTCAACAGGAAGGCTAAATGAATCAAAATGGTTATATTAAAATAATTTGGCCAATGTTCTATTGAGTACAGTAACTACTGTCTAAGATAACAAGACTGATAAAAAAAACTTCTAGAAATGATAAAATAATAAATTTCTAAGATAAAGATTGTATTTAGAACAATCAAGAAATTCTTACATGAACCTACCACCTGTTTCCATTCACACTTTCATCTTGATTCTTATCTTAGTTTTTCATGTATATGGGAATTCCTGCAATTGTTATGAGTACTTTTGTCTTTGATTTCAAAAAGGGGTGCATCTTTAATCTTTTCATGGAATTTCAACAGATGCTTTATGTTGATTTGCCTAGTCATTTTAAAATTGTTCAATCTGCTTCAAATGTAGATCACACAATATTTTTTTTTCAAAAACTTAAATTGCAACACGGAAATACTGTTTAATATCAAACTGAACATTATTTGATGAAAAATATCCACAGATCATTAATGAGTTTAATAATCAGCAGATGAAAAACAAAAGAAAAAAATTTACAAAAAAGTATTGCAACTGTATCAGCAAGGGTGAATTTTACTCATATAATAAAAACATTTTTTAATTCCTAACATATATTTGTGCTCATTCTAAAAATTAAACTATATTTAATATTATCTGAGAAGATTTCAGGTATTTATCTTGGCCTTGTCTAGTACAGTTTACTATAAATCAAGATAGCAAGCTGAGTTCTGGTGCCAAAATCCATAAAACTATGAAGTTATCAACATTATAACTGCAATGTTATATCTTGTGCAATGGCTGACTTGCTTCTCGGATACACATGTCAAAAAAGTTATCATAAGACAATAAATTGACTGACTCAATCAGTATTAATAGGTTTTACGTGGCATGGTAGAATTGGAGTGTCTGATACTAGCCTAGTGAATAAATGGTAAGGGGAAAAGATTCAGCTGTAAATTACTGATAAAAAAGAGAACCAATACCAGAAGTCATCTTCTAAATACCAAGGTTTCTAGATTGACTTTTACCAGCAAATTCTGTGCTATATTTAATCAATTGATACAAGGTTTTAGAAGGTAGTTTCAAACTTCAAATGATTGTATTTACTAGTATTATCTCATGATTTTGAACCTTCATGCATTATAAAAGTGCGGGTTTCACAAGAAAAGCAAACCATGCTTATTCTCTTTGAAATACCTTATTGTACTTCTCTTTGGAAGAGTGCATTTGGAGAATTTTGATTTAAAGAATTGTCTTGCCTGTACAGATTTTACTGTGTGCTCACATTTGTCAGTGAAAAATATAGACGTTGATGCAGAAATCTTTCTACAAGCACTTGATTGGATGTCCTTAGCCTATAAATATTCAGTTCTGGTCAACTTTAAGAATTTAGTACAAGAGTATCTATGTCTGATAAGGGTCAAAGTAGGAATGTTAATTTGTTTTGTTGCAACAATTATTTTGCATTTCAATTTATGCAAGTACAAAATTTAGATGTATACAAAGCAAAAATTACACATTTGAAAAAAAATTTTCAGTAAAAATCCATTTAAAATTATTTAGCTTATCCTAGAGTTAAAATATACACATACAGTATATGTGAATTTTAAGTCTAGTAGGAACCATAATAAAACTATTGCTGGAACTGAGGATGAAAATATTCCTGACACAGAGAAGATGTTGGGATAAGAAGATTTCAGTCTTCAGACACTCATTTTTCTCTGGCAATAAATCACTTGAGCTTTTTAAAAACTCTTGTCATAAATATTAGTTTAAGAGCTGCTAGCCAATTCCTGGAGAAATTCTGCAGAAAAAACTAGCACTGGAGAAAACTGGTGGATCAATATTAATCTTAACGAGTATCATTAATCAATTCTGTTAATTAATAATCTGTCAAAAACCTTTTAAAACTGACCTCCAATAAGGAGAAATATTTGCTTAAAAGAACAATCCTTTAGGAAATGGCATGGAAATCTTTTAATAGAGTAATTAAAAAAGGAACACACCATGCAGTGTATAATGGGAGAACTTTGTAGCATACTGTTTCTCTCTATTTAACTCAAAGAACCAGAAATCAAAAGTCTGAGAACTGACAAAATCAATGAGTAGAATACATGACATGAGTCAAATAACTTTTCTAGAACATTCAAGAAGGAAAAAAAATTTATATGATGAATGGAGTTTTGCATGAAAATCTTCTGCCCTTAATGGACTTATAAAGACAAGCAAAGCCATGCAGTGTGCAATGAGGGAAATTTTTTTTCAGTACAGAAGCATTATAGCCTATATAAGGCGAAGTGGCTTTTGTTTCAATGTTGTTCATTGTTTTATTTTAATTCTTAATTCTTATCTCTTAAATTTTTCAGCTCAATTCAACATTTGTCATTGAATTTTGACATTTGTAATTATTGAATTGAATACCCTCTTTCCATGTCAGTATCTCCAACCAGCATCATTGAGAAGGGAAAACCTAGTTGAAAACACTTAACACTGTCTTTTTGTAAAACATGAAAATGAAATGAATGCATTTTTATGTCATGCTTTTCTGCATTTTATTTATGGGCTAATGAAGAAGTGTCTTCTAAATGTTGCAGCCAGTTGAAAATTCTTGTGCTTATGCATGGCATTTCATTGATGCAAAGAAAATTTCTCATGGCACAGCCTGTGCTTCAGAAAGTAGGTTCTTTGTCAGCTTTCAAATCACAAACTAAACAATCTCTACTTTAACCAACAACATGGAAGTCTGAAGTTAAAGGTTCTTGCCCTAAACACTTTAAGTAATGTTGGCATTAATAATGGATTTATTAATTTTTCTAGTCAGAGCACTGAATACAAACATTATCTAAGTATATCATATTATGAATTTATTATTCATCCCACCAAGATCAAAGAGATCCTGTGATATGGATAGTATCTGCATTGTTCTGCCATTTAATCTTTGCCCAATTGCTATACTTATCAGTAGCCCTAGTTTGGAGGCAATAGGCTTGATGTCTAAAATGTGCCTCCATGAAAAACTAAATTATTAAAGGATTGAGTATGAAATACATGTAACTGCATGTAGAGAAAGATTGACCTTATTTTTAATGAAAGTTTCAATTTCAAGTCTCAATCAGTTTAAATAAAAGTCTTAACAGGCTACCTACATATTTTGAATTCCCCCAGGCTCCATTTAAACATTTTCAGGCAGATATTTGATGATGAGTAATAGATTCTGATCAGTCCACCAATTGCTAATGAACCAATCATCAGTGATTTTACATTCATACCTCCAAAAGTGAACAGTTGCTGGTCAGTAGAAATTGGTAAAATGTATAGCAATTATACAAAAGTCCTACATAAGATCCATTATCAGTTCATGTTTGCATGTTTAATTTAAGTCAGAATCAATTGACAAAATCTCACCTTAAATGTTTCACAATCAGAAAAGCTAAGTTTAGAAAGCGGGGTGAACTTCATCTCAACTCACTTAAAGGAGATTTGCAGAGTTGGAAATCCAATGAAAAAGGGTTCTTGTATGCCCTTTGTCAGGCAATTACTCCAAATTAGAAATATGAAACAGTACTATCTCAATCTAGAAGACCAAAATCTCTTCTTAGCAGGAAGTACAAAAGTGAACCACAACCTATAAACCTGGCTTAACTTTCATGTCCTTCTGACTGCTCACCAAAAAATACAGTAAACCAGGCTCAAAGAATGACTGATAGTTCACCTGCCTTAACTTCATTGTCTTAATGCAAACAATATTAGAATAAGCATGTAGATTTTCCTAAATATCAACTTTTTTCGGAATCATTTTTGAATTTTAATATGAGACAAAGTGAGTACATAACTTTAAATTGGACAGATTTTCCATACATTTTAAGATGAGTAAATTTCACAATTCCAGGAGGGAAATTAGAAAATGATGATTATCAAGCCATGTTCATCGAGTAACGAGTAAAAGCCTTGTTTCAGTCTATAGAACATGTCAGAAATTAATCTGACAAAGTGCTGAAACTCAGTTTCATATTAATTTTGATATAATAAATGTAAAAGAAGTTTAAAAATATTTCTGAGTTGGTTTCGTGATTCATGGTCATCAAGTAAAGTGATTGTAAGGTTTTTTTCTCAACTTTTCAAGTGTATCAGGGTCATATAGAGCATTCATCTACACTATTCCATTTTTCTAAAGTGTTTTGCAACATTACTATCATAAAAACTGTTTATAATTTACTACAACAATGAAATATTACATGAAATCATAAAAACCAAAGATAGACTGAAAATTTGAGTGTTGCTAAAAAAAAAAGAGGCATAAATGGATCTGATCCACATGTATGTATATTTCTTTTAAGTTTTAGATATACATTTCTTTAGGTTATGTATGTTAATTCTTAAGGTTAGTTAATGTATGTACATTTCTGTAGGTTTAGGTTAGTTAATGTATGTACATTTCTGTAGGTTTAGGTTAGTTAATGTTGTAATTTTGTAGGTTTAGGTTAGTAATGTATGTACATTTCTGTAGGTTTAGGTTAGTTAATGTATGTACATTTCTGTAGGTTTAGGTTAGTTAATGTATGTACATTTCTGTAGGTTTAGGTTAGTTAATGTATGTACATTTCTGTAGGTTTAGGTTAGTTAATGTACATTTCTGTAGGTTGTGTATGTAAATTTCTTTAGGTTATGCTTGACTTTTCTTTATATTAAGTATAATGTACTTAATATCTAATTCCTCTTAGATAATGCACATATTTTACCCTAGGTAATGCATGTACTTTCCTATTCGTTATGTATATGTACTTTTTCTTTGGTTATGCACATACAATGTAATTTACTTTAGGTTATGTATGTATATTTCTGTAGGTTATGTAGCTTGTATTTTAAAGAGAAATAACTTACCTCGCCATTAGGTAATGGATGAATATAGCCTCTTGAGAGAAAGATATTGTATAATGTTTCTATAGCCTGAAACATAAAACAGACAATTATAGTAAGGGCTACAGTCCATTATATTTTCCTAGATCAGGTCCAGCTCTATGTGTAACACTTTTCAAGAAGAAACTTTAGATTCAGTTCCACAAAAAGCTTGATAAATAATCTATTGTTATGGTTATGTCATAATGTCTTAATTTCAAGGCACCAATGTCAGGACTAACAAAATTGGTGCCTTATGACAGAAAATGGGATATAAATATTGGTAATATCTCCTTAGGGATTGATAGTGAAAATAATTCTTATTTTAAATAAAATTTTGCAACATGCAGCAATAAGTATTGCTAAACTGAGTTAATGATTTAGTTATATGATAGAAATTTCTCTTAGAGAGCACAGTTGAACTGTAAAATTATTCATTATGTTATCAACACTTGAAGTACTTAACACATTACTTATCTAGATTTATCTCCCTTTACAAATAAAATGACATGATGTAGAACTGTAAGTTATGTGTAAAGTGTAAAGAGATTAGAAGGTGGCTATAATTAACACAAGTTTATCTTTATTATAAAATGCTTCATCTATTTTAATAGCAGTAATTACTTGCGTTATATATTTATTATATTATAATGACATAAATAAAAACAAACATTCAAGTTTATAGTCTATGTTTACTTTGGATATTCAATCTGAAGGCTACATACATATACATGTAGCATTTTGGAGTGCAGTAGCCCAGATTTTAAGCGCGTGGAGAGAATTTGTCAAAAAATAACTCTCATCATTTATGTTATTGGACCTAAAAGTTATAAAGGGGTTGCCAAAATTTGTTTCAATATAGCATAAATGGACATTAAGTTTGCCCTTTTCTGACTTATTTCCAAGCATATGAAATGGAAATGTCAGGAAAAACAATTGTTTTCAGTTTACATGCGATGGAATTATCCTCAAGAAACCAAGGTGATAATTGTCTAAGGTTCCTGAAAGGTTAAAGAGGCATTCCATTTTTCTTGTAGGTTGAAAAAATGTTTCTCTCAAATTAATGACAACTTTAAAACAAAATTTATTGTAATGTGTCCCTGAACTTATCGGAAAGTTTTAACTAAAAAAATTCAAACGTTTATTAATTTTTAAATGCCAAAAATATTTTTAATGCTTACATGAAGATTACATAAACTGTTTAAGTTGGTTAATTTTTTTTGTAGGTGTAAGAAAACTACTTTACAGATTTAACCAAATTAAATGTGTAATTGTAGCTATACATGAAGGTTTTAACTAATAATATTGAGCAACAATATACAGAGCTGTTTGCAAATAAATGAAAAGATTCAAAGTTTCAAATTTTAGAACACCTGATACCACTTTGTGACTGGGTTTATCAACCATGCCTCCCACAAAGCTATTGCTGTTTATTTGGTATATTTAACACAAAGTTTTAAAAATTTTCATTCAAAATCAAAATGGTGGTATATAAAAAAAAATTATTCCTCCCTTCTCAACTGACAATGACAGCGTGTATGTCATTTAACCAATTTAAAAGCAAGATTCAATTCCAGTTATCTAAACATTTCAATTAACCAACATTAACAAAAACACGTTAATTGAGGTATAAAAAGAACATGTTTATTGGAACAGTTGTCCAAGAGCAAAATGATCTCCAGGCATCAGATTACCAGGAATATTTACACAGGAATCAAACTTTCAATTTAATTAGCCACAAGAATTTGCCACCTAAATTGTTCTTCTTTTTTCTCTATGAGAAGTAAATTGCTTGTTCATGTCTAAAAGAGAATTATGGACTTGTAGTGATTTTTTTTATTGACATACGAAGCAAAGGTTAGTGCATGTTAGAACCTTCTACCTCCCACTGATAGAACCTCAAATAGAAAATGTTGATTACACCATCTGCCAAGACTTGCTGTCAATCACTCTAACTAGCTATGCATAAAAAGCTGAAAAGCGATGAAAAAGATTGAAGAACTGGGCGTCTCTGAGTGCCTTATCAATTTTCTGTGTAAGTAATTCAATGTGAAGTATTTTGAAAACAGTTGTTTTCTCCATCAGTAGCCCTATCTTTTATCATCTGTCATTCAACAGACTATCTGTTCTAGTACTTTATATATAATCAGTGAAGCCAAGAAAACATGGTTTAAAACTACAGTAGGTCGACAATATATTTCTTGATAAAAATTTCTTAGTAACTGTACATATAACAAATCCAATAACAGGCCTTGGATTCTATTTAAGAAGGATGCAAAGGAAGTTATAGTTTTACTGTAGCATATGGTTCATATTGAACTAAGGAAATGATCTTTATGATTATATTTCAATTGTTTAATTGAATCATTACAAGGTATTTTTACACATACAAATTTTTCTAGTTAAATATAGATTAATATATAATCCGAAGGGTAAAGCCTGTTATTTCAACTATGAAAAATATTCTGCAAAAAATAAAATTAGATTAGGACCTAGTTCAGCTTATTTCTCAAAAAAATGTTGTACCATTCAACAAAATATACAGAAATTAAATCAGACAAGGTTGGTAAAAGAAATATATAAAAATTGAAAGAATCACTGAATTCAATTACATTAAGATCTAGAATATTGATATGATTGTAGAAAAAGTTCTATTTCAAGTCAGACATGGATATTGGATAGTTAATATTTATTTTATAAGAAATGAAATAATAACAAATTAAATAGGTAAGATTCTAAACAAAACCTTCACCATATTTAAACAAGTATTAAGTATATCTCTCAGGTCAAATTGAGACTGTTTTTAAATCTCCAAGTAAATTGACATAACTTGTCTTGTAATGATACAACACTTAGTTGACAATATCCAGTCTTACGCCTTTTTCTTTGACCCAATCACGCTTATCACAACTTTAGATAGCAGCAATGAGTTGTTTGATCTGTCGTTTTTTACCGTTCTCCTCTACATACAGACTGAGGTCACGTTTGTCAACACTACAGGTTAACCCTAAAAAACATACCACAAAAACAAGAGTGGGGAATATAAAGAGGATGCCTATTACAGTAGTTGATTGTAGTCAGATTGGCCTTGAGTAAATTTGAAATTCATTCATCGATGGAGACAGGAAGAAAAATGTTTGTGGTTGTTTACTCGGGTTGACAAATAAACAAAAAAATGTTAAAAGAATGAGAACAGGTTTGCAAGAAAGACAAGAAACTCAAACAACTTGTGAACACACTAACAACAATGTCAGTCAATAACATATTTCTTTTCTTAACTCACAGGTCAGGTCTTTTTTGGAATTTCTATAGAGACTGTATTAGCTTTCTGTAGGCGTATGTATGAGGTTTCAGTAGAAACTGTATGAGATTTCAGTAGAAACTGTATGAGATTTCAGTAGAAACTGTATGAGCTTTCAGTAGAAACTGTATGAGATTTCTGTAGAAACTGTATGAGCTTTCAGTAGAAACTGTATGAGCTTTCTGTAGACACTGTATGAGGTTTCTGTAGAAACTGTATGAGGTTTCTGTAGAAACTTTGGTTTTAAATTTAAGATTTCAGTAGAAACTGTATGAGCGAGCTTTCTGTAGAAACTTATGATATTTCAGTAGAAACTGTATAAGATTTCTGTAGAAAGTGTATGAGATTTCAGTAGAAAGTGTATGAGATTTCAGTAGAAACTGTATGAGATTTCAGTAGAAACTGTATGAGGTTTCAGTAGAAATTGTATGAGGTTTCAGTGGAAACTGTATGAGATTTCAGTAGAAACTGTATGAGCTTTCTGTAGAAACTGTATGCGATTTCAGTAGAAACTGTATAAGATTTCAGTAGAAACTGTATAAGATTTCAGTAGAAACTGTATAAGATTTCAGTAAAAACTGTATGAGATTTCAGTAGAAACTGTATGAGCTTTTTGTAGAAACTGTATGAGATTTCTGTAGAAACTATATGAGAAATTGTATGAGCTTTCAGTAGAAACTGTATAAGATTTCAGTAGAAACTGTATGAGCTATCAATACTCATAATAATGTTCATAAGAAACTCATAATTATGTATATCAGAAATTTGTGTCAATACACATACAAAACTTATAATTCTGTACCTCAGAAACAAGGCCTATATACATATGAAACTCGTAATTCTGTATATCAGAAAAGCAGGCCAAAATGCATACGAAACTCATAATTCTGTATGTTAGAAATCAAGACTATATATTATACTTATACAAAAGACTTTCATATATCAGAAAGTCAGAAATTTGGATATCAGACATTTGGCCTCTGTATACCCATATCAAAAGTCAGACTAATGAATATCAGATAGTCAGACTAATGATAAACCAGTCAGACCTCTGTATATCAGAATCAATGGGTTTGCTTTTAGAAAAGATACTCAAATGTATTAAAAAAAAAGTATAAGTTGTTAACACATATTTTGTTTTTAAGGTTGTGCAAAAGTGAATGCTTCTCTTTGTTTTTGTGTCCCTGTACAGTACAAAGAACATACTTGTTTTAGGTCTGACAAATCTTTTACTATCCGCAGTTTGAGTGCTTTACAAAAGGTAAACTTTTAATGAGAAAAGTAAGGTCAAGATTGGCACTAGAGCTAATCTAATCTGCTTTAATCTTCACAGCCCACTAACAAAATTTGAACTTTCCAGAATCATCCGAGTTTGCAGTTAAAATGAGGACTCATCTTTTCTTGAGACATTAACCATATAGTTTGAGATATATTTCTGAAGACTATTTTACATATATTCAAGACATTAGGTAATCAACACACACCATTAGTTGCAAACTGCATTTGTCAATTCTGCAACAGTTTATCAAATAGCCAATAATGCATACCTAGTATATATTTTTATAGGTAATTACATTCAACATCTATTAAATTACTTTATTAAATAACTTGTGACGTTTGCTTGATAAAGACAAGAGCATCACTGCTGAAACGTTGCAAGTTATTTAATAAAGTAATTGTTTTCCATAAAATTGTGTCCAGCTACTGAATCTCCAACATGTATATTGTATTAAGCTACCTTGAAACAATGGGCAAACCCAATGTAAAATTTCAAAAGCTTGACTACAAGTTACATAATGAAAAGGTCAACATTTTTAACAACATTTTCAAGTCAGCAAAAAAAACCATCTAGTTACTAGAGAATGGTGTCATTATTCTACATTGTCACAGTGGGTATACAGTCAAATATCCTTAATATGATAAAACTTCTAGACAGCCAAAAGGTCAAAAGTGGTTAAAAATAATCCAAATAGTCAATGTAATAAATAAACAAGAATACAATGGTGAAAAACACAAATTTCTAAAGACAGAGTAGTAATTTAATAGTCCATTCAAAATACCAAAACTAATTAGAGGCACATTCCCAGCGAAGGAGGGCGGAAATAGGTCCCAAGATGTCATCAAACCTATGATAAATACAATATAAATATCATCAATGTTAAATACACTGTCATTTCGCCTGTCAAATCGTTTAAATTGCTATCTAAATTAAACCATAGATAGAATTTGAAGAGGAAAAGGTCAACATTCAGGATCAAATAATGATACATCAATGTTCAAGTCTTTGCTACATTTATTAAAGGGATAATAGGTCTTAGAATGAACATTAAATTTACGATTTTTGAACTTGACAAATAACATCATTATATTCATCACTAAAATTTTCCTGCTGCCATAAATGTCCAGAAAGATGCATTCGATTTTTGAAAAACGCTAAATAAATTAATTAAGCCTTTTCAATTATTACTTAGTTTTGTGAGTTTTCCATATTTTCAGGGATTCTGTTACTTTATGACACCAGGTAAGTTCACTGATGATTATATACTCAAATTGATCATTTTTGAGAACTTTCTATAAGTCTTTTCTCTATATTGGCGAGTCTCAAACATTGATAATTCCAGACAAAATGGATTTGAAGTCCTGATACTGAACTGTGCAAATTAATGCTATTAGTATCCCTGATGTACCGGTACATTAAAATTTAGAAAACCTCTTTTAACAATTTATCCCTTTAAAAATGGACTCAATTTTAATGCAATATCAACTATATAGCTGAAGCCCAGACAAATCTATAATTTCAAGGACAGTCTAAAAATCTCTGAACATGATTTCTGTTGGTGAAATTTTGGTCACACCATTTTGACTTATGTCCAAAACTGAGTATTATTCTAACTTTTCTTTTGCAAGAGAGGACGGGAAATGATGTTAACTTTTGTTAACCATAAATTCCATAAAATTGTCTGTCCATATAAGAAGTTTCAAATCCAAGTAATACTCCAAGTCTAGGCTTTGGAATGATTGATGATCTTATTATTAGGCAAGACCAGAGCAGACGGTCATGATCCAGATGAAGTATCTAAAAATAAATCCTCTTCAATTCTCCATTCACATGGAGACAGTTTGTTTTATACATTTTTAATACTTTGTGTCTTAACCTTCAACAGTTTTTGATCACATTATACTTTCTGTTACATAAAAAACAACAGACAGACAGTAATAATCCATTTCTTCCCCTCCTTTCTCCCACCTTACTGCTAGGTTATGATGTAAAATATATCAAAAGAAGATCATTCAGATTATTCACTAATTCATATTCTTAACTTCAGAAAAAGCATTATTGAAATGTATCAAATCACTTCTGAAATCTATGAATTTCAACTAGATTGAGGAGCCCTATATTCCTTAACTTGTTTAAATTCATAGATTTTAGAAGAGATTTGATACTTTTTGCAATTTCAAATTGGGGGAACAAAAGTAACGTTATCAAAAACTTTGACTGCTTGAATGAATGGGGTTTTACATCCTACTGTACCCAAGGCTAATGAAGACAGGCAATGAAGTGTACAATGAGACAGGAGCATCAGCCTACCCTTTTTCCATGTTGGTCCCTCCAACCTGCATCACTGTCAAGGGGTAAAGTGGTTGAAATATCAGAAAGTAAATCTTAATCTTTGCCAGGGATTAAAACCCTGGCCCCTCAAGTTAGTAAGCAAACATCTAACACACTTAGCCAGTTTTACCTGGTACTCATTGTTTTGACTGATTCAAACACAACAAAATGACCAAAATTATACAGGAAAGTGAAATTCATTACCTCTCATGATACCCCCACCCACTTTTCTCTCATTAACTACCTAAGACTAAAACTAACCCATGGAAAGCTAGGTTCAAGGTAATTAACATGTAAAACCTTTAAAGGGAATTCAATACAAATTCAATTTGCTGTTTTTCTCCTTTCAATTCTGATGGAATCCATGCTTGGCAAACAGATTACTCTCTAGCTTGACAATTATTGATTGGAATGTCTTTTATGTCCTTTTTTCTTATTTACTCTTCGCAGTAGTTCTTAGTTTGAAGATTGCAGAAGACATTAAGCAGGGCCATTGATAAATGAAAATGAGTGAAAAAAATATTCAATTCCACCGAAGAAAGATAAAGACCTCGTTCATTTTAAAGCCATTTTTCCTTCCTATGTCTTGACTGTTTAATCAAGGTCAGGTTCAAATTCCATTTAAAGTTAAACTGATAATATGTTTTATATATCAGTACAAATGATATTTTTTAACCCTTTGAATACTGAGAGTATATAAAATATAAAAGTCATATACCCTGATCTTAAAGTTATTGGTTTCAAAATGCTTACGTAACTTAATTGAAAACAATAATATGGATAACAATAACTTTAATAAATAAGTTGCTACAATTGGACGACGTCTTTATTTATTATAGTAATTGTTATGGATATAATTGTGTCATTTATTGTTCAATTACTAAATGCCACTTAAGGAAGTTACATGTAACTGAAAGCATACAATACTACTTGGTACTGGGCAGTCTGGGCTCCTTTTACACTAGGCTGCTCTAAACATTCAATTTCATAAGAACCCGTTTACATAACAGTAAAATCAAAAGTTGATAGTAGTGTAAACCAACCATTCTAAGAACAGTTACAATTTGGACTCAGAAATCAAGCCTGTTAACATTGAACAAAATTCATCCGCAATGTAAAACTAGAGTTTGTGTCAAATACATGCAGTGGTGTGGCAACTAGAGCCAGATGTAAGGCCTTAAAGTTCCATTCTAATATTTATTAGATCCTGTCTTAGAGGAAGTTCTAAAAATTTTGTCAGATTATCAACTGGAAGTTTAGAAAGTCCTCCTTTAATGTAATTGAACATGACAGGTAAAACCATTGAGTTGAATGTTTGTATGTCATAGATGTCAAATATCAATAGCACTATTTCAATTACAACATCAAATATATTTACTTCTGTCTAGTTTTTATAACAGTGGAAAGGATTTAGTTCCCAAGAGAATGGGATAATTTGTTAATCTCAGATTCAACATGTGGGAGAAACCAACATTAAGCCGGCTGAGCCAACACAACACTTAAAAAATATGAGAAAATTACAAGGTCACTACCAAAACACTAAATGATGGGATATGTGGCATGTATCGACCTTGTCAAATATAGCAGACGTGTGCTGCGTTTAACACTGGATTCAAAAATGTGATCACAGCACATATTTCCTTCCAATATAGAGTAAACCTACAACTCACCAAATTTGACGTGTAAACAGCCAACAATCCACGCCTGAAAAAGAAACATGAAAAATCACGTCAAGTAGCAAACAAAATGGCGGGGTTATTTGCCTACGATTTGGGCAGCATGTTTGTCAACTACCTGTTAGATTAACAGTATATAACCTAAAATGGAAATCAGGTAGATTGAAAATGGATAAAATATCAAAAGTTTTTGTCCACGACATTGTCACATACTACTTGTTTACATTGAACCCAAACATTTGTGTATTTTACAAAACATGTTGACAAATGAAATAATGTTACAAAAATCTATATGTAATAACAGATTAGAGGTTACATTCTTTTCTGTTTTGTTGACATATTTATTGACAGGAGTAGAAATATAGCACGTAATTCTTTGAACATGTTAAAATATTTACTGTTTCTAATCACAACGGAAGTATAAATTGAATTTGGATACAGAGTTTGAATATAAGCTTCGAGAACTGACAGAAATTACGTTGATCCATTGCTTTTGATAATGTAGGCCATATCAAATTTGTAGCAAGCAAAGAAAAATTTGTCCAAAAGAGTTGTAAAAATCAAACTTGAACAGATAGTAAAAAAATAATAATAATAATAAAGCAACAAATTAAAAGCATTATATTTGTTAGGCATAAGCTATTTATAGATATAGATTTGGGAGACAAATTAGATGTACAGGAGGGAGCAGATATAGAAATAGAGGTGTGTTATTATTAGGTAAACAAGTAACAAGAGTTTTCATCATAATCTAACTTTAATATAATAACATATTGATGGAATTAGATCAGCAAAAGTATTATTTGTGAAAGACTCTAACTTTAATCTTTATTGTTAAAATTATAATATTAATGGGGTTATAATTAAATATATGTAAAAGTATCATTTGTGAGGGAATCTAACTTAAAATTAATATGTGTATTGTTATTAATGATATTAATAAAAAAGAAATCAGAGAGTAGTCATAGTAAATGTAAATTATGTGAGAGACTCTAACTTTAATCTATATTGTTATAATTAAATATATGTAAAAGTATCTGAGAGGTGTCAATACAAAAGGAAATGGTAAACTTTACAATAGATATATACTGAGTAGATATTTCCTTAACAAGTGTTGACACATGTCAAAACGAACAAATTTCAGTCTAAATTTAACCATTTGCTGGTCTGAAATGCAGGGTTAAGTATCACCATTCTAATCAACTCAGACATAATTATATCATTAAATGTTATCAGGATTTTAATTGTCAGGAAATATGTATGTCATGTAGAATACCACAAATACTGAACAGCCTAGTTTCTAGTGTATTTTATATGTAGAACTATTTTAATAGTGAGAATTTTTTGTTATTATATGAAGAACTTGACAATATTTCACACCAAAAACTTGTGTTCAAATATGTGTAGAGGCGAAATTTTTTACTAAAATGTCCAATTTTTTCTCTACTGATGAAAACACTCCACCTACATATAGTGTGCGATGAGGGAAATTAATTTCTTCAACAATAGTAAAGACAATCTACCTACATGTTGTCTGCGATGGAGAAATGTATGTCTTCACCAATAGTGAAGACAATACACCTACATGTAGTGTGCAATGAGGGAAATTTATCTCTTCACCAATAGTAAAGACAATCCACCTACATGTAGTGTGCAATGAGGCAAATTTTGCCAGAGGATTAAAAGGGATTTAAAAAGATTGGAGATTAGTTTCGTTCTATTGTCTCGTAGACACGTTTTCCATTTTAGCTCCCTTCCCAGCAAGCTGAATGAATGACAAAGCTAAATGAAGTTTAAAAATGTGAATATACATTTCAACATATGCTGAAGTGTGCCAGTACATAAATTATTGTTACCACCCAAAATTCGTTGTACTAGAAATAGCATCATCAATAGAAATCATTCTATTTCTGATCCACAAATACATTATATATATCTTATATTGTGATGTAAATCTCTGTAACAGCCTAGAATGTGTGCAAGATGGTTGTCTATAAAAGCTGTTCTCATTCTATTATATTTTTATTATTCTCTTCAGAAAATTATATCTTAGAAGTAGTGATGGAGGTTGAATGCCAAAGGTGGTCTGACTCTCGGAAGCACTGGCTGTGGCCATTAGTCCAAAACTTGCTGATTCTATTACCAGCCACTGAAAGCTATTTTGACAGATATTCCTGGGAGAGAGTCAGTGGTAGGGGGATGGGGTTTTAAACATATTTAGAATCCATCAAAACTCGATATATTTGGAAAGATGGATTTTTATGTACTTCAATCATACCATCATTATCCCCCTACACCACCCATGTCATGTCTGCTGTTGCGTAAAAGATTTTCAATCGCTCACTAGCCATCCCAAATTGCATGCACGTCCAAAATAAGCGATGTTACAGAGTCAGATGATAAAACGAAAATACAAGATGATGGTTCGGCAGTGATGCAACAGCAGGCATAACATAAATGACGTAAGGGGACAATGATGATATGACTGAACTACAAAAAATCTATCTTTCGAAATATATCATGGTTTGGTACTATAAACATTGTTAAGTAGAAATCTGTTGGAAGTAAGTATGCTGTGTGTGTGACGTCTGCTTCAAAAAGGATGTAAAAAAAATAGTTATTGGATCATACCTTGATTTTCGTTCAATTAAAATGGCTATAAAGGCTGCTGTTAAGGTGGGAAGATAGCCAACGGTAAAATAACAAGTTCTACCAAATACTTTTCTGTGCATGAAATCAAAATATAAATAGAACAGTAAGAATAGGAAACAGGAAAAGGAACATAAACACTACCATCAAAGATTTGTTGAAGGCGTTTTTCAGAATATTGGCATTTCTAAACCCTTGCAGTAAATCTTAATCAACTATTATTTTTCCAGTCATCCAATATATTTCCAGAATCAAAAGTTAATTTGATGTCTTTTTTTTTTATATATTCTTTATCAATATTATCTTTGAAAATTGATGTCTCCCATCTGGTGCTAATGTCATTCCAAAAATATACTGTGACCACTTGAAACCTTATGTCATATTTGGTCCTTTTCTTTTCTTCGTATGGTTTAAAAGCTTGTAAAAGTATGGATCTTGTGATCCAAGATTGACAGTAGATAAGTAAATGACATGTTAACAGATCTAAATCCATCCAAAAGATTGTATATGAGATTTTAATTTTCACTTCTCTGCTGATGAAAACAGAAAAATCTTGCACATTATACTATATTTACCGGCAATACAAAGTAAGTGAGTTTTTTTTTGAAAAAGTAATTTTGCATCATATGTCATACAAGGTTTCAAACAGTCTGTCAAAATATACCTTGGAAGTCACTTCCAGGTACCTGTGCAGATATAACCAATAATGATAATATAATGAAGTCAACATGACAATAGCCTATACTTATACAGCATGTTAGGCTCAATTTCCAGAACAAAGCACAAGATTTGTATTTTCTGAAAAAGGATATAAATCAGTGAATTTAAGCTCCTTAGTTTGGTCATGGAAATATCTTGGCAACTTTATCCCTTTTCTACCAAAAAAGCAAATTCTTCTATAAATCATACCAAAAAATTGGTGCAGTTAGCCAATATTCTGATTACAACCTGTCGACTTCTCTTGATGGCGAAAAAATATATGGGAGAAACTCTATGTTCAAACATACACCAAAGCATATATATATATAGTGTAAGGTACAGTGATGTACAGCATAGTCCAACAAAGATAATTGTACAATTTCAAAGTTTGATGTCTACATATACTTGAATTTGAGGCAAAAGCATCCCGAAGCAATGCATTTGAGCATTAATAGATGAAAATTCCACTTAACTCATAGGTAGTACAAGTAGCCCTAAAAGGAATAATCCTCCTTACTTGTATAGTTTTAAATACTCAAATACTACCTAATAGTTCAATTGACTGTTCCAGATTAGGTTTTGAATCATGCTCAACCATGCAAAATTATATTTGCTCAGACAGATTCTTTGGGTTTCTATTTTAAGTCCTCTCTGAAATTGCGCACAAATCTTTGGTCTACTATAAAATAAATTTAGTTGGACGTAAGCTAATTGATGGATGTTAGTCATAGAGCTACTGCCACACATCTAAATAACAATAACAGTCAAAATATAATTAAAAAACAATATGTTCTGTATTGAATCTTGGAAATATGTTATTCCTTACATATATCTAGTAGCACTTTTCCTGACAATTACTCTGAAGAATTATGCAAACAAACGGTTTTGGTGTGTATGTATCAGGAACATTGATAATTAGTTACTTGCATTTGCAAAATTTGTGATGCCAGTAATTTCTATTCTTTTTATAATTTCAAAATAATAGTGATAAATTGAAAAAACATTCCCAAAACCATCAATCAACTACAAATGTGTCCTTAATATCAAAATAAGGGACTCTAATCTTCAAGATTCAATTCATAACATACAATTTTTTTTATACTGATACCTGTTTTTATTTTCAATCAATATAGACAATAGACAAACAGGTATTCCACAGAGCAGGGCATTATGATAAAAATAAAACCCTGCTAATTTTCTGAAATAAACAGCATTGTTGTTACCCATTAAGTAAATTCATTATACAGTCATGGAGCAACTAAGTTGCATACGGAAATGTGTCTAGATAGGTTGAACAAAAGCTTTCAAGTTTGGATATTTTCTAAATGTGTTATTCAAAAAAGTTTCATGATTGCAAATTCTAAGTAATTCTATTATTAGTCAAATTTTCAAACTGTAAAGTGATGCAGCTTAAGTCGAGCGAAAAATATTTGTACACTTTCAGTGCCTGTACATAAGAAATACAATACATGATTGGTTTCTATAGTTTGTATTAGTAAATCACCCAAAATTGAACTAAGCGAGCCGAAGCAGGACCAAGATATGTTACATATCTTACTCAACTAAAGCTACAATAGATCTAATTGAAAACGATTTGCTAACACAAATACAGTAATCTGTTGAAATGATGGCTGTCATATGCATGTATGAAGGAATAGCCTATGTGGTGTCACTAAACACCTGATCAAAAGCAAGAAAATGGGCTTACAACTGCTCTTTCTGAGTAATGCTGGAAGGTAAAAGTCATCTAAAATTATCATTAAATAGCTTAATCAACTTCTATTTTAATGAAGTAAAATATGGCTCGAGCAAATGACAATTGAGAAGGACGTGATTTTATTCAGTGACTTGCTGTTACCTTTGTCTGTTTGATTCAATATGACCCAATTCTTGAATAAGGTATATTGAGCTATACCAGTTGATGAAGCAAATATTTAGACGAATATATCCCTTAAGGCATCAATATTAAACTATTGAGAATAGGAAGTAGGAACATTATGTCTATGATATGACTAACAACATGCCACCAAAATCTATAGAACATTTACAATATTTCTAATTCATATTTTAAGATATATGTTATTTATTTTATTGATACCCTAATCAATACGCCTAACATTAAGTACGACTCTATTGATTTCAACTCATATTTCAATATTTTTCTTAGAAATAACCAGTTTAGAGAGAATATTTCTTTTAAAAGCTAATCAATATATCTTGTTTTTCAGTCAGTTATAATGTTTTGTTATACCATTTTATCATTGCAACATGTTCATTTATCAACTTATAAGTTTCATAAATTATTGGTTAGATGTTGTTTTGAATAGAAAATTCGAATATAGGAATTTATTTTATGGCTTAAGTTTGGAAACTATAAAAGAACAAAGTATGTTAAAGTAATTTATTGTATCGATATTTAAACCAAATTACTGACAAACCTGATTGGTCAATACTCAGTGGTTTTATGACCAATCCGATGCCTTCAAAGAGAAATATCTTTTAAAAGTTTTTGTCGATCAAAACTAAGATATATTGAAGTTCTACTTTTTACTTTATTACATACCGGTACTACATTTGGAAACACATAAGGTAATGTTATCATGCAAAAATTTTACTTGATAACGTTACCTGTATGTGTTACGAAACGTAGTACGTAATAAAGTAAAAAGAAGTATAAGTTTTTAATCTAATCTTCCTACTTCAATATGTCTTATAAACAAAAAAATTTTTTGCCCTGAAGAAGACTTATTTATTAGTCACAAAAAATAAATGTATCAGAGAGGTTAACCAGATTTTTTAGCAGTTTTAAGTACCGGTAATCTTATATACTGTACTTTCGTTGTTAAAATCAAGTATTAGCCATATATTAGTATTAATTAGTGTTGAAACAGTTAGTGATTTTTACTAACCGGGTAACTTTCAGCAATAACTGTTAATTACCTGGTTAATAATTCAAATGCTTATACCTGTATAATATTAGGTAAAAACGCATTTGCATACACAGACAGGCGCCAATGTCAATCATTGCAACAGGATAGCCTCAAACAGATCAAAGGATTAAAATATCAGTTTTGTCACGTAAGGGGAAATGAAATGAAATGAATGGGGTTTTACGTCCTACTCTTCTGCACCTTATGGGCTAATGAAGACATGGTCATTAATTTTCTGTCAAAATAATGCCCTCTTTTAACTTCTTATACATTTGATGGTTAACCGATAATCTCAAATCAGGCCCGGGTAGCCGTGAAATCCTACCCGGAATCTGTTAACGGATGAACCGTTTCAACACTAGTATTAATATTATTTTTTAAGATTTTTTCGGGGTAAATTTTTGGCATTTTGAAGGATAAATTACTTTTATTCACATAATCCCCTCCCTACCCCAAATATAAGATTTTGGCCCTTTCATCGCATTCATTGTTCATTCTAATTTATCAGTATGTTTAAAAAGACTAAATAAAAGCAGAAAAACCAAAAGGGATCATTTGATTATCAAAAAAAAACTTTCCACAATGTAACAAAACCATTTGTGTTGTTTTTTTGTTTTCGTCAAAAAAAAGTACCCACCTCCAAAAGCAAAAAGAGGCCACAAATAAACATCCATTAGCAGCCAGAAACAAACTAGATCTCAAAGTCTCTGGTAGAAATTTCTTTAAATAATAATCTTTTCCTCTTTTTTTTGCAAGAGCAGCCACCTGCAACAATACAAGGATTTCTGTTAAACAAGACATTAAGAGCGTGCATTATAAAGGCACAGTAGTTAGGCTTTTCTAAATGTGGATTGAGGATGCCTGAGAAAAAGGAAACATCCAAAAAAAAATGAAGTATTCTCTGAAAATAGTTAAAAGAATCTTGCTTACCATTAGATATAATTCTAGACCCTCAATTGGTGTATCAGTAATGTGTGAGATATAAGTAACGAAATATAGTAGTTTTTGACTTTTTAAAGACTCAGGGATAATTGTGATTTAAAAATATATCTTGTCTTGTCAAATCAAATTCTTCTTTTTAAATTAAAACTTGTGAAGAACAAGAGGTTTGTAAGCAATCACTAATATTTAAAGCCTATCGCTTTCTATGATTTGATCCAACCCAACCCGCTTATGCCAAAGCTTAACCTAAAACACCCTCAATCCCCAGTAAACCACCTTACCTCTATCACACATCATTGTAGAACATTTTCCGCTTGTCAAAAAACTAACACCACCTCAAAAGAACCTGTATAAGCGGGATTTACTGTAGCTTATTTATTGACATGTTTGTTGATGATACTTTAGTAGTCTACAAGTGCATTCCTACTTTAGACACGAAGTTACTTGTATCCTACTTATTGACACGAAAATGACAATAACAAAAAGTTTGTTTACAACATGAAATTGGACATAAATGGACTTTCTAGGGAGATTAGAATTGCACTTACCAAATATAGAGAGCCATATATTTTCAAAGCTTCGCGAAAAACTGTTTTGCCGACATTTAGGGCAGCAGTTGTGCAGTAAGGATCCCATGTGTGCCCTAATTCATAACAAGTATAATCCAAAGTTTTCATTTTACTAAAGACAGCCATTTTGAAAAAAAATCGGAAGTGGAAGTAGAAAACTATTTTTAACCAATCAATAGGCGAGTTTGTAGGAAGCCCGAACCAGGAATACTGTAAACAATAACAAAGCCATGTGTCTCTATCAAAATGTCATTCATTCTCTCTTCGAGTAAGACATGTAATTGCTAATCATCAATTTTAATGTAGTGTTTGAGAATCATTTGTCAAAAGTCCTCTGGGTTTAATTTCATGTTTGAATCTTAATAAATCTTAATTATTTGAATGAACACTTGGTTTTTTAAAACGTAAATGACATGAAGCGAATATAGTTTTCGTCCTATTCTTCTGTACCTTATGCGTAAATGAAGACGGGCAAAACCATGCGGTGACCATTGAGGAAAATTCTGCCCTTAAAGACGTCACAGACTAATTCTTTTTACGATGTTTAACTGTTAACGTGCACAGGGCCTCGGTTTATTGACCTATCCGAAGAACTAGACGCTTTATAAGTCTTGATCTATGCCAGCCATGTCAGAAACCGGGCTGAAAAATCTTTACCTTTGTGGGTGTCTAACTCAATGTGCCACCACGGTCCTCTTTTTTCAAGACAACGAACCATATCTCTGTTTGACGGATCTTTCGCCTAAGCTTTAGAAAAAAATCGCCACACAATAAATCTTCAAATTAAAGTTTGCAATCGATTTGCTTAGCTTTCACCGGAACGAACTTACACTCTTGAACAGGGGTATTGTTTTCATCATTCACTGACCAGGTGTGGTCAAGTTTGACTATTCCGTGAGAATTCTGCTAAATAGTAACCAGCTTGACCATCCGATCTATATAACTTACACATTTGGTCTAAACTAACTCACAAAATTGTTGAGAAAATACCATGTTAGAAGGAATTTCTCAGAAGTGGTATTTATGTGTGGTCATCTGAAGACCATGTTTTATATATCTAAATACATTCAATTATATCCAAAATATAGTTGCAAAACTTAAAATAAACTACTATGGCAGAGGAAATAACCTTTATCGATTTCGAAGTATCCCAACTGTCAATATATGACTGGACAACAAGCAATTATGGGACATAATAGAATTTGGGAATTGGAAAGGGGCTGTCTACATCCGTGGTTTTTTATCCTGTTGTGTATCGTATCAGCATGAAAACGATGTCCAAAAATATCGAAATTGAAAAACAAAGATGGGATATCAGAAAAGTTCTTTAGTAATTTGGTACATGAAAATGTTGCAAATAATACTTCAAGCACTCAGAGGCAATATGAGAAGAGATAGTGTATAGTTTAGTCATATGAAAACTTAACCATAAAATTATTGTACTTGGATAGTTCAATTTTCATGTGTGACAAACCTATTATTGTCCCTAAAACAAAGTGCAACTGACCCTACTTGGCGACCCGTGGTGTACAATCTACAGGTTAATTCCGAGTATTGGACTATACACAAATACATGGCCTTTCACAATATGTGCACGGGGTATAATAACTGTATAACCGTAATGATATGAAGATGTTGGTATATAAATTACATTGTAAATATATAGAAAATATAAATAGTATAGCAGGCGAACTAAATGACGTCTGGGTGTAAGTCAATAATATATTTTAATGGAGAGAAAAAGAAAAACTAGGCAGTGCGAGGTTAATAATATTGTTAAACGCCACTTTATTTAATTAAGAATGAATCAGCTTCGACGGATAGCATATCCCATTCGGCAAACCGTTTGAAGCATCTTTAAAATTTTCATTTTAATAGAGATGCGCAGATTTGCCGGAAGATTATATCCTTCTCGATTGAAATTGCTTGGTTCACAGTCGATCTACTCGACGAGTCATTACGAAAAAATGCATCAGTGAATTAACTTCATCACAGCCATCCGTATCACTTTGAAGAATTAGGAATTGACGTCCGAATCTCCTTCAGTTTAACAAAAACATAATATTATATCATATATCATATCAAAATATATATATATATTAAATATAATATTATAAAATATTGAAACCTTGGAGAAAAAGTATACTTTTTACCTATTACCACATCGCGATACGTATCGTATAGTGACACTTGTATCGCAATACGTATCTTATCGTGGCATGATTGGCAATACCCAGCACTTACATAATCGACAGGCAAAAATCATGTAAGTTTTATAAATTTCAAGAATGTGGTTTGAATTACGACAAAGATCATCTTTAAAGTTCATTTCTGTGTCTTGTTGAAACGGATTGTACTTTCAATAACCAACTCGTCTGGGATTTAGGAAACAATTAACCTTATTTAAGACTACACTATTATCAGGAATTTTGCCATTGCCCAAAGCCATTTTAATTAAACTTTAATATTGATGTTTTTTTGTGGAATAAAGAACAAGTTTTTCATTATATTCGAAGTACGGCGTGTGTTAGCATTGACCTTTACTCAAAATAATCTAAGGCTTATATGATTATTTATCAAAATATTTAAACAGATAAAGGGCGCTTTATGCAGAATTAAACAATAAGCTATTTAAAACAGTCATATGTTTACTCGAAAAAATCCTAATCATTACAGCACACCACCTTGCCTCAGGCCAGCATTTTTGTCTGTCATTTTCATTTGTTTGCTATATTGTTTCTACACGCGATCGTTTATATATTAAAATATGAATTATTCATTATTGGCCCTTGGATTAAAGGGGCAAATTCTCATAATATTATTAAGTGTCATGTTTGCAATGATTCGATAAATGAAGTTTCTGTTCCAATCTTTAGAACAAATAAAAGTATCTTAGAAATGGGCCAATACGCATCCTTTCTTTCATGAGAACCGCGTCAGTGATTAAGCCTATTTTAGTTGTGATATTTTTGTTATAAACACTCTTTTCTCCACATTGTTCATATATTTTTATTTGTTGTGACAAATAATTTAATATTTTTTGTTATGACGACTTTGACGACTTATTTTAAATTATTGTTATGACGAATTATATTTTGGTTGTGACGAATTACTTTGATAATTTTGTTATGAAAATGTTTTTGTTATTTTTGATATTTTTGTTGCGACGAATTGTTTGATATTTTTGTTAAGTCAACTTATTTGATATTTTTGTTGCTACGAGTTGTCTGATATTTTTCATTGGACGAATTATTGGATAATTTTTTTTGCGGCGAATTATTTGTTATCTTTGTTTCGTCAATTTTTTGGATATTTTTGTTTTGTCAACTTATTTCATATTTTTGTTGCTACGAATTGTTTGATATTTTTCTTGAGACGAATTATTTAATATTTTTCATGAAACGAATTATTTGATATTTTCAATAAATATATTTTAGTAACGGACTTATCTTAAGACAATCTTTGTCGTTGCGACACAAGCAGCATTGGTGGAAGTCATTTAAACATCGATTTTAACATTGGAAACAGCTGTCACTATTATATTATGTTAGTAACAGTCCAAACGGGTTGCTTCCACGCGTTCACAAAGCACACAAAAAAATAACGTGTAGTAGATTTCTCCACCTAAACTCACATTAATTATAATAAATCATAAATCATGGTCAGTTGACAAACCTTATTCATTGTGGACAACTTGATGGACACACAAAGAGGGTCAACCCCGAATATGTCAATGCTAAGCTGAATGGATTAAATCGGCGCTTTATGGTCTCAAAGCCTCATATTTTAGGGTTATTTTCAATAAGTTGATATATTATGATAAATGGTAATCTTGTTTTTATTAAAAAGGATACATATACTATAATCACAGTAGTCATTGATACTGTGCTCAAAACATAATAAGGTGTTGGATTAAGGCCATAATTTCTGTCAAGATGACAGTGGGAATAAGGGAGTGTCAACAAAATTTAAGTTGACCTGATATTTTATAATGATCTCTCAGGACGGATAGTATTTGATACTACATGTATACCAGAAACTGGGCTAATAGAATTAAACCTTGTGAGATACAATAGAATCATACCTTGTGAGATACAATTGAAATTAAACATCCTGATATACAATTGAATCATACATTTTGAGATACAATAGAATCATACCTTCTAAGATACAATAGAATCATACCTTCTGAGATACAAGCGACATTAAACCCTCTGAGATACAATAGAATCATACCTTCTGAGATACAATAGAATCATACCTTTTTTTTAGATACAATAGAATCATACCTTTTGAGATACAATAGAATCATACATTCTGAAATACAATAGAATCATACCCATTGGGATAGAATAGAATGACATAAGGGCTAGCACTGGAATATACTACTTTTTTTTAAAAACATGACGAGAAGAATTATATTTGTTAAACAAACAAACAATACTGTGCAATACTGATACCAAAAAATTGGATGAACATGGTTAATATAATAAATACAGCAGAACAAGCCATTACATTTCATTACATTCTACCTGCAACATCAATCAAATATAATACCTGTAATCTCAGTTCTCTACCGTATTATCTTTATGTAGTGTAGACCGGCATGAACTAACATAAAAAAAAACATAAAACCACCCTGCATAAAATAGGCAAATCAATTTTATTACATCTGCAGCTCATTTGCGCTTATTTATTTCATCATTAAGGAAGCTAATGTACGACTATGCATTAATCAGATAGTGCACGAGACCTTTTAAACCATAATAGCATAAAAACACCAAGTGACAATTAATGATAATAATATATTAATGTGTGATTTTATTGTTAATTAAATGCTATGTTATGTGTTATGTTTATTATTAACATGCAATGATTTGTTACCGATTTAATTGGTTAATCGACGTGTGCTGTGTGATTTATGGATAAAAAAATCGATATTTTTATGCATGGAGCAGTGCAATGTCCTAGTTATTGATTACGGTGGTGGGTGTTGTTAACAAAACACCTGAGATCACTTTGTGATTTGATTTGTGAATTCTGCATTAGATAATGGCTTTGATTTGCGTTTGTTGTGAACGTTAAAAAATAAGCAATACCATCCCTGAAATTTGATTCTTTCATAAAAAATATGTCTGTTCTATTTGTTTCTCGTTGAAATAATGGGTAATCATATATATTGAGCAGATTTTATTTCCTAAATGCAGAGAGGTGATATAGAGTAAGTAGTAAAATATAAAAATGTAATGTGTCGACGCTGATTTTTAAATATTCTTGTCTAATTGCATAGCGAAATAAAAATCACAGCTCGTTTTAACTTCTAATATCTCTCCGTGCTAACATCACATTAATTTCAATTAACATTCGATTTGAACAAAAGATGATCCCGTTACTTACGTCGTCGTGTCTATAATGACATCTAATTGGACTTTTCATGAAGTCATAACTTTTAATTCCTAATTAGTCTAGGTGATGAAAAGCCAGTCTGTTGTCTCAATTTCATACTCTAGACGGTTTAATATCTTCCATTATCATATAATGATAATTAAAATCATGAATATAATATCATATTAATTTGAAGTAAAACAAAATATACCAAAATAAGACATAAAATATCTACTCAAATATCGCTTCCTTAAGTTTTTTTTTTTGATCACCAGAATCAATATCACTTTTAGAGGAGGGACAAATACCACATAATCTTCAGGAGAGACGAAGTCTTTATTTATTTTGTTTGGTAGTCTTCGAGTTTAGTTAGATATTTATTCTTTTTGAAGTAGGGGGAAGGGGGCACAGATCACTGGGTCTGCACTCATCGTCTAACCAAGCAAGTGAGTTCAATCAAATGAATGATAGCAAATTTCGACTGCTTAGGCCAACTAGCAAACTCCAACTCTAACCAGGTAACGCACGAAGCCATAAATCGTTGAGATCTAGTCATGTGGTACGGGTCTCTTAAGGGATAGTATTCCACATGCTAATTGGGTTCTTGAAAATATATGCTGGTCTTGAGATCTTAAACGATCTGAGAGCTACAGCTTCTCGAAATCCAAAAACTAGTCTTGTGGATAGTTTAAGTTTTAGTAAGTGTCCACTTTGAATATTTCTTTGAATACGGAAATCAGATCAGTAATCAAATCGTTCTCACGAGTATAAAACCTTAGGAAAGCTGAAACAAAATCGACCCCGTAACAGTATCATATCAGATCAATCTTTTGGTCAACAGGCGTAATTGATCTATTAGTTACTATAACAAGCCGTTAAACTTCAATTTCCGTGGGAATTATGATAGAAAGTTAAAGATCAAATATAACATTGGTTAATGTCCGTGTCCGGTCAGTGGAAATAAGTAATTTATAGATTGATTGATGTACAGATAGAATTACTATGATCTCCACCATCAACACTACTATCGTTTACACTAATTAACTAATCAAATTACACTATTTAATTTCATTCTGTCCATTTGCACAAAGAATCACTTCCGGTTCATTGACCATGGTATTCTATCAAATGTTTCTCGTTTTTACGGCCATTGCTCACCTCAATGAATGAATTTGAATGATGTAGAAGAAAAGAAAAAAGTCCTTGTTGGCATGTCGTTTGCCTATTCCATTGAATAGTTTGTTCTGTTTGTTTTCATATGATCACTTCCGGTTTATTGACCTTCATATCATTTCCGGGATTTTACCGCTATAGTCCATCACATTAAATGAAATTATTCCCTCGATATGTTTCCGAATCCAT
This sequence comes from Nipponacmea schrenckii, assembly GCA_030562195.1. Classification (NCBI taxonomy): domain Eukaryota; kingdom Metazoa; phylum Mollusca; class Gastropoda; family Lottiidae; genus Nipponacmea; species Nipponacmea schrenckii. The sequence continues at coordinate 1,123,461 of JAUJPP010000002.1, forward strand.
TTAATGTTTTTGTCCAGACTGTTTTGATTTGTATATCACGTAATTGAAATAAGGCAATTATTTATATTTTGCTCAAATTTATGAAAATTATACAACAAAATTTGGAGAAACATATCCCAGAACTTATCTGAAAGTTTTAAGTAAAAATATAAAAAAATGTCTTTGAACTACTTTTACGACGTTTTTGATAATGAACATTTTACATTTTACTTTAATAATTAACTATCAAATGCAAAATGTGACCATTTGCATTATGCAAATAGCCACATGCTATTGAAATGAAGTAAAGTTGTTGACGGTAAGTTATAGACGGTCAGGTAATGTTCCAGAAAGTTCCAGGGTTGTCGAAATTGGAACCGGTAATCGGACTGATGCAAATGGACACTACACGGGTGTCCCTGATCTACAAGTTCAAAGACCTGATAAACACACCTTTCAGTCTACGAATCACCTTAGATTAATGAAAGGTGACATCGGGTTTTTGAATCACAAAAAGGTAATCTTTCACTGAATGATTCCCAACAAAGAAATAGTTCAACACCATCTGTAGCCAGAAATTGTCAGAGTCTGTTATTAAAAATATAATCTGTAAGCTACAATCTTATTTAATATATGAAAATCTATAGTGGGGAGAAAATAGTAATTTCACGATTCAGGTATTCTATATGAAACAATTGTAGCACTGTGGCGATGTTATTTCTCTCTTATTCAATGGACCAATGGTAATCCCTTCTCTATAACTAGGTCTTTAACATTTTCGTAAAACCGAAGAAAGTATTGAAAAGAGCTGAAAAGGAGTTTTATGTCTTTCTTCTCTATGTATTTACAGGCTACAGGAGATGCCAGATATAAAATGTGCGACTAGGGAATTGGTTTTGTCTAAAAGCTAAAAAATTATCAGAGCGTATCAGAGAGCCTGGTGTGGAACATCAAACTGACGACCTTTTTACTCACGGTTGTATGCTTCTTCGTTAAGCTTCCTTCCTCCATGGGGCCTTGAAACCAGGTTTTAATTCTGAAGCTCTGATTTTAACCTATGATAGAATCTACGACAAGTTTTCGTGTTGACTAACCAGTGTTCAATGAGGTACAATTCGTCAAGACGGTAATATGCATTGCCCTTTCTACCTGTTAGCAAGTAATACAGACTACTAGTATACCTCGACACTGTGAAGATGCCCGAGGAAGAATGAAGCGGTATATTAAAATCCACTAGTAAGATGTTTATAAACTAATTCACTATGAATACACTTTATATGTTTATTATACCTTTTGGTATTTTTCTATCAAAAAGCAATTAACACAAAAACTTTACGGTTCCTGATTCCTTTTAGCAGCTGTCAGCCTAAGGATTTTCCTCGTCTCTCGTCAATGTCAATGACCGAATTTATTTTTGTGAAGAATATTTTTTTTTATTCGGGGATCGCATTATAGTGTAAATTATATATCTGTGAAATTAAAGCACAACTTTTGAGGGGAATTTATTCGGCATGTTAATCTGCGCAAATAATATCGATGTTAGCTCTTTACCTGTTTGGAAATGATTCCTCATTAACAGGGGTAGTCCTGTAATGTAAATGTTATTATATTAGAAACACAGTTCCTAACCCTACAAAGGTTTATGGAATTAATATTCACGTAAAGACATCGTGAATATATGTTCTTTATCTTTATAGAAATAAAAGGTGTGTATATAGACTGGTTATTAAAGTAATTGGTAGGAGGAAATCCAAAACATTTATTGGGCATATACATGTATAGTGATTAGGGTGGTTGAAAGTAACAAGTTACTGTTCAACAGAAGGCACTGGCACAGGGTTAAAGTTGAGTTCACTATTGTTAAGTAAATTGTTAGCATGTTAAATTACTTGTAATATAGACCTTAAAGTCAGAAAAATCATCAAATTATATCATATTATATGACATATACAAATACTAGTTTCTTTCAATTTGCCTCTTTCACTAAAAATGAAAATTAAATTATTAATGTATAGTGTAAGGCTAAAAAATCTAACATATATCCCCATACTGTTTATATCAAATCTTGTATTTACACTTGTATTAAAAATACATTAGAGTCAATATTGATTCTAGTTGACAATTTGTCATATTGTAAACCTTGCTATATAGATCTATTGACTAGGTTTTATTTATTTATCACTTATTTCTGTTGATTAACAACTTATTTTCTGTTTAGTTAATAATGCTCTTATACCGAGGAAGCGCGGGATAACATGTAGGCAGTTCACGTACAGTTCACCCGATGCCGTTCTACTACTGATTCTGAAAATCGGCAGAGTGCACAATTCGTTGTTCATGATTTTGTTTTTTAATGTTTTTCGATGTTTTATGTGTTACTTCACCAACTCTTTCGTTAAGTCTAGTTCAAACGAATTTTTCTTTGGTAACTTGCAACGCCGTAACGAGTCGCAGGGTATTCATATCATTGGACTATCAATTTAGCTCCTTTTAGAAATTTCATCTTGTTTGACCAATTTTAATGGTTTTGGTTTCGACATCGTTTAGTGACACTATCAATTTAGCTCCTTTTAGAAATTTCATCTTGTTTGACCAATTTTAATGGTTTTGGTTTCGACATCGTTTAGTGGCAGATGCATCAAATTATTTTACCCATCAGTAATGTCAACCCTACTCTGTCTGTCCGGCGCTCATAGCTAACGCAACAGAAGCGAACGAAAATAAATGGGACAGTCTGTACCACTTTAATTTGACCCGTTTTGAGTGCATTTCGTTTTGACGTATTTTTTTATTTGAACAGCGTGTTCAAGTTTAATTTAATATTTGTCTATAACATGCACCGTGGCATTTAAAGTATTTTTATAAACCGTATCTTATAAGTTTATGTATATGAATTATGGTATGAATTTTATTTATTTATTTTATAATATGCTGGAGAGAGTAATGTTTATGTGGGACGTAACATGTCGTTGAAGTATTTGGTTATACCATTGAGTGGTGTACACTTACTACTTAACATAACACTTGTCTCTTCTACTACTAACATAACCCTAGTGCAGTCATGTTACAGAAACAATAGCATAACGTAATTTCTGATTCTGTAAATATTTCTTTTGCAAATATTCTACCCCAAAAAGTCGAATAAACTAGTTAAGCCAATTAAAGAAATATAATAGCCACTCACAGAACACAGATTTTTTGCAAAGTAGAAAATCAAGTTGGAATAAAGCTGAATAATATTCTTTTCTGTATTAATTAATCATGTTTAATGTGAACTATTATATAGTTAAAAATGCCGTTATTATTATATTTCAAGCCAATAGGCCTACATAAGTTCTGAAACTTCCAAATAGTCTTTGAATCTTTCCTCAAATGGTAACTCTTTAGAGTATGCAAAATACACAATGCTTTTGCTTTAGAATGAAATGATTACAAGGAATTGAACATTTTATCATACAACTTATCAAACTAGCGCTTTTCCATTCTATTTGAATGAGGAATTGCATTCTCCAACACCTACTGGAAAATGGATACTACTCTGCATCCAGGTTTGTCAATTCAGTTTTGTCCTTCAGAGGTCCATAAAGATAATGTATACTAAAACCACCAACGAACACTGCCGATGTCTACAGGTTAAAGTTGAGAATTAAATGTTTCTCTGGGAAAGAAGTCAAGCTGAAAATTTGTTCACTGCCGTCTGTTTTCGTACTGAAATAGCTTGGGTAAACGTATCTCTTGTTTTCTGGTTCTGAATCATTTGATTTGATATTGAAACCCAACTTAACTGGTGGTACATTAAATTTAGTATGTCAAAATGGAAACCGTATACGTAAACCATCGAGGTAGAACGACGCTTTTGACATTTATTTGTATTTAGAAATGATATTCTAAACCTTGTTTCTATGAAGGGTTGTCTTGAAATGTTACCTTATCAACGTACAGTTCAATACCCTTCTGTCAAAATAAAGATCAGATTCTTGTATTTGATATCAAACAGATACTGTTGAAGTTACTGACGCGAATAACACAATCACCAGCAACGGCGCCTGGTTGATCTGCTAAGTTATTCGGTAGTTCAATCGGTACAGGAAGTGCATTGTCTTACGGATAAATTGAAATAGTATGCTATACAGTGGTCGTCGCGGTTGCATGGCAATACCTTTTTTAGTGGATACGGGTTCTGATTGAGGTGGATAATTTATCACCCAGGTTCCTTTTTGTAGATTGTCTTATGAGGTTTCCAAAACTGCACATTGTCCAGGGCGGTAATGTATTTTTAGGCAAAAATTCTGTTGGCTTAAATCGTATTTATTAAAAGAAAATTATAACAAATTTTATATTTTTTTGTCGAATTTTGACTTGAATTTGTTATGGCTTAAATGGCATTATACAAACTATAATTACACTAATTGTTTCAAATTGTTGAAAATTATTGGTTGAGCTAACACTTCCGTTGGCAAATAAGGAAGGGTCCGAATGATAAAAATTTCGGATTGCAAAAGAATGACATTTCTAGTTTACAATTGTACAAAATAACAATAGTCCTTCACGACCAGTGCAATAAACATTTAAATCTTCTGATTTAGTCACAGTTGTCTCATCTCCTGTTTGTCCGATTCTATTTCTGACAGGAAATAGTTTAACAGAGGAAATAAGTTGGGTTGGACTTACTAATTCCATAACCTGATCAGTGTATTATTGCTACTGAGAAAAGTGCTATATGTACTCAGAATCAAAGTTTGTGCAATGAAATGTGAAGCCTGATTATTAGAAGATATTAGATAACGTATACGTATATAAATCAAGAATTCCAATTTATAACGCATTTTGAATTTTTGACACATCTTCCAATTTTGAACTAGTCGACCTTCCAGCATAAGCCATCAAGTTTTTACACTTACTGAAAACGGGAGAAGCAAATGTGGCCTTAACCTCATGATATCAAATATTGCAATTTAACTTATAACAAAATAGGAATGTTAATTTATTTTGACAAAATAAACCTATGATAAATGTAATATTCAAACATTATGAGACACGATATCGTCTGACTGTAGACACCCGTAATCCCGTGTAACATGTCCTTTAGTTTACAATAACAATTTCATTATATTCTTTACGTCAAAACGATACTTTTGATGTAATTTGACTCGTCATTTCAACGAGGCGTAGTCGACCCCGTGCTTGACCCCTTCTCGCTTCGCCAGGTCGAACAAGACGTTTAGCTAACTGTTGACGACCTTTTCCCACCTATTCCAACCCATCAGCTATCTAATTGTGAAGGCTTGTCACGTCTTGACTAATCCCATCTAATGTCCCACTTAGATAATACTATGCAATTATTGAAATGTATATAATCTAAGAAACAGATACATGTAATCAACAAACAATTGAAGATATTATGCTCATGAGAGATAAAACCATCATCGACTGATACACAATGAATTTAAATCTTAATCCCAGGTTAACATAGCTGAAGAGATGAAAAACTGCTCAGATTCTTTACCAAGAACGCTTAAAGTCCGTTATTCGGTGCACGGTAATTGGTCAAAAGAAATTTGGTCAATGGGTTCAAGGTATTTTGGTCACATTAATCCAGCATAGAGAGATTTTGATATTTTAAACTGTATACTGTGAATATTTCCGGTGCCTAAATTTCTTACGACCAACTTACCTATATTCCGTTCTTCCCACTCAATTTAATATAAACAAGCCGAAAATGTGTTGCATTTATGACATTTTTATGACATCGGATTAGTAGAAGTTTGCTGTTGACTTTACCCTTGAAGTCCTTTCGAACAGGAACCTTATTCTCAAAAACTTGATTGGCCAATCACTAAAATATATTTTTAATAAACATAAGTAGTTTTATCATCCAATCAGCTAACTTCATTTCATAAAACTTGATTTAATTTTGTTAAGTTTTAAGAATAATGCCCTTGATGGGATCGTTGAAACAAACGCTTTAATGGCGGTATCGTTGCCGCATTGGCATATAAATATTGTATATAAGTAATGAAATGTGGTTAATAAAACCTGGTCTCTAGGGGTAATAATGATGGATGGTAAAAGTTGCTGTATTCCCCATACCCCCTGTCAATTTACAGATTATAATATATATGATAAATAATAATAAATAACACCATTTAAACACTAGGGGTTAATAAAAACTGACCGCGGTCACTTTCTGACAGTTTTATATTACTATTAAAAAAGGATCTCAAGGACCGCAAGGTGCAGGTTAATGGTCAAGATGGTCAGCATAAATTTATCCACATGAACAGTATGGATTAACTTAATGATATATCTGACATTAAAAAATCTTTCCACTCCACGTATTAAGCGCAGTTATCAGCTGATAAATAGGAATTTTTACATATAGTAAATGTTCCGTTCTCAGTTTACGTCGGGTTTCCGGATTATCGGAAACCGGATACGCGCGGCTCCCCTGTATTTATAATATTAAAATATGCATTCGTACAACCAAACCTTAAAAGACGTTTTAGTGAATTATCCAGGATGACTTTAGCATTCCTCTCGTTTCATTTCATCTAATCTGTTTCGGCATGGATAATGATGATTATGTCGTATTGATATCTGTATATCCGTTTGATTTCATTTTCGATTCTCTATATCTGTATAAACGAAACATTTTCTACAGCTTCACCTATGACCAATAGCCATCATATCTATTTTCAAAATACAGAATATCCACAAGTCAAAATCCGACAATTAGTCTAAAAACATTGGTTCAAAGAATAGATAAACACCAGTAAAACCCTATTAATTAGAGCAATTAGTTAACTCATCCTCACGGAATACTTCCTCCCTACTTCCATTTTCAAGTTTCTTTGATAGAAAAGAAAGGGTGTCCACCTCCGATCAGTAGATCAAAGAAATTCTGTGGTTTGAGGGATTCAACTTCTAGCCCGCTTCATCATCACTGTAAATCCACCAATTAATCTCAATTCCTTGATGTGGAAATATCAGTCCGTACCTAGAGGTTTTCGAAGTTGTTCCAGATCGCATTCTATCCTACTGATACGCCATCTTTGATTTACACTGAAAGTGTAGATTCCTATGTTTTTATTGGTTTTTTTAAGTGATTCTGTTATAAATATTCGACATCTTTCTTTTACAAATGACTTTGTCCTAGATTTGAGAAATCTATCTGAATTAATACAGGCTTGTGAGTTATTTCAAAGAGCACAATTGTTACAGCGATTCGCCATTTTTTGGAAAGAACATTGTTCAATCGCTTTAATAGTCCTTCATTTTGTAACTATACAGACATTTATTTGGATAGAGATATAAGCGATTCCCCATCCTAGTTTTGGTTTGAGGAAATATACAGGTCCTAGTTTTGTTTCCATCAATGTTTTCGATCATAAACTCAAACGTAAATCAAACAATGATAATATGGACGCGAGCTGTTTCAGTGACACAAACTATTGAAACAAAGAGGATAATCTGTTGGATGACAATTTTCCAATCACAGATACCGCCAATCTCAATGTATTAATCTTCTATCAATGTTTCGTTTCATGATTTAAGTCAACAGTAGCCATGATGTAATGAGCCGTCAAATACGCGGAGTAAATATTGAAAGCGCTGGCATAAAGAGAGAATAATATTTGCTTTTTAGAAATCTACTGGGACACGACTTGGAATCTCGCGTCTGTTCAGGGTTCTGGTTTTTCATTCCGCTTCAATACTTCCATAATATTTATAATGGATTCAGTTAGCAAAAACCATTTCGAAATTATCCACGGTATATGGTTCGTAGATATTTTAAAATTGATATTAAATTTATGAAAATTTGATAGTCTCTGTACAGAATGATGGGTCGAAAGGACAATTATAGTGATAACATCACTTGTTGTATTATTTATATAATACTTTTAATTGTAACTATGATTCTCATATTAAAGCTTTTTATCATATATTTTAGTAATAGATGTTAAAGAGAATTAAAATCATTTTCATTTGATATATTTAAGTAGATTTCTCCAGTTCAATACACTGTGTCGTTATTATCAGGGATAGCATTTCTCTCTTCTACATCATTTTTATTATTCTAATTCTATCCATTACCCACCTTAGTGTTATTTATGATGTTTCCCCGTACACTAGTCCGCTCGTCGTTTTATTTTTCATTGCTAAATTGTCATATAGCTCATTACAATACTTTCCAAATGGATGCCGAGTTGAAATCGCTTAAGAACTTATATTTATCAAAAATATCGGCCTACATGATTTTTCTTAATATCAAGAAGGAAATTTCCATTTTCTTTTAATTTATTTTACTTGTCACATTCCAGATTATTGGAAAAAGGATGGGATTTTGTCTTTACCCAAATCATAAGAAACTACGCATGGTTCTTACATGGAAATAACACACACGAACTTAGTTAACAACCATTTTGAATTTCTACTTTGACTAAATAAGAAGTATTTTTTACAAAAGTCTACAATATTTCAACAAGAAGGCTTTGTTGAAACAATAAACCATTTTAAACATTCGACTTATTAAATCGAGGGTGTTGAAAACAATTAATATCAATATTTAGAAAGTTCAGCGTATTTTTAGTTTAGAATCGTAGTGTAATATGACAGAAGTTTTTTACAGTCTATAATTTGTTAGTCTACGGGGAAAATTAATACTAACAGGCCCACTCTCTATTGATTTTCTTCTATTGGTCCTAAACAAGATTAACTTTTTTCACGCTTTTCATCCACTCAAATACCAACTTCGATTTTTCTCCATTACAAATTTCATTTCCTCAATTCTCTCAGATTTTTCATGGATTAAATATTATTCGATTATCCAATACCTATTGAGTTATTTTTTTCTATTAAAAATTATCGATTTTAATCAATCATGTATAATCGTGTCTATTCAGAATTTCACGCTTCGTGCATCAGTTAGCGATTTTTTGATTGCGTCAAAATGGCGAGAGTTTTAAAAACTCCAACTTCCGCTTCACATCACTAGGGAAGTGTAATAGCGAAACTCCACTGAAACTTAATTAAGTGGAAAGTTTTTACCGCACATTTCAATTTACCGACACAATTGGAACAATAGTAGTTAGACAGTTAGATACCGAACATGTGGCTTAATGAAGATAATACGTAGATTTACTTGAAATCAATGTTGAAATTCTATCTCATTTATCACCCACAGGTCTAATAGTGTCATTCCAGTACCATTCGATTAGCCTGCAGATTCACACTGAATCGAACATTATCTCCTTCGCAGATTCCACCTAGCTTAAATATAAACCTATAACACAATAATCGGGAGCGTACAAGGGGGCGGTTGGCAATATGATGAGAGGAATCTCTCCTTGGGGATATTCCGGCTAAACGGTGACTTTTGTCTGGTAGTCGAACTTAATCGATTGGTTGAAATTCGAAAACTCAAGAATTGGTAAACATTTTGAATACTGGCATTCCAAAGCTCTAAAATCCAGAAGAAAAAAATTCTTTTTCTAGACTTGGTATTGATATTGCTATGAGTTCAGATTACGCAAAGGATCGATGGTCTTAAAACTTAATTCCTAATTTTTGCCCAGTTTATGAGGGTATACCGAGCTAGTTATTGGTGTTTATGACTTGGCTGTCTGACACAATTCCTTCCATCCACGTCTATTTATGGTCAATTTCTACTATTTTCAGTATAAATCACCAGATAACGTGCGAAAAGTCGTTAAGTTTACTTTTAGTTATTATTTATAGGGCGGTGGAGATTTCTGATTGCTCAACTTGATATCAATTAGCAATACAATTGGAAATTGGGTCATCAGTTAGGCAAGAGGGTTAACAGATCAACATAAAAGAGTTTTTTATTTAGGAATAATATCTGACTTTTCCATTTCCAGCGATTTTAAAAATTCAATCCGAAATATTTAAAATTTTATTATTATATGCCCCTGATATAATTGACAATTTAACAGTAACCATTTTATTTCAGGAAGTCAGTTATTTATTGCTACAATTTTTTTCCACCGCTGAATTTGAAAGTTTGTAATAAATATCTGAAATTCCATAAAATAATGCCCTTAAAGTAAGAGGAGGGTTAACGGTTCAACTTTTTATTAATCACTACAATTTTCACTACCACTGACCGCACTGATGATATATAAGTACATTTACAGCTCTAAATTGGATTATCATTTAGGCATAAGGGTTATCGATTCAATATTCACTAATTTTATTTTAGACAGTCAATGTTGCCACTATTTTCACTACCACTGATCGTGATGGTATACTCCTGTTATACTACCAAAATCTTTGAGTGAGACTTGACGGTTAACAGTTCCAGCTATATTTAGATCCGGAATTTATTTATTGCATATATTACATTATAACTGAACGTGAGATTATACACCAAAAAGTCTGCAAATTCAGTTTTACCAACTTTTATGTCCCACTCTTTTGCATATAATGGACAAACTAAGACCGGCAACGCCATGGCTTTTATACCTACATGTGTAGCTACATGTTTAAAACCGTACAGTTCAGCCTTAACGTTTCTAAAACCAGGGATAAACCTTTAGTAAGACAGTTCTTTAACTTGGATAAAAAAAAAGTTAGGAACATAATTCATTTTCAGATTTTCTAAACCAGCGATCCGAGATTTGAATCAAGTGATTAATAGAATCTTAGAACGAGAGAAGAAGCATATTATTGTGAGTCATTGGTGGAAAAAACGACAGTCTCTGGCAGTATTTGGAATGAATAATGTCAGGAAAATAGAGCGGATTTGTTGATTCTATTGAGTCACGTTGTTGTTAATCAAAATCTATTCTCGTTTAATTGCATAAAATTTGATTCAGAATTTCCATTTGCATAAAGTTTAATAACAGTGGCATTGTGTATCAATTGCCGATAATAGTTGGTTATTATTCAACTGATTTGTATTCAGTATAATAGTGAATTATACAGGATTCGTTTCCAACGCCACATTTGTCCATTTGTAGCCGATCGTGATATCTGTAATTCTAGGTTTGTGGTCACAAGCAAGATAAACGCCATATGAAGCATCGTGCACTCAAAATAAGCACAGCAAGCTCCAATGTTGAGATCAATTTAGTAGCCTATTTAGTAGCACAATGAAGCCATTCATTAGCGAGGTGAGACAAAATTATCGTTTCAAAGAGCCTCAAAGCATATCCCAAAGGTTATAACTTTCAAAACAGTCTCTTCTCGACATCTTTATTATAATCAATTCAAACATTCAAATAAAATCTCGAAAAGATAGAGTTGTCTCTTCATTTGGGGAGTATTTATAAACTTTCATTAGGCTATACCATCAAATTTGTTGAATCAATACTTGTGTACCTCATTATGCTACAACATCAACGGATAATTTTAACGAAATATTTTGTTGAAGAGCCTTTTCAAACATGAATTTTAATGAAATGTTTTCAATTCATTTTCTGTGATGTAATTCCAAGTGGAATCATGCTCTACTTGACGAAGAGATTTAAGAAAATATCAATATTTTAGCTGCAAATGAAAGTAGAAAATCAAATACTCGGAGTAATCAACTCTCATTTAACCTGTTGAAATTTCAGATTAGAACTTTTCTAATGAATAGCATTGTTGTTTTCTGAACCAGAACTATCAGGCCTGATTTTTATGAGATCGTTTCAAATTGCTTCCGGCGAGAAGTACCATTGCGGGTGAAGTTTAAAATGATTTCAAATTATTTGCCTTATAAGTAAAACCTACTAGTATAAATCTGTAATTAGGTCAAAAAAAGAAAGAAAAGAATTTAGCTTCGCGGGAAATTTAGATGAATAGACACACCCAGATTGTAAGCATTTTGAAGATTGTCCAGGCCCGTTGACAGACTTTTTGGCTAGTTACATTATATGTATATATTCAGAAGGGTAATGGGGTAAACTCGGTAAACTCTAGCTTCGGGCTGTCTTGGTACTATTAGCACGCTTTGTCAATTAAGCTGTGACTATTATCATAGAATTATTTATATATAGTCGGTAAATCGACGGAATTTGATACTTTGTTTAATTGCATAACACTTTTGGCAGATCATCGCCCACGAAGAAAAACGCGTTATATAACGAGAATGAGACTCGGACTGGAATAAATCTCCGGATATTAGCATAAAACTAATTCCGGTTAATATAAACCACAATTTTATTAGTTTAAACCTAACACCACCAATAGTTTTGGAGTGCTACCCAACCTGAGTTGATATTCAAGTAGATTAACAATGATTGGTCTAATCAGTCGGCACATTCTGTTCTTTACTTCTACATTTTATACAGAATTACTTGTATCTAACTGGACAAAAATCAACAATTTTTCAGAAAATTTTGTCGATGTCAAAGCTGAATTTTTGGTCATATAATCTTCTAGGGATATGAAATGCTATCAAGGAAAATCAAACAAAAATATTCAACGAAAATCCCAATATTAGAGTAAATGTGAAGTGTAAAGCAGTTTTTTTGTGCAAGACTATTTTTGATAAAACTTTGTTGAAAGAAACGATTCCAGTTCATGGCTTGGGCTATGAGTGCATATCAATGTTAATTGAAGTCAAAGGTTAACCAAAGCTAGTCCGAAACTACTAATCATGTGGTTTTATGCTTAGTCCATACGCATTTTATTGAGCCAGTTTGAAAGTAGCGCCTATGCACATTTTAAGGCGTTGCCTGTGTTTATATGCACTAATTTGGGGTGCTCACATTTTTCTTGTACAGTTCAGAACATCTGTGCTAATTTATTGTGATTGTGACTTTTTTAGCCAGATGAAAATAATAGAGATTTTTCACACACGACCAGAAAAACATCTATATACATATATCAGGCCTAAAAACATAATACACAATGTAAACCAATACAGCAAAACACATAAAATACCAGGCCAATTGTTATAAATTACATGAAAAACATGGATATTGATATGTAATAGGAGTAATAATTATATGTATGACACTATAATTGACTCAACAATTGACTCGAACCTCTAATTATCATATTAAACTAATATATCTTAATTATTATTGACTGCTATAATTGCATGGAACACACAAACAAGTTTCGTCCAAGTTTAACGTTGTTATTGAATTTCTGCAACAATTGTTAGCAAGTGGGAGTAGTGTATTGTTCGGTTTTACTCATCCCTTGCAGAAAATAGTTCTAGTGAAATGTAAATTTGCGTAAGCAGACGTTTAGGAGGCTCACATCGTGGACCAGTATTTAACGATTTTTCAATTCCGGAAGTCCTTTGACTTTGACTGCTTCTATTGACGACATATAAGAATCAGACGTCATTAATTTTTACGCCACGTTGCACACGACATACCTGGCAAAGAACGTGTGACGCTCGCAGATACCACCTAGTGAGACTCAATGTCAACGCATGTTGTTAAATATAATAAATAATGAAATGGATAATGTCAATCATGACATAACTGGCATTCTTACACTATAGATGATAATCTGATAAGGGCAACCAGCGTCAGATAATTATATGAATTAGAAAATTACAAACTACCAAACCAATAGTGCTAAATCATCCAATCAATTGATCAAGATCCGACTACCAACTACTATCAACAACTACCTGGTTTTGCGATATCTGGAACCTGTTTAACGAAAACTTAACTAAGGACGATTTTAGTGTTCCAATGGTCAGATTGGTCAATCAATAAAATTGAGTTTTTATTAACCAATCAGGTTACTGTATTTCTCAAAATCTTGATTGTATCTTTGGTAAAATTTTGTGAAACAGGTCCCAGGATCCGTTAGAAGTGAACGTTAACGTGTCATCTATCAACCAAACAGCAAACTATGCAGCATACTTTCTCATCTACTAAACCAATAGTTCTAAATCATCCGATTGATCAAGATCTCACTAACGATTACAAACAACTACGTTTTGTGCAATATCAGTTTACGCTAAAACGGACGTTCACTGGTCATTTATCAACCAAAGTCGAAGCCTACTTTTTGTTAATGCTTATGATTAACTATCGGGTACCTATAAATCACCATAGCAGGATGTTACACACACTTTCGGAGAGCCGTGAATATCTAATCCTTTTCTACAGCATTAGATGTTCCCTTTTACATACAGGAAAATAATATTTTGCATTTGTTCTGCTCGACCAAATGAATTATACAATAAAATATGATAAAAAAAATATGAAATATGAATGTATGAAATACATACTGTGAACTTGGCTAATTGAGCCTGATTTATTTAGTTTTTTGTGGTCGTAATTCATTTGCTATTAAAAAAAAAGCCGTTAGTCAAACGTCTAATATTTATATCCTAATTGAATGTAACAGATATAGCATTTACTATATTATCAAAAGTATATAATATACATTTTATAGCGACAATACTCGTTACACAATAAACTATAATTGTTAGAAATATTTAAAAAAAATAGTTATCTCATATAAGATAACTAAAATACATGTATTGTTAAACTTGGTCAGATAATAGCAACAATTTACATCTGATGGAAGAGGTAAGGTGATCGAAATCTCTGGGGTGTTTTCTTCTATTTATCACCCACAAGCGTCGTTGTTGTCAATACATAGGCCTACCATGCATATAGAAATATTTCGTTCAGAATTTCTATAGACAATTTTCAGTCTTTAGTTTAACCTATATTGTTTTTGCATCAGACGTAAAGAGCGAGAATAGAATCGACAAGTTTTGGCATAAAGAAATCCAAACCACATGTCCTTAAACAATCAAATCAGTTCCAGATATCATTTTGTTGAATCAGAAACATTATCTTCACAAAAACTATCTTATATAAAACAAAGATAACATTTTTCATGACTGCTTTTAATATTCGACAAGGTGAAAGAGTAAGCACGCCATCTTGAATTGATATTACGCCATCTTGGATTTATTGGATATCCCAGTTATCTTTAGACTGTTTAACTCAAAACAGAATACACGAGGCACTACCCAAGAGAGAAGATTTTGTTTTTGTATATAGGATAAACTAAATGATTGTTCTGAACCATTTCGAATTCAGGAAACTCCCACTGTATCTAGAACATTTCCCTGTAGAGTTGAGCATCCATTTTCAAAAGGGATGTGCCTTAACTTAGAGCTAGAACGGACCTTTTTTTTTCTAAAATCAAAGTTTCTTGCCGTGTCTCTCCACAATATTCTGCATTAAAAGTATGTGCCACCATTTTCCTAAAGCAAACGTTGCTTTAGGATCACGATGTACCACTAAGACTTACGAAACTTTCCTTTAAAATCAAGACAGGGTTATTTATCGACAATTATTTCATATCATTCGATGGTAAGAGAACTGTTTTAATCCGATAGGATTGAAAATGGTTGCTAACTGTTATCGCGTCACAATTTTCTTGCTAGGTGGATACAGTACTATCGTTTGCGTATTGAATGTGAATGTGTTCTTTGGGAAAACATGCAGAACACATGTACTGGTTATAAACAGGGCTCGCCATTTCTGCCATCAATATAAACAAGCCGATCCTGACATTTTGGGGAAATTAAGAAAAATAAACAAAAGCTGGTCGGATTGAATGTCACCAGTGGTACGAAGTTATCATACATAATCAAAACGTTTATATGAGAATAAAGAAATTGGTTACATCATACGATGGCACGACTTTGAGAGTAAATATTAGAAAGAAATATCGAGATATAATGATATGTGACCTTCAGCAAGTATCAATATTAGTTAAATATATATATATTTCTTATATTAAATAAATAAAAACACCGTTGTCCAGAAAATAAATCAGGGCATAAAAATGAGTCAATTTCCGTAAAACCTTCGTGTGCAAATGCTATTGGTTTGTGTTTCATTTGTTCTAGGTGGTTTCGTGGTGCCTCCCACCCTATAGTTTCAATAAATGTGATGAAGGAACAATGGGTCATGTGAATGCAGAAAGCCTGTGAACCAAAGTTAAGAATGTTTACTAATAGTGTGTCAAAGTTCGGATAGACGTTGTCCAGTGGTATGTTCGGTTCTGAATTATCTCTTCAATGCAAATGGCAAATACACGGGGTACGAGTCCGGACACAATTCGCTTCACTGACTGTGCATGGTACGATACGAAACTACATACGGTTATTACATAGCTAATACACACGGAAGTAGTTCACAACCATTTTGAATCACTACCTTTATTTTTAAGCCTTATTTTTGAAATGATTATAATATTTCAACTGAGCCCTGAAATCACACAAAGGTTTAGATTTGATTGAATGTGATTTGTAGGCTTATTTGAAAAATTATATCTTTTATCAAAACCCGACTGAGTAAGTTGAGCAAGAAATACAAAATTGTTGTAAACTACCTTATCGTTATTGCGTGATATTTCTATGTAAGAATTATACGTAGTTTGGTATGGCATTTTACATCGCACCAGACATCGCATGTGCCTCGCCTGTTGATTATTGGCGAAGAATAATATTCATCGTTTCACTTAGACTACTTTTAATTTAAAATAAATTTCAATTTTATTGCTCAGTTTTTATTCCTCCTAATTTCAGATCGCCGAAAAGATCTTGATTCACCATACTTTCAAAATGCCCAAACGATGCGGATTCACCATACTTTCAGATAGCCCAAACAATCTTGATTCACCATACTTCCAGATTGCCCAAACGATGCTGATTCACCATACTTTCATATTGCCCAAACAATCTTGATTCACCATACTTTCAGATTGCCCAAACGATGCTGATTCGCCATACTTTCAGATCGCCCAACCAATTGTGATTTACCATACTTTCAGATCGCCCAAACGATCTCGATACAGCATACTTTCAGATCGCCCAACCAATCTTGATTCACGATACTTTCAGATCGCCCAACCAATCTTGATTCACCATACTTTCAGATCGCCTAAACACAGATAATTTCCACGATCTGCACGTGCGTTATGTGAATAAATAGTAGAGATTTTTTGAGAATATAACAATTCCTTTATTACCAAGGAGTAGACAGAAGACTGACTTGGATTAAAAGGTAAGATTTACAATCGTCTTTAGAAATGTCTTTAGTTTTGAAAGTTAATTTTTACTTGGCATTTAGCTTTTCCAGATAAAATTATATGATGTTATTCATAAATCTTTGTTTCTAGGTACCAAAATGAAGACTTGTTTGACCTTGGTAGTTTTAATGGCAGTCTTTGTTGTATCGGATGCCTGGTGGTTTGGCAAGCGAGGTATAGAACTTTATATTTTTATTTAATAAGGGCTTTTAATTATCAAAAGAATAATATTCAATGCAATACGAACGGTATATCCATAAATACCATCGATTTTGTAAAATGCTGTGCGTCTTTAAGTTAGAAATATTTGTTTACTAGATGATTCTCTTCCAGATCTCAATGGCGATGAACCACCAACGACAGTAAAAACTGCTCTGATCGCTTTATGTAGACAATACGGTCAAACTACCAGTACAGAACCGATGGCTGAAGATGTTAGACATGTTTGTAAGGTCGTGAAAGAAGCGGCCCAAGCAAGAGGTGCGTACATTGTCCTTCCATAAATATTCTTTGATGATACTTATATTAAATATCTGTAAGGGAGTGCATTGATCACTTCTTCAGTTTTAAATTGCCAGCAGTGCTACCATGTCCTGAATGCGACAACACACGGTTGCTGCTAAGGAAATTTCAACCCATTGCCTGTGGACAACCCATTAACACATGAGCAATGAGTTTCAATTATTCTAAATATTCAATGAATGCATTTTTCATTTCAGCTCAATCCAGAGATTATCCAGGTCCATATTAATTGTTTATGTTTTACTAGAAATAAACATGGAACTTTATTTAATGACTTTGTTTTATACGCCCACATCATGTAATCGTATATTGTCTTCACCCCTTGCTGTTGGCCAAACCATCCAAAATGATCTTGTCAACGCGATAAGAGATACAGTGTTCATCTGATTTGAATGAGCCATATTTTTGTTAGCTTGCCTCCCGATGGAATTTTCTGCCTAACCGCATAATCATCCTTTCCCAAATTTTAAATTAAAGCTCTGCTACAGAATCCAGATTTTTCTTCTACAAGAAGTTATTTTACTTGAAATACCTCCATACACCAAATACACTACCTGTTTTGCAATAATACCTTAGCTCATCCTGGCAGATTGCCCAATTTACCCCCCCCCCCCTGAAATAACTGTCTTACAGAGGGAAGGGGATTTAGAGGATACAACCGTGTTCAAACTTCAATCTTGATGATTGAATCTGTACCTTCCAGTATCTGCTCGAATTAAAAGCGTTTTTATTTACTTCTGGAGACTCCTTTCTCCATAGACTTCAGAGGTCCGCATCGTCAACCATCTATAGCAGCTCTTTCGAGGAAACCCAAACAAAATTCTATATTGGTCGTTGTCTGAGGATACAATAGGTTGTTGAATCGTTAATTTCTAGCCGTAAGCTAAAACTTCATTAAACACTAATAATAGATGAAATATTGGATGGACAAACATGGTTTGAAACTCTGGAGGAAATTACTTAATATATAACGAGTTATTTAAAATGAACACTTTCTATAATTATTGTTTGAAACGATATTCATATTCACACCTTTTTAAACTACATTATTTATCAAGAGATTTACTTTACGACGAATAAACATAATTGCAGTGTATTTACTCTAAGGTCCGTTTCTGAATATAGGAAATATTACGCTGTAATCATCTGTTCTTGAATTGGCAATGAAGAAAATTTACCACGTGACATTATCATTGTGCATTTAATCTTAACTGCCGATTAGATATTGAACGTGCTTTCAGTATATTAAGACGAAAAGGCTTAAAATATATCTATATCTCTACCTTATCTCCGCCATTATCAAACCAAGACTTTTTAGACAAGCATAAGGATCGGTATGTTTTGAAGGATCAACATAATCCGTCATTATTTCCTTACATCATAACAATTACATTACAACATCCTAAACATGCTTTACACAACTGTTACATCTTTAAGACAAATGACTACTTATATATTATCAGGTATTACACCTTTATAGATAAGGTAGATTAATTACCACTTGCTATTCCTTTAAAGACCTAATTAGTAAAGCGTGTTAGTCCTTAGCTTTTGGTAGATTACAGAATACACTAAATTCCGTTCTATTTCTATTGCTACTGAAGGACATCATTTAGTGTGTAATGATATGAATCTTGATTTGATCGAAATTTAACTCGGCTGGGCATTAAGGTTATTAAAAGACCTTGGAATTCAGAGTGTACAAAACTTCAAACAAACTTATCGAGGTGTGGCATTGCTGCAAGATACATATAAACTGAAGTTCAAATTGGATGCTATATATCTTATTTCTACATTCAATTAGTATTCAATTAACAACAAAAGCCTTCTGCACACCCAGGTCATGATACGTTTTCTCTTATCTTCTTAGTTCATTAGATTGTGTAAATTAATTTGTCAAGGCTAAGCGATGCAACTACAGATTATTGTGTCAGAAGTCATTTAGTTTGCACATCATTAAGAATGGCAAACCCCAGTGGAATCCCACAGCAATGTTTACTCACCGAAGCTTTGCATCTTTCTTAAAAGGCAATTGAATCTTGCATTATTTTGGGGCTTTTTTCACAGACGAATCTCATGTCACCCGTCTGGATCACTTGTAAAGTAAAACAAAACAGTGAAAAGGAGTATAATTAATAAAAAAAAAATCGTGTTATTCCTTTAAAGATCTGATTACTCTATACTTTATTACAAGTGGTTCTTCTTCTTTACTTGAACTTACTGTAAATGATTAATCGAGGTGTTTTACAATGTCCATAACCTCTTTACAGATTATTAAAATAAATTATATGGATATACCCTACTATCTACTTCCGGTTGGTCCACTGAAGATCGCCAGTGCTATTCAATGCTGTATTATCTTACTAATAATTTATCTTTAACGGTAACATGTAGTTACTCACTGGGCAGGGAATTATTTGGCCTTCGATTCGCTGTAGGGAGAGGCTGAAAATCCGAAGGAACATCGGAAACTATCTCGTGTTTATAGCGAGTGTGTTAAATGACCAAGTATATTTATATAGGTATCAGTCCTGAAGCATTATGTCGGTCTTCAGATGTAGTTTTTACAGAAAAATAATCCAATGACCCTGGAATTCAACTTTCAAAGTTACCGAGGTGTGGCATTTCTGTAAACTGAAGCTCATATTTGATGCTATCTATCCAGAGAACTACCATTCAATTAGTATTCATTAGATTATGTAAATTAATTTGTCAAGGATAAGCGATGCAACTATAGATCTGAAGTCACTAAGAATGACAAACCCCTCTGGAATCCCCCAGCAATGATTTGTTCTTGATGGTTTTGCAGTAC
>JAUJPP010000002.1:1144307-1237213 GCA_030562195.1 Nipponacmea schrenckii
GGTTAGATAAAAGTAATTCTGTATAAAATGTAGAAGTAAAGAACAGAATGTGCCGACTGATTAGACCAATCATTGTTAATCTACTTGAATATCAACTCAGGTTGAGAAATCGGCCAATATCATTGGCCAAGTAATATTTGGACCAATGAAATAGTGATTTTTGGAAACAGGAACTAGTTTTTCACTAATATCTGGTTTATTCACCTTGATATAATGTTATAGTCCGTACAACATTACCCGAGATGTCCTCTGCTCTTACGCCACTTCCCTTAAAAAGTACATCATTTTTCAATAAATAAAATAACAACCAAAGATTATTATGTTATTGTTACCTAGACATTGTTCATTAAATACATTGGTTATGTAACGTTGGAAGCTTATCATTATTTGTACTGTATTTAAAATCTGCTCATAAATAATAATCATTGATTAGTGATATGTCATTTTCTTCACTTATATTAGAATCGGGCGACTGATCATATCAAAATAATCTCTAATATTCACTATTTTTTTACACGTTCTTTGTAATACTGTCAATATTAGTTATTAGACTATGTTTTAAATTTTCACGTCTGATTATTTCTTGTCGCGGAGGATTTACTAACGTCAATTAAACGAATCCCCCAACTGTTCCTGTAACCAGCTGCAATCAGCTTACCGTGTCATTTTTCAGAACTAATATACGACACTTGGCTCTCCTGCGATCAACAATGCAATGGCTATCCTGCATCGGGGTTTGTCACCTGACACAGAGATTGTTGACGGAAATGGTAAACCGCCTTTTGGAATACCGGAACTCCTCTACAGTGGCTATTCTACGACGGGAACTTAGTTAAAGTCTGAATGACAATTGAACGTTGAAGTATCCAGTTTTATAATGTATACCAGATTAATCCTAAATCAGGACTTTCCTTCAAAAACGTCTCGCCCAAACACATTCAATTTTTATTCATCTGTATATCAGATCACCCAGACATACCAAGTTATTATTATTCACCTGTATACCAGATCGCCCAAACACAGATAACTTCCACGATCTGTACTTTCGATCTAAAACATCTCGCCCAAACACATTCAATTTTTATTCATCTGTATATCAGATCGCCCAGACATACCAAGTTATTATTATTCACCTGTATACCAGATCGCCCAAACACAGATAATTTCCACGATCTGCACGTGCGTTATGTGAATAAATAGGAGATATTTTATGATAATGTATCATCACCATTATCGTCAAGAAGAGGAGAGGTCTGACTTGCATAAATCTAAAGGTAAATGTCAGTTATTCTCTAGATTTTGAAACAATATAAAATGACATGAAGCGTATTGAAGGAACCTTGTTTGTTACCCAGGTTTATCGAGGACTGTTACTGCTTCTATGTGCTCAAATTTGCAGATGATGATAAAATTCTTATTTCATAGTTACAGAATAAATCTTTTAAAGCATCTTATGTCTCACAGGCTCACATGATTTCCTTATTTTGGGTGCAATATTTTAGATTTCCAAAATGAGGACTTGTTTGACACTGGTAGTTTTAATGGCAGTCTTTGTTGTATCGGATGCCTGGTGGTTTGGCAAGCGAGGTATAGAACTTTATATTTTTATTTAATAAGGGCTTTTAGTTTCCAAAAAATCATATTCAATGCAATACGAACGATATATCCATAAATACCATGTTTTTGTGCGTTTTTTAAGTTTGTTTACTAGACGATTCTCTTCCAGATCTCAATGGCGGTGAACCACCATCGACAGTAAAAACTGCTCTGATCGCTTTATGTAGAAAATACGGTCGAACTACCAGTACAGAACCGATGGCTGAAGATGTTAAACATGTTTGTAAGGTCGTGAAAGAAGCGGCTCTAGCAAGAGGTATGTAGGCAGCAACCTGTATTGTAATTCTAAAACCGACCCTCGAGTGTTTTATATTTAGTAGGAAGAGGGCAAATGTTAAACATTTTATCACTTCCAGGGTTGTATCCATTTTTTTTCAGTGCATGCCCAAAAGTATACTTCAATATTTTGTTCGAAAGTTTGCAATTCCTAATTTACACGAGCAAGCTGTCCAGGACAACCTATCGTGTTTACGCCGCTTAACTTTAAATGGTTGCTTATTTTTATTTCAGTATCCAGAGATTATTCATGATAATGTTTTGTAGATTGAATGGAAATAAACTTTTACAAATATTTTTGGTGTTTGAACTTCCTGTACTTACCATCTCCAAATCATTCTTATTCTGTCCCACCGAATTCTTCATCACAACTGTAAATTATTAAATTTCAGACATCTGGATTCTGAACTGTCTGACCATTTCAAACACTACCCTTAAAACGAGAACTTGCTAGTATTTAAGATGCTTAAATTGTAGAACATTTGACAAACTTTTTAGATGGTTGCATTTTTCAGAAGGCTTGATTACCTACGGCAATAATGTTTTGCAGATCAATGCACAAAAAAAAAAAAAAAAATTCGGATAATTAAACCTTTTTCAAACTGAACCGCATCTTTACGCACTGATCTTGTCAAGTGTGCTTCTTTTCATCTGTTCAATTGTGGCATTAAATATCCCCACTGCAAACTGAACAGTTTAACAATTAGCCTGTTCTAAATAACCATGTTCATGATACCCAATTACACACTTGATCCACTGAACACAACAAGCAGCATGTGCAAGAGCTGTTACACAACGGTATTGTTATTAAGATAAGCATGTCAGTTTAAGATCACATTACATTCGCTAGGCTTTTTTTTTTTTTACTTTTATGACCTCAATAAATGGCACCTACAATAAGGATATTATTGGTCCCACTGTCAAATATGCCGTCCTGATTGTCATTTATGTAATAACTGATTTTACATACTATCAGTTTAGACGGCAATTCTGACAAACTAAAGATTGCTCTACACTTTGAGGTGAATAAATCGAAATGCAATTTTCTATATTATATTTTTTGAATGGATTACTGTTCAATTGTGATTTAAATCGATTTGAGACGTACTATTAAATTTTTATAGCACTTTCGTGCTTATACATTTAGCAGCCATGTACTACAAAATTGTGTTGGTGAAGTGGGGATTTTCTGTCACAGTGCTGCATGCTTATTCTATTTGGGTAATGAATTACTAATTAGGCCCACTAACAAAATTTTCAATTTTAGTTTACAATACATAGTGGAATGACAAGGTCTAGTATAAATATTCTCGTAAATTTGCCAACATTTAACGTAAGTCTCTTTGTTCATTCGAGGGAGTACGATTATTACGAATTAATTAGCGAGGATAATGTGTGACAGCATTTCAAATGACATTATTGACACCTATAATGTATCTATGTCATGTTCACTCAGAACATTTATCGATGTCCACTCCGGTCTTTATAGATGACTACTGGACCTGTGATAAGTGAGCACTTGGTTCATTACCTCATACTTAAAGAGATCAAATTGAAGAGATGAAGTGTAACGGATTATAATAAAAAGTTGATCCGGGGCTATAATTGACCCTATAATAACCCTATTAGTGTCGCTTCTTTCAGAAAGGGAGATTATTTTGGTTTAAGGTTATTGAGTTTGTTTATTGTTCCAAGCATAAGTGTATCCTTAAAGTGGGGTCTATAGTAATTCATTGACATAGTTAATATTATTGTTGGGGATCAAGGCCTTACTGATTTTGGTATTCTATTCGAGCTACTTCTCGGGGGTCAAGATTAATTTTCAAAGTAAACAATCGGATGTGCAGTACTTTGAGTTAAAGCTATACTACTCCTTAGAATGACCAAAACATTTAAGGTTTAAACATGGAGAAAATGAGTCTTCTTCATCGACTGACTTATCAAAGCTATACTACTGAATTGCTCAACAATCAAATAAATTCATTATTAATAATCCATTAAACTAAGTAAATTTCAAACACGCTTAGCAGCGTTTTTCAACAATTGCCTATTTTAATTGATATAGGCCTACATGTATCACCTTGTATAGAGATTCTATTCTTTAGTCATGGCACCTGGTAAGTAATATTATACTCTTATTGACCAGGTTAGAGACTTTAAATTTTATGTTATTCTAGTATTGTTTGTGTTGTGCACTCAGCCGAGCATGCACAACAAATGAACCAAATTCGTTTTTACTTTGGTCTTTAAAACTGTGCCAACCTTTAATGTTTAGGAAGGATATATGGGATCCGAAAGATACCAGTCTTGTCTGAAGTATTGCTGATCTGCTCTGCCCGAACAGTCCTACCCTAAGACCACCTTATCATATTTCTAAGTGGGTTTGCCATTGCCATTTTCGAAATAAAAGCTCTAACCGTTCGCTGAGTTCTTTTCACGTAAATCGACCCTGCGATAACCCTTGTAACTGTGTTGTTATAGTTTACAACGAGTGATTCAGCCGTGTGTTGTGAGATTGGTCAGTGAAAAAAAAATATTGCAAGATTCAATTGCCTTTTAAGAAAGCTGCAAAGCTTCGGTGAGTGAAGAAACTCACAAAGATACCATCAGGTTTGGCATTCCTAGTAATAGATGGTGAAAAGATTCAAAGAGCAAAACATCGCTGTGGGATTCCTCTGGGGTTTGCCATTCTTAATGATGTGCAAACTAAATGACTTCAGACACATTAATCTGTAGTTGCATCGCTTAGCCTTGACAAATTAATTTACACAATCTAATGAACTAAGAAGATAAAACAAAACGTATCATGAACTGGGTGTGCAGAAGGTTTTTGTTGTTAATTGAATACTAATTGAATGTAGAAATAAGATAGATAGCATCCAATTTGAACTTCAGTTTACATGTATCTTGCAGCAATGCCACACCTCGATAATTTTGTTTGAAGTTTTGTACACTCTGAATTCCAAGGTCTTTGAATAACCTTAATGTCCAAATGTCCATCTGAGTTCAATTTCGAGCAAATCAAGATTTATATCATTACACACTAAATGATGTCCTTCAGTATAGCAGAGAAATAGGATGAAAAATTTGTATTTAGTGTATTCTTAAATCTATCAAAAGTTAAGGGGTTTTGTGAAGCGTGTTAGTCCTTAAGTCAAAGGTTATTTTTGAATAGATTGAAGAACCACTTGTTATGAAGTATAGAGTAATTAGGTCTTTAAAGGAATAACAAGTGGTAATTAATCTACCTTATTTATAAAGGTGTAATATCTGATAATATATAAGTAGTCATTTGTCTTAAAGATGTAACAGTTGTGTAAAGCATGTTTAGGATGTTGTAATGTAATTGTTATGATGTAAGGAAATAATGACGGATTATGTTGATCCTGCAGAACACAGTGAGAAATACGCCTGACGAGCTTTGGGGTCGGTTACAGACAGTGGTCATGATATTAAGTCGAGGTCAAGAATTAAGGCACATTCTACGGTTTTCCAACCCAGTTTCCTCAATTATTCAAACTAAAAGAAAATACGAGGGCGATTAACCAGCCTATCCCATTTCAGTTTCAGGTTTCCCGACAGGGTCAGGATTTTCGTGCCATGTTCAAATACATGTCTATACCAAGATAACAAATTGCATTGAATCGAGTGTCAAAGGCCTTCTTTTCATTAAAAGGTGTTCTGCTTCAACAGGACAAGGCGAGATTCAAAGATGCAAATTGATTTTATGTCGGGAAGAGTAGGAAGAGATTTATATTAAATCCTGACTAATTGACTTATTCCTAAACACAGAATTGAAAAATTGTATCCAATAACTAGAAAGTAACCTTACTTCATTTGTATTAAATTATTTTGCTCAGGTGAACATTAATAAGGATCTCTATTTGGTAAAAATATGTATCGCGGTTTAACGTGCTATCCGCAATAAAAGGTAAATTTCATTTGAAATAAATCCCATTACATGTATATGAATTAATTTCCTTCTGTGTTTCAGTTAATAATTCATCTATTATAGTGTTTAATTAAGTTCTTTTTTTCAATATGTAGCTTGCGGCAACAAATTAATGATGTTTCTTTATAGTACTCGTCAAAATCTATTAACAACCTTAAAATAATGGTTAGTGATGGATTTTCATATGTGGCTTTCTTGAAGCAGCTGCTTCAGATGTCAACAACGCGGATCATT
Source organism: Nipponacmea schrenckii (assembly GCA_030562195.1). Taxonomy (NCBI): domain Eukaryota; kingdom Metazoa; phylum Mollusca; class Gastropoda; family Lottiidae; genus Nipponacmea; species Nipponacmea schrenckii. The sequence continues at coordinate 1,150,387 of JAUJPP010000002.1, forward strand.
GGGTTTCTATGGATATGCAACCATATTCCGATTTCTTAAGGGATTGAAAGAGCTTATTTGAAAGCAATGCAATTTCACGTTTCAATCGTGATGAAGAATTCGGTGGGACAGGATAAGAATGATTTGGAGATGGTAAGTACAGGGTGGGGTGGGGGGGTGAGTTCAAACACCAAAAATATTTGTAAAAGTTTATTTTCATTCAATGTACAAAACATTATCATGAATAATCTCTGGAGACTGAAATAAAAATAAGCAAGCTTTTAAAGTTAAGTGGCGTACATACGAGAAGTTGTAAATGGACAGCTTGCCCGTTTAAATTAGGAATTGCAAACTTTCGAAGAAAATATTGTAGTATACTTCTGGATGGGCATCCACTGAAAATTCTGTAGGTGATAAAATGTTGAACATTCGCTCCCTTCCGACTAAATATAAAATATTGTGTACTCGAGGGTCGGTTCTAGAATTACAATACAGGTTGCTGCCTACATACCTCTTGCTAGAGCCGCTTCTTTCACGACCTTACAAACATGTTTAACATCTTCAGCCATCGGTTCTGTACTGGTAGTTCGACCGTATTTTCTACATAAAGCGATCAGAGCAGTTTTTACTGTCGATGGTGGTTCACCGCCATTGAGATCTAGAAGAAATTCGTCTAGTAAACAAATATTTTTAACTTAAAAAAACGCACAAAAAATTATGGTATTTATGGATATATCGTTCGTAGTGCATTCAATATTCTTGATTACAAAAGCCCTTATGAAATAAAAATATAAAGTTCTATACCTCGCTTGCCAAACCACCAGGCATCCGATACGACAAAGACTGCCATTAAAACTACCAGTATCAAACAAGTCTTCATTTTGGAAATCTAAAATATTGCACCCAAAAAAAAATTATGCGAATCTGTGATAAGAGACATAATGCTTTTAAAGGTTTATGCTGTTACTAAGAAATTAGAATTATATCCAAATCTGGAGGAATTGTGCAAATTGAAGCTTTAACGGTCCTCGATGAACATGGGTTACAAATAAGGTTCCTTCAATACGCTCCAAGTCAATTTATATTGAATTTCTAGAGAATAACTATCAACTCGACTTTTACCTTTAGATCTATGCAAGTCAGACCTCTCTACTTCTTGATAAAAATGGTAATGATACATTATCATAAAATATCTCCTATTTATTCACATAACGCACGTGCAGATCGTGGAAGTTATCTGTGTTTGGGCGATCTGATATACAGGTGAATAATAATTGAATCTGTTTGGGCGATCTAATATACAGGTGAATAATAATTGAATGTGTTTGGGCGATCTAATATACAGGTGAATAATAATTGAATGTGTATGGGCGATCTAATATACAGGTAAATAATAATTGAATGTGTATGGGCGATCTAATATACAGGTGAATAATAACTGAATCTGTTTGAGCGATCTAATATACAGGTGAATAATAATTGGATGCGTTTGGGCGATCTAATATACAGGTGAATAAAACTGAATGTGTATGGGCGATCTAATATACAGGTAAATAATAATTGAATGTGTATGGGCGATCTAATATACAGGTAAATAATAATTGAATGTGTATGGGCGATCTAATATACAGGTGAATAATAACTGAATGTGTATGGGCGATCTAATATACAGGTAAATAATAATAACTGATTGTGTTTGGGCGATCTAATATACAGGTGAATAATAACTGAATGTGTTTGGGCGATCAAATATACAGGTGAATAATAAAAACTGATCGGTTTGGGCAGTCTAATATACAGGTGAATAATGAAAACTGGATGTGTTTGGGCGATCTTATATGCAGGTGAATAATAATAACTGAATCTGTTTGGGCGATCTAATATACAGGTGAATAATAATTGATGTGTTGGGCGATCTAATATACAGGTGAATAAAACTGAATGTGTATGGGCGATCTAATATACAGGTAATAATAATTGAATGTGTATGGACCCAAATTAAAAAAAGGAAAAGAAATAATTAAGTGTATTGCGAAATCTACAGGTGAATAATAAGAAAATTATGGGCGATCTAATATAAGGTGAATAATTTTAACTGATTGTGTTGGGTGCGATAATTACAGGTGAATCAAACTGGATGTTTTTGGGTGCGATAATTTACGGGTGAATGGTTACAAATGATGGTTTTGGCATTCAATATCCAGGGTAATAATAATATTGAATTTCGATCTAATAACTAATAAAACTAAACTTTTAGCGATCTAATATAAAAGGTGAATAATAATTGGATAAAATTGGGATCTTATATACAGATAATAAATATTTAATGTGTATGGGCATCTAGATCAGGAAATATAATTGTGTTATGGGCGATCTAATATACAGGTAATAATAATTGAATTGTTTGGGCGATCTATATACAGGTGAATAAATAATTGAATGTGTTTGGGCGATCTAATATACAGGTAAATAATAATAACTGATTGTGTTTGGGCGATCTAATATACAGGTAAATAATAATTGAATGTGTATGGGCGATCTGATATACAGGTAAATAAAAATTGATGTGTTTGGGCATCTAATATACAGGTGAATAATGAAATGAATTGTTTGGGCGATCTGATATACAGGTGAATAAAAACTGAATGTGTTGGGCGATCTAATATACAGGTAATAATAATTGAATGTGTATGGGCGATCTAATATACAGGTAATAATAACTTGAATGTGTATGGGCGATCTAATATACAGGTGAATAAAATTGAATGTGTATGGGCGATCTAATATACAGGTAATAATAATCTGAATGTGTATGGGCGATCTAATATACAGGTGAATAATAACTGAATGTGTATGGGCGATCTAATATACAGGTAAATAATAATAACTGATTGTGTTTGGGCGATCTAATATACAGGTGAATAATAACTGAATGTGTTTGGGCGATCAAATATACAGGTGAATAATAAAAACTGATCGGTTTGGGCAGTCTAATATACAGGTGAATAATGAAAACTGGATGTGTTTGGGCGATCTTATATGCAGGTGAATAATAATAACTGAATGTGTTTGGGCGATCTAATATACAGGTGAATAATAATTGAATGTGTATGGGCGATCTAATATACAGGTGAATAATAATTGATTGTGTTTGGGCGATCTAATATACAGGTGAATAATAATTGAATGTGTATGGGCGATCTAATATACAGGTGAATAATAATTGAATGTGTATGGGCGATCTAATATACAGGTAAATAATAATGAACTGATTGTTTTGGGCGATCTAATATACAGGTGAATAATAACTGAATGTGTTTGGGCGATCTAATATACAGGTGAATAATAAAAACTGAATGTGTTTGGGCGATCTAATATACAGGTGAATAATAATTGAATGTGTATGGGCGATCTAATATACAGGTAAATAATAATTGAATGTGTATGGGCGATCTAATATACAGGTGAATAATAATTGAATGTGTATGGGCGATCTAATATACAGGTGAATAATAATTGAATGTGTATGGGCGATCTAATATACAGGTAAATAATAATTGAATGTGTATGGGCGATCTAATATACAGGTGAATAATAACTGAATGTGTATGGGCGATCTAATATACAGGTAAATAATAATTGAATGTGTTTGGGCAATCTGATATTACAGATGAATAAAAATTGAATGTCGTTGGGCGGTTCTTTTTGGGTTGAAAGTCTTGATTTGTGATTAATCTGAGATAGAAAGTTGCAAATAGACTAGGTTGTGCCATTCATGATTTTATTTTTTTTCACCGTATCAATGATCCAGGTGAGGGGGGGGGGGCAGTAGGGGCCACAGATGTTCCAATAAGGGGAGGGGGATATTGTGGTTGGACCACGAGGAATTCTTATAAGAATTTGATAATGCTTTGTAGATCCGGCACCGTAAACCCCATTTATTCATACCATAGCGCTATCAGCAGCAACCTATTTGGTGACCACTTGTGTGTTCACCACATGCCATTCAATTATTCAACGTCGTAAAATAACCACTGTAGAGGAGTTCTATGATTCCAATATGCTGTTCACCATATTCGTCAACATTCTCTTTGTCAGATGATAACGCCAACCAGATAACCCTTGCAGTGTTGATTGCAGAAGAGCCAAGTGTCGAATATCAGTTCTGAAAAATGACACGGAAAGCTGATAGAAGCTGGTTTAGTTACAGGAGCAATTCGTTTAATTGACCTTATTAAATCTTCCGCGACAAGAAATAAGCAGACATAGAAATGAAAAAAAAGGCCTAAAACTAATATACATTGTGCCCGTAGGCTATTACTGTTATTTTACTTCCAGTGACCAGATTTCCCCTGACTAACTCACCTAAATCCGAACATTCCCAGGCGTTGACAGTTATCTAATTTCTGTTACTTAAAAAATTAAGAAAATAGGTTTTTTAAGGGCAACGACGTAAGAGCATCGGGCATCTAGGGTAATGATGTACGGACTATAAAATTATCTCAAGGTGAATAAACCGGATATTAGTGAAAAAACTAGTTCCTGTTTACAAAAACTGCTATTTTATTGGTTAAAATGTTACTTGGCCAATGATATTGGACGATTTCTCAACCTGAGTTGATATTCAAGTAGATTAACAATGATTGGTCTAATCAGTCGGCACATTCTGTTCTTTACTTCTACATTTTATACAGAATTACTTGTATCTAACTGGACAATAATCAACAATTTTGGAAAAAAAATATTCGATTAAAGATTCGAATATTTTATAGTATATTTGTCTCAGAATATTAACTTTGACCTTCAAAGCTTGAAGAGAAAGATTAAACGGATGCTCCATGGCTCAAAGAAATTTTGCTAGGTGTTGGGTTTCTGTGTGGGAGACATAATTCGCGTTACCTTGGTTAAGAGTGACGGTTGCTCGTAAGAAAATTGTTCTTAGCTTGGATATTAAGTATTTTCAGGTCAAAGGTGAAAATAGTTAGTCAGAAACACTGGTCTATTGTTGGAGTGTAAAAGGGAAAAAGGACTTTGGTATTGTATTAATATATTTGTACAATAGGAGAGTTGAATTATAAGTATACTTTTTTCCCTACAAGTGGCATATTAAGGATTCTGAAATATATATCCAATAACCTTACAGATATAGTCAGTACCCAACAGAGTTTCTGGCACAACTTGTAGCCATGGAACGATTTTCTATCATTGATTCTATAGATGAAAAAAAAACTGAAAAATTACACGTAAAAAATTATGCCCAGTGGATTTTTCTTTGGAAACTTGTAGCCTACAAATGAATAACCAAAAACCATGTCTTCGGTTATCTTTTTCTCACCCCCCCCCCCCCCAGTTTTTTTTCTATTTGATTAAATTATAAAGAAGCTTTATTGTAAAAAAAACTTATGGTGGATATTTTATGTGCCCCCTACGAAAAAAAAAGTGACGCGTTTCTACGTACCTGACTAGTTTAACTATGATCTGGCATTTTGAATGATTTATATTATGTAATATTGACTTACTCTGTAATCAGTGTCAATATTAGTCTTTCTATATATTAGAGATCTTCTCGTTCACTGTCGCACGTAGTCCGATGACGCGTTAAGAAAGCAAAAGCTTTATAGTATTACGATATGAGGATTGCGTCTACCAGAGGATACAGAAATGTTCTACTTGATGTACTGAATGGCTACATGGCGAATCACGTCCACGTGATGTCATTACGGATCACTTGTTTGTCTGAAGGGGTTGAATTGAATGCAAGTCAAACCATCCCCAATGGTGGCATACCATCATCCGTGGAAGAGCCACTTCTCTGCCATAGAATAAATATATTACAAACAATATGATGTGTGGCCCAGTTTCTCCAGCTCTATTGCAAAATGATAATGTTTACAATAATTGTATTACGTAATGGCATATAAATTGCATTACATAAACGCCTAATAGAATATAATTATTTTTATCTTAATGTTTCCCTACAATGTACTTACAGCTAAATAACATGTTAACGTCCGCTTCCAGTTAAAGCTGTTAATTCAGACTTGATACACACTTGTTAGTTGGCAGTTTGATTTGGATCAATGGTTTAGGACTACTGGTTTGGTCGGTTGGTAGATGCCAATTTATCGTATACGTTCCCATCTAAAGTTGATATCGCAGATTTGGTAGTTGGTAGTGAGATTTCGATCAATGGGACGATTTGGTCCTTTTTTTGGGGAGGTTTAGAACTACTTTGTTGGTTAGTTGGTAGATAACGATTGAACGTAGATGTTCCCATCTAAGGTTGATATCACCAACTTGGGAGTTGGTAGTAAGTCTGAATCAGTGGGAGATTTAGTACTATATCTTGACCTCTTGTCGTCTACCCATTACAATCGCCACAATCAAAATAACAAGATAATAAGATCAGTTTATAATCTTGATTGACATTAAACACTCTCAATATCTCGAATTACAATAACCACACCACGATACATTCTTACCGTAAAATTAATTAAAAGTCCTGGAATAAAAGTTGAATTGAGGTATGATTGACATGCGGTCGTATCAATGTATTTATGAAGTACCCGGCGAGTGACAGGCGTTTTATTGAAGTGTACCAAGGAACCTTGGGGTAACAATGAGATAATGGCGCAGTAGTTCCCTATGATTTAATATCTTTATAATATACTGTTGTTTTATTAGATTGATCAATAAAGCCCAAAGATTTGCTAATCTGTAATGAATGAAACAGGAAAACTCAACCCGTATCGATAGTACGAAATCTAGTGATTTGACAAAAGCAAGAAAGAAATGCATAGAATTTCAAGGGAAATGAGCGTTGTGTGCTCGGGTTTGGTTTAATTTTCTCATGGTCTCTATGTTCAACAAATCTCAATAAAAATATTTCCTTATTGTAAAGTGCATAACGTAACTTGGACACCATTTCATTTCGAATGACCATATAAAGTGACATAAACTCTTCAGTAAAACTACTTCATCGGGAATATTAAATTAACCTATGGGCCCGTCAAATAAAAAAGAGATAAGCGCAAAAAAAAAAAAAAAAAAAAAATTTCTACACATATAACGTGACCGTTTTTCATTGACACTCCCGCCAATCTCATTATTGCATAATTGAGTTACCTTGACAAAATATGAATGCTGTTTATCAACAACCGACCTTTTTAAACTATAATTTGTAATAAGGACTTGTAAAGTTTGTTATCTTTTTCGTTCAGGTAGACACTATTATTTTGCCTTTAATTTTCATTTTTGACATCGTTGTAATCTGGTTATTATAAATTTCAGGTGTTCTGATCGTAAATTTGATCATCGGTTTTAAATTTATCAGTGACAAGCAAGTCACTTTGATAACGTTATCATGACCGCTATTGTCAAATGCTTTGAATATTTTGGCTACTATTTTGGAATGGTTTTCGGGATTCCTGCCTTACACAGTTCCAGTTCAGATATCGTCATAACCAGATTCCTTGGATGTGATATCATCATTACCGAAATCCTCAGACATCATAGTGTATGGCCGTAAAACCTTATTCATTTATCAATGTCATTTTACAGTAATCGAAGTAAGATGGCGAGCCAAGACACTTTCAACCTTCAGATCTTCTCAATCATATGTATAAGCTGTAAAAGGGTTATGTTTATTTTGACATAACACCACCTTTGAAGATTGTAAAGCCGAGCTTTTAAACTTCTTCAACCTGTACATAAGATATTAATGGGATATTATCAAAGTTTAAGTATAATCATAATAAGTACATGATAGTATCTTAAAAATAAAGATTAAAATCATAATAAGATCAATCTTGATGTCATCTGAACTCTGTAAAATTCCACTTCTCACCCGATGGTGAATATACGTTTCAGTTTCTTATATAATACTTAGTAGATTTTGAACATAATCAAATTTTCAATACTATTCCTTGGGTTTAAAAGGTCGAAAATTTTCCCGGGGAACGACCCGAAAATGAAACGAAATAAATTTTACCGTATGCTTCATAAATCCAATTTAAAACCAAATACAACGGAGTTCGAAGTTTCGTATCACTATTTGCTTTGTAAGTGCGGTAAAAAAAATATTGTACACGGTAATTATATTTGACACAGTGCAGTTCAACACCAGGCTACAACCATATTTTGGCAATGTTCAGTCCCTTCCCTTCTTCTTCAGATCAAATGGATGGATCTCAGAAGGAAACCCGAGATTTATAGATCTGGCCTCGTATTCTCTAAACAAACTTAGGAGCTAGGATATCCTAGAAATTCACTGTAAAAAGATCTAAGGACGTCCTTGTGATGAGATCGTTTTGAGACTACGGGTCTAGATTTAGATAAGTAGAGCATTTCATTTCAATTCGAACCTTCAAAGTGAACTGAATAACACCAAGCATACGCGAGAGTTATTCCACCGTACTATATCATACAGATGTAAAAATACAGATAACAAACCGCGCCGTGTAATAACTAATTAGATATTAATAGAAATTATAATAGATAATTACCAAGCATAACAAATCACACTCCTTATCTATAAATCATTGATCATTTTATTTTATTGATAATTAATAAATTAATTGTTGGTATGATCTTATCACTACGCATGAATAATCATGTTTGTATAATCATTGTTTAATTATTTAATGTTTTTAAATCATGACATACAACCATAAAGAACAGGTTGATGCTATTGTATTCACATCTTGTGAACAAATCTTGATAAGATAATAGGAGATGATACAAATGATCACTGTTGTATTTCCTAACCATATCCTTGTATCCCATAAGGGGGTTACCACGGGATATGGGGAGGGGTATGTTCCCCAGATGACTCCCACTTTCATTTTACATTGTAAAATAATTGCTTGTGTCTTGCTTGCTTTGGGATTAACAAAAAACAAAAAATTCAGTTTTACAATCGATCAAATTCTGAAATTCATGGCAATAAATGTGGAGAGGGCCTGATAATAAATCTGCCAAGTTTACAAGAGTAATAATGTCATTATAGAAAGCTCTATAAAATTGTCTTGGTTAAATCTTAGCGATAAATGAAAGTAGTTGAGTATCGACAAAATAATTTCAAGTTGGAAATTAAAGTTTCGATAACACTACGTTACAAGACAATGATTTCTGGACGGCTATTAAGGGTATATTTCAGAAGGTTGACGAAGCGATGATAAACTTGTTAAGTTGAGTTAATGTTCACCGATTCCACTTTTTCCTGTAATTAAAGAGGTTTATTCGACCTTCGTTCAGTTCATTGCTTCCTCTTAGCTTTTACTGTAAGCAATTGGTGCAAAATTAGAAAATAAGTCTTATTTTTATGTAATGTTCGTTTGAAGTTTGAACTGTGACTGGGTATCTAAGGGAAATCTCAGCCTCGGAACATGCGATGTCACTGAGAGTTTGAGGTGACACTCAACACTCAAGGAATTTACCGCTGACAATCGCTTTATAATTTTTTTTATGCGAATTTAAATGTGATGCTGTCCTTTGCAATGGTGTCGTATCACCATTTTTACAAATTAATATTTGAATATGTTAATCAAATATGACATCTCGGTAGGGGGTCTATAAATATTCATGAGTTAGAATTCTAGCATATATCTAGATTTCACGTCATACCAATGTTTCCCACGAATACAACCGTCATTAATTATAAATTCATTGACAAATTTTATCGTGTAAAGACTGAGACTAGGTAAGTGACATCAGGTGGACTCGATTCATGCATATTTATACTCACATTTCTATTAAATTAACGCCCTTGTAATAGTTGAGGTATGTCCTGTTGACACTTATTTTGGCACGTTCACACTCTTATCTTAGTGGTGCTGTTGTATGCTAACATAATATGGTTTATTGTAGGAAATGGAGAATCAGAGCAAGAGAACGGGTTCTAAAACACAGTTTTATCAATTTGGAAGCCACAAGAGCACTGTTTATATTTCAGATTCAAGATCGAATATTTTCAAAGTGGATTATAAGGAATGTCATGTTTATCTAGACTAAACTGACCACCAAAGTTCTTGAACGCGCCACTCAAGTCTAAGAGTAAAGAGCTCAAATTTGACCATTGCTCTACTGGTTTAGTAACCTTATCACGAACAATTCCTAAAGGAAATCTGTTGAAAATGTGAGAGACCACGTCTTTCTTTCAAATAGAAAGATGTCAACAGAACAGTCTTCTAGAAGATGTTTCATCCATCTTACGAGAATTCTTTTATTTCTAGGACTTTAAATTATGCAAACAATCCAAACCAAGTTCACTAATGATCTGAAATATTTATGACCTATCATTTAGCTCTTTTTATGGCAGCCAATGTCGGTTCTCTGACTTCGGTAGGAATATTATATCTGATAAGATTCGATTCGTAATACTAGTTCATAGAATGTTTTTACACATGTATTAGAAAGGATTAAAATGATGTCGAATTACAGAGAATATCGGAATATTGAAATATCGGAAATCACATAATGAAGTGAAAATGGAGCTTCCTAAAGCCCTGATGGCTACCACACCCGCATGTCCAAGCATGATGTTATAAAATCTCAAGCTAATGTTATTACAGTGTTAGTGATGTTGTAAATCGTAATGATTTCAACTCGCTATCTGTCATTGTCATTGTAGTATTTTGAATACATGTAGCACGTGTCAACCATGTATAATGAGGTCATGAGAGACCACTTTATCTTTGCGAGGGATCGTTTATTTCCTGACGATGATTTCGAGTTACCTGTACAAAATAAATAACCTGTCACAAGTTAACAACAATGCATCGCAAAGTATATCTGACTTTTAGAAGTGGCTCAACAACTACAAGGACTGATTAACACAGTCTACGTTACCCAGTTGCTTAGGGGTCTCGTGTATATAAAACAAAACTTAGCAACTAACATATAATATAATATATAACCAGTTTTACCTTCAACGATAGTGAAATAGCATGTGCCACAGTCAAAGATTCAATTAATTTATAAAAGGTATCAGGTGTGGGAGAGAATACGTCCAGTGGACACCCCCCCCTCTCCCCACCACCATAAGTCCATGGTTACAGACTAATCTCTTTGTCAACACTGAAGTGGTGACTATCTAGGTTATCTTGCTGATGCAATGGTTCGTGCTTAAAATAATTAGCGGTCAAGCGGTCAGTGAAATTTATTTGGGTAGCACCTCATTTCACATTCTTTTAAATAATCAAAAGAAAAAATAGTTCGTATCACATTCAAACTACATGTAGTTAAACTGAGTAAGGACAAGAACATCTCCTTGAGTTGTATTGAAGATTAGATTTTGTGAGTGTTGGTGCATGTACTTTATAAAACGTCTTCAGCTTGGTAATGTTGAAACATGTAGATCGTGGGTTCTAATTAGGGTCAGCATGTGAAAATCGGTTGACCTTGAATAAGTAAGTATTTTTCACTCATAATTTCAGTTGATCCAGCTTTAAATCTGTACAGATAATCCAGGAATCTATACCACAAGGTTCGACCAAGGACAAACTGATGGAAAATGAACCAATGAACTTGTTATCCTTGTAAAATAATATTCGATTTCTTTTTTCTTCTACACCTGGTATTATAACCAACCACAGATGAGCACCCAGAAGACGTGTCGACTTGGTTTGTGAACAGGAATATCTTGTTCTTTACCAAGAGTCATGTTCACAACACTTTATAGTTGTACCAATAACACCTTTTTCAAAACCACAGATCCCGTACCTTTTGACTCAAACTGGTTTTCAATCTGTGAGAATATGACCCTCGGCAGCTTTGACTTTGGTGCAAACACCTTTTTCATAATTAATTCAATATTTTTCTACACTTCTATGTATTTTGATTTAACTCAATGAACCCGTAAATGGTGGGTTTCGTTCTGTCCTAATGCAATTGTTATTCATTGCAATGAATCTCAATAAATTTGTATTACTTGATCGCAGGAACATAGATTTGTCCATCTATGTATTTTTCAACAAATTGTTCTTTGAAATATTTGTGTATATTTTTCATGTCTTTTCTCGTGTACTTACCTTGACAACATATGATTGATATCGTGGCAACCCTTTGCTTGTGAGCACTAATGTACCACTTTCAACGTAACAGGATATTTTAAGGTTAATCCAGCGATTAGTTAAGCGGGATTACAATCAATGAATGAAACCATTTCTATATGCTGTAATTAGAGATGTACGATAAGCACAATGATAGTTAACATTTAAACTAGTCACAATGTTAAAGCCTTATTAAGACATCACGCAAACTGTTTTGTCTTCGTATTTTCCGTCAATATGAACAAACACAGATCTCTAGTCATATCAATTATTTCCCTTTACATCATATTGCGTGTTACTGTAGTCAATTTGATTAAAGTAATTTTCAATTAAGAATTGTCAATGAATCCCTATAGGAATTAAGAAATTATGCCAGTTGCATTAAAAAGAATTGTTCCTGATAGCAGGAAAACTGATAAGAGCTGAATGTGCACAAATTAAACTACAGCTGTGCAGTCTGGCAAGCCGATGCACCTAGCACCTAGTGATGCTGGCTTGTGGTAATTGAATCAGATCACAGCGGCGATAATTCATAAATGAGTTCATGAAGTTACCGAACTAAACAAGCTGAGTATTGCCTAGTTTTCAGGTTAATCAAACAGAACGAAGGGGCTGACATAATACAATCTTGCAAAGACAAGAATGTAAAGTCTGACTTCATCCCAATTGAACACTAAAAGGTCAGAGCTGTAAATGGGTGTAGACTATCCGATAAAGATTGCACTGGACAAGCTGCTTCTGCTACTTGAGTAGACAATCCCTTTTTTGATACAATGTTTTGCCAGAATTTGAAACCATCGCTCGGATTTCAGTCATACATGCAGGATAATGCTTCAGCAATCTTACACAAAGAGTCGACGAACTTGACATAGAATGCACTGAAATGGTTGGCAAACAGATGTTAGAAAAGCAATATTTCCCAGTGGTCCCAACCCTCAATAATAGAATGGAAACGCCTGATACTGGATATTAGTAATGTCATTGAAATATTATATTATTACTCATAACATTTTTTCATTGTTCAAATGTCAAGCGTGGTTCAAATTATGATGCTACTGTTCCTGATATGTTTTGGTTTTTTTTACGTAACAATGAAGTTTGGAGAGATAAAGAATTATTTGATTTTTATTCAGCAAAACTGCCTATTCTCCTTTGGAAGGTCGTAAATTATATATAGGTTGTCTCCACTTTCCTATACTGGTTCAAGTCGTCAGAGATGGAGTAAAAATTGTTTTAGGCAACTACTCCTGTTAGATGATGTCTTGGAATTATACGTATTTGAAAGGTAAAATATCTATATCAAGCTTAAGTGCCATAACTTGGCTCATCAACCCTCACATTGGCGGTTCACCCAGAAGTGATCCATGATAAAAGGATTACGGGGTATTGATAAAACCAAGCATTTGATGGATTCTTTCTTAAATTTTATACAATTTTATCAATTTGTTCATGATAGTATTTATCTCAGATCTCCTTACTGTACAAAACTACGACATAATCGTTGAGAGCTGGTTTAAATAATTCAAACAACAACAGTCTACCTGCGTTTGAAGGAGGTAATGGACGTCCTTAATGGTTGCTCTTATACATTTCATGCAAGCTTAATAGAGAAAGGAATCAATAAGAAACATGCTGATAATTTGTTTCAGATCAAACTACATGTCACTATCTCACCATGATTAAAGTTGATAACATACTGCAGATCAAACTTGATGTCACTATTTCAACAATAATTAGATTAGTATTCCCTGTAATTTACTGCGGATAAGTTTCCTGGGGGATTCTTTTTAATTAAATATAGGCCATGTTATTCATCGATAACTGCACTTAACTTAGTTCGTATCATGATATTTTATGGCTTGAAATTTGTACGCAATACTCCCTTGACTCTTGTTGATCAATTTCCGCTTACAGAATGTCACGTTATGGCAAATTTGTATTTCTCAAGTGAGTGAAGTGCGCCCCAAAACAACCCAGTACAGTACATCTTGTGCTCTACACGTCAAAAATGTGTTGATCTAGATTCTGACCAAAAGGGGACCCATCCAATTTCTAGATTTAATTTTGCTTCATAATAGCATATTAACAAGTGTCATTCACTTCAGTAATTGTTCAGATTCTCCTAGACCAGCAATTACCAAAGCATTTGCAATCCAGCAACTTCCAGATCCTCTCAGACCCCACCAGTTGTTAGCAGTCCATTGTAATCCAGCCATCAGTAGCATTTCAAAACCCATTGGCAAGGTCTACCTGGTTCATTTAAATATTCGGTAAAAATCGTTAACTTGAAAAACTCTGGAACAGAATGTTGAGATTAGTGTTCCAAGGTGTCAAATAAATAAATAATAACACAAATAATGTTTGGATAAAGATGGCTTAAATTTGGGTTTCGAATTAAAATTTCACTTAAAGCATTCCTCAATTATAGCATTTTCTGTTGACACCAGTCGGAAATAACATAAATGGTGCAATGGTGGTCCGCTCAACAATGTGCAAGTGGAAAAAATTAAGAGGTCAGGGAGAAAAAATCCATGAATGATTTAAGCTTCTGTTTAGAATTATCTCGATTATTTATCTTTCAATAGAGGAAATCCTGATGACGTCATTCTTCATCCGGTCCAGAAAGCAAAACACGTGAGAATGGTGGAAACAGAAGTGTGAAATATGTACTTTATTATAGAAGAATGCTAGAAACTATAACCAGATCACTATTGCCTTCCGAAAATGGTTTCCAGAACATAAAACTACTGTATTTTATGATGGCAAATGTTTAGGATCAATTCGAATGAAATGAATGGAGTGGTACGTCCTTCTGCACCTAATAAAGATATGTCATATGCAATGATTGCATTTGGACAGCTTTGCGCGCAAGCACCTGACTGAGCCAACTCGACTCCCTAGGATCAATTCAAGCAAAGGCCTACTGAATATTGGCTAAGCCAAGGCAAAGGTGTGCAATAAAATGCTGCCTGCTTTCCATTTTTGGAAACAAAAAATCTTGAGACCAAATCCAAGCTTACGCCTTTGGATCATCCAAGGCACAAATGTACTATTGCGTACTGATTGTATTTTTTAACGTTGAGGAGTATTTGGACATCGATAAACCAAAACTATTCTTATATATTTATAATCTTTAGATTCTACTTTCAAATCGATTTTGCCATATATGTTCTTGAATAACTATTTGGGTTACATCCAAGCCTTTACAGTTTCCATACACAACTGTAGCATTGTCGCATTTTCTTTGAAGTATTTCATCAAGATATTTGTAGTTGACCTACATACTAAAAAACACACATGCCAGTCAACTAGGATCAGTTACCAAATTCTAATGACTGAAATTCCACAAACCATCTGAACAAGAGTTTTTATGAAGATTGTGAGTTAAATAGTTGAAAGTTTTATTACATTCTACTGACTAAAGGTTGACCTTTTTTCTTGACTAGTATACTAAACTTTTACTCTACTAATTGAATCCAGTTGCGTATGTCATGTGTCATATATTTCATTGGTGTTTTAAGGTTGACCTACTTAAATTTTTAAAAACTGTATAAGAAATGGCAAGGGAGTTAGTCTAAGTGGCATATGGTTATTGCTTGGTTAAAGAAATACTACCTCTTACAATGGACATAGAATTTTAAGTTTCAAACTTGGTCGATTTGGGCTAACATTTTGCCATTATGATATAATATAATCTTATTATCATGCCATACATCCATTCAAAACTTTCATTGAAAAAAATTTTTTTAATGGATTAATATTTGGTTTTATGAATTTATTGGGTTAAAGAATGATTCTATTTTATAGTTATGGCAAACGATAGGACCACTGGTGAACAGAAACGTATTATATGCAAGTTTTATACTGTGTTTGGTCACTCTAAGAGGTAGTACATGTATATCCTTAATGTATCAATAAACAATAAAAGCTATTCCAGAACATATTTTATGAACCGCGTCTGATAACATCTACAAGTGATTCATCAAGATGATCAAATTGAACCTTTCTACAACGTCATTATATTGATACAGTAGGCTCAATCTTTCTTTAACCCTTTGAGTTTGCCTCTACCAGATACAGTAGGCTCAAATGTTCCATAACACTCTTTGGCATTCATCTAAAGCACGACTTCTACTACCGACCCAAAAACGTCTATTTCCTTTCTTTCCTCTAATCCGTTCAGATGTTTGTTTTTATTTGTTTCGTAAGCCACAAATTAGTAAACCATAAGATTAAAATGGAGCACAAATACCACTGTTTGAAATTAGACTAATTCAACATTTTTGAGCTGCCAAAAGCAATGTAACGATTTTTAATGAATCAATTCGGAATTGAGTTGATCGATTTATGTAAACTGTTCTATGGGGGACGATCGATGCGTAAAAAGAACATATAGACAAAGTAGGTCACTTACGCCAGTTTTTTGACGCGCAAATATTCCTAACAGCTAGGCGACTGATAGAGAGGGCATATCGAAAACGACCAACCCCTTTTCAGTTTAAGATAGGTGCAATCTATATCCAAATACAAATAGATGTCAAATAAAAGCCTTTTTAGTAGTGTAAAGACAATTTCCATACCCTTTTTTCTGGTAGTTACCCTAAGCACATTCATACGACCTCGCCTTTGTCTCCAGCCCAATTTTTTTCCCTATAATACCTACCACTACGTGCATCCCTAACGAGGGCTCTTGTTATTATCACTAAAAAACTTTTTAAGTCTTCTCTGAATTTCATGACAAAGATTATCCGGACCTGAAAATCAAAAAAAAAAATTTTTTTTTATTAAACTACATCCTCACAGATGCTCAAGGCAATTCAGTTGGTGGGAAATTCGCATTTGGTGATGTCACGGTAATAATTCAATCATAGATTGATGCTTGGTGTATTCAAATGATTGTGATGAACTTTTAAGATAAGTTTATTGTTGAGGGAAAGGTTATTCCCCTTGTTAAACTCGGTATTCAAATCAGTTTCAACTGGGATGTCAAATGTCATTATGCAGAATATGTTGCATGCCTTGCATACAACTTCTGATCTTATCTTTACCATTTATACTGCATGAAATGTTGATGTTTTAATTTCTTATGAATCATTCAATATATTTATTGTACTTTTATGAAAACACATGTTGTCAATATGATCAACCGTTAGTCCTCAGATACATATATTGCTTCTTCGTGAATCTTGCAATATTGAATAGGAGGAATATTCAATGACGTCAATGATATGGATGTTATAAGATTATATAACTGTTAAAAACATACAATCCATTTTCACGAAGTATTCCCCTAATTTGAAAGTTTCGTTTCGTTGTATGAAAATCAGTAAGTTTTGGTGATTTTCGCTTAAACGTTTTGTTTCCGGTTAGCAGTTTGGCCGGTTTAGATTTAACACCTTTTCCTCAATACATGTTACTAACTAAATATATCGTTGAGTTTTTCATGCACCTTCAGAGGATCAATAAAACAAGCCCTATTGGACACTTTTTTGTATTTTGATAAAATTCCTTCCCATTCTTCAGTGTTTGATTCTTATTTTTTGTCAGCAAAAAAATTGAGAGAAAAACAACACTGAAATGTCTTCAATTATTGACAATCGTGTTGAGAAAACTCGATTTAAACGCCCAGGATTCTTTTTCAATATTTAGAATTGAGCTTAATTCAATTTCTATATTTGAATACGGGGTTCAAATCATGCCTTATTTGAAAGGAAAGTCTTAGCTAAGTGGAAGTGAAACAAACAATGTTAATAAAGATCAATTTTTACCATGTTAAAAATCATTACCGTGTTTGGTGTAATGCGGATCATTTCGTTGGTTAACTACGTTATAAAGAGTTACTTAAAGTGTGTAGCAATCAGACACAGCAATCAGCAATGGCTATCGGATCTAAATGACAAGCAACCAACCCACCCCATCTTGTCCTCTCCAAAGTTCAGCAGCCTTTAACAGACAGAGCACCTTGCTTACATGCCTTCTTCACTGTCAAATAATGTCATCCATCATAGGCTTTTGTGATTATCGCTGATTATCGGATCTTGACTAGATTACCTTGTGCTTTTCCTCGTTGGATTTGACTACAATCATTAACCAAATATTAAGTAAATATAAGTTATAAATAAGTAACTAATTACTCGAAGTAATTCATAGTTACTGCACATCAAAAGATACTTTTACTAATGATTAATGCTTCTCAAAGATCCGTTCTTTATCTTTAATTATGTTCATCATATCAACGAATAACATTTCACTGTTTCTGGTAGAGAATATTACAGTTCTACACAAAAACGTCGTATTTCATTTTGTTTTAAAATCTGGTCCTTTTTGTCCCTTAACATCCGTTTAGTTAGGCCAGAGTAAGTATGGCGTCATGTTTTTAGTTAACAATGGGCCAATGCCTATCAATCGCATGTCGACAAGATCAACAGTAGACAGATCCTCAACCGATATTTGGTGCAAAATATTTGCCCTTTACATTCCAATTGTGTTGTATATTAGCATCGAGACGGGTCGATTCTTTCTTCTAATGTAAAGAATATAGTAATGGCCGCCATGTTTACGTTTGGTACATACCGGAAATGGCGGGAACAAGGAAAACAAGAACGAGGCCTGGTATCGTGTACATAAAGCCAATAGAAACGCCAAGCATGTGGATAACAAATGATTTTTTTACCAACAGGTAGAAAGGATTCAATTGTTCTGTAAATACGACGTCATGTCCCCACAATGAATTCTTCCATTTGTTTTAAACACTCGTGTTTTTACTCATGATTTATCGTGTACCTGATAAAATGTCTTCTACGTTTATTTTTATTGTCTTCCACTTGACCAAAGCTGGGGTACCTGTTTAAAGACGTCTTTCTTTATTTGTTATCTTAGTTTTGCTGATTCTTGTCTATAGCGTTTATGTTAGGTTGAATACCATCTCAAACAGTCTCTCTTCTGTATTTGTTACTTTTGGCTGTTTCAAACTTTTCGTTTCAAACGGGGCCAACAATACTTTTAACTTTCTTATCATTTTGCCAAGGGAATGCTCGATGGTGTTAGTTTATATTACAATCAATGTGGGCCATATTCGTCCATTTCATGTAACGATTCATTTATTGCAAGATGGCGTTTGGAAAGAAAGAAGAAATGCACCCCAGTATCCATTGTTGGATGTAAATCTGAAAAAAAGAAAAGAAACACTGCGGTAGTACGTATATCCTAGGCCTGTTCACTTATCCAAAATGAATATCATTCCATTTTATACTCACGGGCGTTATTTTCCGACTAATCAGGAATTAATATTACAATGCACAATAAGTTTATGATGCTTGTTTTGGTTTTTATAAACGATAGGTCTGCTGACTTCTGTATGTAATATTGCGATATATCCCAAGAAAATATTTACGAATACAACGTTAACCTTAATATGTAACTTCGTTTATCATAACCGAGTGTTAAAAACAACGGAAAAATAATTGTCACCAGTCAAAAAAGAGGTACAAAGGTAAAAACACGGTGTATTTCATTAACTTAGTTTTCAACCCTAAATGTCGTGAGAAGACTGCCATTTCACACTTGTTAACTTAACTTTTTATTCCCATTAATCTTTCTTATTGATAGCTTTGTATTCACATACCTCTTGATGCAAACTAAACTGGCAAAATGTATGTTTTCGTGATTTTAATTGAAATGTTTTGAATCCAGCCTTTCTGCTCCTGTTATCGCTAATTAACATGGGTATTTTCAACATTGAGGCATTTAACTTGCCTTTTCAGGGAATCTATAACATGCACAACCTATAGAGCATGGGACCTCAATAGGAATAGTCCCATCCGAATCTGTATCATCATTGACACCGCCCTCCTGACCCCTATACATATAGCCAACAAAACTGTAGTATTGGTGTGATTATTATTAACGTTAACAAACGTCAGAAAGACTCCTTTTTCTTTTGGGAAGGCTTCGAAAGAATGATGTGTAATTTACTTATGATGATGATGATAATGCTGTTTAAAGCTAGTATGTTAAAAATATCAAACTTTGAAATGTCAGTATTCATAAGAGCATTAAGACAGATATAGAAATATAAAAACACAAGCAGTAGCTATTTATCCATTTATAATTCAGTACATATCTCTTTTATACGTTTTATTATGACATTTAAGAATTATGTTTATGATGCAAAAAACACCCATAAAACCTGAAATGCAACCACACTTCTATCTCAAATATAGACGGTCGGTCTGAGATTTTAAGTGCTTGGCACCAAGAAGCAACATAAAGACGCGATTTCTGGCAGTTCCAATCGTCTGCGACATTTTGGTAGGGAAGTGGGGTTATCCTGAACATTTCAGATGAAGACCGTAGTTCGTCCGTTGACCTATATGTTGTCGGTCTTGAAGACGAGTTTTTGTCTCGATTATAAATGTGTGAACTATGATTTGAAATATGCCCCTGCCTACACTGATTAGAAATGACAAGCGATGTTACGAATGATAATATACTGTTTGTATTTTGTACTTTTTACTTTATTGCTCTTCATAACACTTTCGAAAACACCTAATGCAAATGGATGGTGACAATAGCCTAATTTGTTAATTTCCAACTCGAAGCAGCGGTGACTCAGTGAGAAATACACTTGCTCGCTAACCTGAAGGTTCAGGGTTCAATACATAAAAGGCTCGGGGTGTACAATCGCAGTTTTGGGCCTGTCAGTGATGCGAAGACTGAATTGGAAAAGTGTCTGGTCGTTCTGATAGGACAGTAAACGTAGGCCCCTTGTCCGTCGACAAAGAGTAAAAACGCAAAACGTCCCAATGTACACTGCAAAGCGGTGTCCGTCATCATTAGCCCATAAATTGCAGAGGGGTAGGTCGTAAAACTCCATCCATGTCATTCAATACCCAACTCTCATCAACTAGAAGAATTAACCAACAAATTTATTAATTTTATTTCATTATTTCATTAGTTTTTAAATTGCTCAGCACATTGATAAAGCTTTAGAACATTTGCACACACTACTAATTCCGTCACCACGCAAGGAGGTCGCGATGTGGAAAATTGCAATCCTGTAGTAGGTCTCTTTCTTTACAGTTACGCTAGTATTTATTTAAACAGAATAAACCCCAAGAGTGACAGAGCTGACATTTAAAAATATAAACCGTATGATTCTCATCTGTTGGGTAAGAATTGGAAAGAATTATACATATTTGAGATGGGATTGTTGAAAAGTTTCAATCTCTCTCGTGTACATATTTGTCGTTTCATAGCAATGTGTCAAAGAAAACATTTGCTAACCATTAAAAAATATACAGAGTTCCACCATGTCTGCCCGCCACTAAAAACAGGTCAAACTAATGAAAACAATCCCACGCAGAACTAATGCCAAAATCATGTCAAGTACAAGGCTTGTTATTGTACTAGTTCAGTTCATATAAAAAAAAAACAATTATTGTGGATACATGTAATGTGTATAATTTTCATTCGTAGAATAGTTCAGTCAATAGTTCAAATTACCAAAATGCGCATATTTGCCCTTGCTGATTCTAAGGAAATATCCACGAAAGTTTGTGACCCCGACTCGCTTCTCGCTATTAATATTGAACGCCGTTTTTAAATTATAAATACATGTATAAGCAATTCTCGATTCATTTTTAATAATATTCCCCACTAAAATTTCCAAACTGGCTAAGCTTCGTCCAACCAAATGCCTATTAGATGTGAATGTGATGTTATCTAAGTTTTTAAAACTGTTGTTGGTGTGTGAACCCCAGATAGATGATACTAAACGCTATTGAATGTCTCCCATGGTATTTTCTACTATTTGATTTGACTCGAGTTACACATTTCTCTTTTTTTCTACCGGAACTACGAACTCATTTACTTGGTATTCTATTACTTTGGTGAACTGATTGCCTTTTGTACGGATTGATAATGTATTTTGTTAGATCTCGTGAAGTCGATTTCAGACACGATCGGGTTGGTATTCATCTTGATTCTAACTTTTGTCGTAAATTTAACCCCTATTAACTCCCTGTGCTGATATTACCACTTTTCTATGTGAATACGACCGTCACGTATTTATGAATCCCAGAAAAACCCAGAACAGATTATGGAGTCACTATCCGAAACCTACCATTAAGTCTACATGACATTTTGTGATGATGATGATGATCACGTATTTATCAATCAACCCCAGAAAAATCAAGATCACATTATGAAGTCCCTATTCGAAACCTACCGTTAAGTCTTCGTGACATTTTGTGATGATGATGATCACGTATTTATCAATCAATCCCAGAAAAATCAAGACCAGATGATGAAGTCACTATCCGAAACCTACCATTAAGTCTACATGACATTTTTGTGACGACGATGCTGATGGTGATATTCTCTCGTTTTCCGACTGAACAGCATACAGATTTTTATCTTTTCTTAGTCTCACGTATTTATCAATCAATCCCAGAAAAATCAAGACCAGATGATGAAGTCACTATCCGAAACCTACCATTAAGTCTACATGACATTTTTGTGACGACGATGCTGATGGTGATATTCTCTCGTTTTCCGACTGAACAGCATACAGATTTTTATCTTTTCTTAGTCACATCCACAGGACAAAAATTTTCGATTGGTGTCAATCCATCGTAATATGTGGAACATTTGAAGCATTTTATAACCAAAATTATATGCACAGCGAAGTAATAAAGTCTAAAAAGTATAAACTATAAAAAAAAGCATAAAAATAGCAATTTTTAAAGAACTGGGTAAATATCTGGTGAATCGGCTATTCGTAGAGAAAAGGGGCATTTTTTGTATCGAAGATCTTGTGGTTTTCTCTGATTTGAACTATGCATTGAAGTCGGTGTATCAAAGTTTATAAGAAGACTATAAGGGATGGAAGCATGCGAGGAATCTCCCTGTTTCCGACTCACAAACACCGGTACAATGTGATCAAAGACATTGGTCAGGTGTTAAAAACACTGAAGTTGAAATAGAAACATGTTGGAATGAACGGTCAATATTTTACAAATATCCTGAGAGGCAGCTCAACCGTTTTATCTTCTTCACTATTTTGTTCAGTTCCTTGAAAACGATGTGTTCGATTCGTGGTTCTATCCAAGTCAGCTTCTTCAACCTCCGAGAGACTAGAGTCGAATTGACTGATTGTCTTTATCTCTGTCGATGCCGAAATATAACTCCATACCTAGCTTATATTTATTAAGAGCGACTCCGTAGATAAAAAAGTTTTGAGTATTGAATACTAGTATACAAGCATTAGTTTGGACTAAGCACACAATTCTCCGTCATTGCATTGCTGAAATGAAATGCCCGTAAAATAAGCCTAATTAGGGGAATAACGTTTGGACGAAACTACTTTTAGTGAACATTAACGATTGTTGCAAATATTTATACGTTTGTGAATTCAAATAATAATAATTCCACTCTTAAGAAGATGTTATAAGTACAGTTATGAAATATTAGATTTGAGAATGTTTGTAATATTTGGACAGTTATCTGATATTATAATGTTATAATATTTTTACTGAGATCGTCTCTTGTTTCTACTTATCACTATGATAGATCTGTACCTATTGTATTTAATGTAAATAAAACTCAGCCATATTTTATATTCACTACGTTAAAGCTTGTTTGCTATGGTACTGTGGTTCACTGGTTATATCTCTTGTACATCTCCTACAATTACATGAAGATATGATTACATATTACATTTATTACGTCATCACCATTAATCTTGGTCTTGTCATTTATATTGCAGTTAACCAGGAATCTGCACACACCTCACGTCGATCAAATAACTACTGGAATGTGTTAAAGTGAGATGTTCTCACAAATTAAATTTGCATTTCTAAACCGAAAAAAACCCAAACAACCTACTTCTGGTGCAAGTACATGCATACTACTTTCGGTTCGAACTTACATCATTCGGTACCAAAATACTACTCTAATACAGTGATATCACGAGACTTTGGTGAATCTGGTGCAAACATAAATATTCTCCTTTTGTTACAAAACTTACTACTTCCGTAACAAAATTCCATTTCCGAAGAATCTGTTCATACTTCAAAATTTGTGGGATGTGTTGAGGATTATTGAGAAAAATGACCTCTTATATGATCGATTTGAAGGAAGTGGCCTTGTGAAATCGTCTTGCAAATCTGAATAAATTACTTCCGGTTTACAGAAACCCCGATGAATAATCTACTGGATTTACAGAATTATCATATCAGTACTAAGTCCAGAGCGAACTTTGATATTTCCTTCACTTGTTTCTTTTGCAGAGGCGAACTTAAACTACAAATCCAACAACACAACAAATCCCATTTTTATTGATGTGTTTGCTGCCTTGGTCTAAATACGAAGGTATCATCGTTAGACAACTTGCACTCCAAGTCTCTCTGAAATAATAAAATAAGTTTGTATGTTGATATTTTTATGAAAGTTGAGACCATGTCAGAGACCTTGAAATTCTTATGTTTCGTATTTTAAACACGTTTCGTAACATTTTACATCATTAATTTACCAACATGTTGCAGCCATTTTGTCTACTTTAAGATAGAGTTTCTTAACTTATTTTGTCTCGTGCTGAAGAGTTCTGAAATAAATGAACGTGCAAATTCCCAACAGAGGAGCAAAAACCACAGCAGATTCCTTTCTTTTGATTGATTCGACCTGACAAAATGAAGTATGGGAAAACCATAAAAATCATTTCTGCATTCTAGTGCGAACTGTAAATTGTCAGACGAAGGTTCTACACGCTAGACGGCACTCACGTCTGCAGCCATTTTCCATTTGTGTTTCTTCTCTCTCGACAAATCTCTCTTAAGATTGAAATAGATGATAATTATTTCTTCATTTCTGTTATTCTAGTAGACTGGTGAGGATTATGCCAAAATCTTATTAATTATGCACTGTGATGAATTTTCAGCGCGCGAAATATTTCCGGTTATTTTATTAACAATATATTTTGGCTGCAGACGACAATTCGCTCCACATTGGCTGAATTTAAATTATTTCTAAGTATGTTGTTCATTAATAGTTTAATGAATACAGTTCATGCTTGTTTTTGTTGAGCTGGTTGTGTTTAATCAGATTTTGAAAATAAATAATTTGCTTAATAATGATAATTTCTGTATTTAATGACTAATAATTTTGTTAATAAAAAAAGGCTGCAAACGTGAAATAGGTGTTTATCATTAATTGGATCATTATTGTAACCGTGTTTTTTTGTTTATTTGTCGGCCGGCTTCAAAGGTACACTAATAAGTAAATTATTGGAATAACACCTTATATATTGGTCTGTTATCGATGAAAATTAATACTTGCAATTTATCAATAATCGTCACAAATAGCCATTCATTATCAATAGTAGTTGAATCTGACTTTCATCGCCTTCATCCCAACAACACACTGTGAAAGTTCCCTATGCATTTCAAAGTGACTATTTATCCGTGTACTACAGTTAAATCAAAGTTCCATTCTGCGTTATTGAGACACGTGGAAAAAACAGGATCTAGTTCGAGAATTAATGTTAGAGTTAACAGCTTTAATCTTAAGTAAATATCATATTAAGACTATTAAAAACTTAAAATATGGTTTATGGATTTCCTGCTGAGTAATCGTCAGACATCTGAGCTGTTAGTTTGCGAACCCAATTTAAGTTGAATTTCTATCCCATCCCAAAATTTATATTGTTCAATTGATTGAAAAATACATCGCTCTTAATTTTCAATGATCATTTACTGATGAAAGGATAGGATTCAAAACAAAGTCATAGTCATACTTGCGTGAGTTTTGTGTTCGCACAATTACAATCCCAGTCGTATGAAGACGTGGTTCGAAAATTGCGTAACATGATAAATATGTATTAACCCATTGCCAAAGGTTTCCGTACTAAAGTGAAACACGGTAGAAATATGTCATAAATGTTAAAGAGACGATTATCTTTCATTGAAATCTTAATGGAATAAAACTGACTGGTTAACAAAAAAATGGAGAAAAGTATAGAAATGTCGTGCTGATTTAACAGTTAAACGATTAAGAAAAACATTGAAACGTTATTCTGAAAACATGTAACAGAATCTGTTAATCAGGTCAAAAGACATTAAAAATACATTTATTTTCGAAATGAAGAAATGTGAAATTTTATTACTTTAATATAACCCGGTAGTATGTTTTGTATTAAGAATCGCAAATACTGTAGTATCTGTGAGCAGCACCTGTACAGCTTCAAATGTTACAACACTTGAAAATAGAGTAGTCTTTTAATTATGTTTAAAAGGTTAATTTATAAAATTAAAAACTGTATACATATTCTGTAATAAAGATTTTTTTTCTCTTTTCTTGTGAGGATTTCATTTCTTGTTTTGGAATTTGCTTTTTGTCATAAAAATTTCTTAGATTATGTGCAAGCTCCCTACGTTAGCAGGAACTCTTGGCACCAACGTCCACTTTCCATGTCTGCTTGCATTCATTCAAATGTTATGTATGGTATTGTACATGTCATGAATTCAACTGTTCACTTTGCTTATAGTTGAGATAATTTCTCAGCTATGTTTGCACTAGTGGTATGGAAAAACCTCTTATCGCTCTTTTTGGACATTGAACCTAGGGCCAATCTGCTACAGTCTGTACACGTTCAAATCATTCGATACTTGTAGTTGGAAATGATCGATTTGTAAGTTTCCCCCACTGCACACTACATGCCGTATACATTAGCGAACATTAGTTCAGAGCGTAATACGTAATTTCATTCCGCGTATAAAGTTGCCGAACGGGAGGTGGTATAGTATGTTCCTTTTAATGTTAGAACGTCGTATGCCGTTTATCAAAGGGAAATTGTGGTAATGCGATATGACGAATAAGGGATACGAAGAGTCGAAAGTGTTTGGAATCAAGGAGTCTTGATATAAAATAGTGGTATATAACTTGGTAGTTTTCGAGTGTTCAGCTTTACTTCTCACTACATTAATAGGTCGATTTACAGGAGGCTAAAAATAATCATTTGAACGATTTATGGGCCTTGTGTAAATTATGATATTGTATTAACTCTCGCTGTTAGACGTTTATTTTATCAAAAGCTACTGTATATTCGTTCTTATATTGTATATAATAAAGTGAAATGTGTTAATGCTATATTTTATAGACATGGTTTCAAATATTTCTCTTTTATTGTCTCATCGATTTCAGTTAAGCAATTTACGTATGTCTTTCTTTGGTATGCGAGGTTCAGTATTAAAGGAGAAGTGTGCATCAAAAATTGTGATTTAAGTTCAGTCTGCTAGTGACTAACAATACACATGTAGTTAAATATTTTGATTTTTTTGCATCCGCAGTTCATTGTTCTCCGTTGACCTTTCATTGATATCCAACTAGACGTTACGTTTAGCCGTCGTAATATGCAAAGTCTTGACTTCTCCACTAGTTCTTCTCAGAACTCGGCTTTAAGATCTGAACTACATTTGCCTTACACTAGCTTTGTCTTTGGGCCTTCATTCAGTCGCGGATTTTGTAATATGTATTTTATAGGGAACACTTGAGAAATCTGCAACTGCAAAAAAGGAGACTACAGCCCATTGGTACATTTCTGTTATTCACCAGGCTATAATGTTTCGGGCAAGCTGAATCAGATCCGATGTATGGTGTTCTTCTGTTTCCAAAGTACAATTACAGCAACATCGCATTAACGTCAGTCCCAATACAAGCTAATCCTGGTTTAAAACTAGCAACCAATGTGAATTTGTGCATGGACTAGAACGTTGAATCAACAGCTAACCCAGTTTACTCTAGTTTGTCGTACGCATGTGGCTACAAGCCTCTTTAAGACCCCATTTAAACCACAGCTTACAGTATTTAACACTGTTCATATTAATAGTTTATAAATAGACCAAATTTCTTTTGTTAGAAATTTATCTAAACATTCAAATATTGTAAGCTATTGTTAAGTCTCTTATTTAACTATATTTAAAATTTCACAACTTATTATGGGAGTGACTATTAAGTAGGCTAAAAGTTGTGATTTAAGATCGTTGAGAAGGCTTAACATGCTTGTCCTTCTGACTTTAAATTTGAGAATTATTACGATATTGTTACCTTTGGATTTGACACCAAGATTTCATCATGTTGGTGTGACGTATCAACTGCGAGAAATATAAGTTAGACAACGACATTGATGTTAGTGGTTTTATTTTTTGGTTTTTTGTTGTAGTTGTTGTTGTTGTAATTGCCAAAGATTCTGAGTAATTGAAGAACAAAAAGTTGTTACTGGTATAAAATTGTCGAATTGTGGTACATATAGTTGAAAATACCTTCATTGTCGAAGAATAATCGAAGGTAATTGGCACAAAATCTGCCATTTTTATTGTAGGATATTCTGAGTAATTGGTCTACAAAAAGTTGTATTTGTTTTGGTGGAAGATTCTGAGCAATTTATCGTTAACAAAATGGCATTGTTATTGTGGAAGATTCCGAGCAATTGGTCTACAAAAAGCTACCTTTGTTATTGTAGAAGATTCTGAGCAATTTATCTGTTAAACTGTCATTTTTATTGTAGAGGATTCTGAGCAATTTATCTGTAAAACAGTCATTGTTTAACTTATTGTAGAAGATTAGATTCTGAGCAATTTATCTGTAAAAACTGTCATTGTTATTGTCCAAGATTCTGAGCAATTTATCTGTTAAAAAAGGCTTTGTTATATAAAGAGTAATTGGTCTACAAAAAGTTGTTTTCGTCACAGTCGAAGATTCTGGGTAATTGATCTAATAATAATTGTCATTGTTATTGTCGAAGAATGTTGAGATTGATCTACAAAAATCTGTCAATGTTATTATCTAAGATTTTAGGTGATAGCTCTTAAAGAATTGTCCTTGTTATTGTCTAAGATTTTAGGTGATAGCTCTTAAAGAGCTGTCGTTGTTTTTGTCTAAGATTTTAGGTGATAGCTCTTAAAGAACTGTCGTTGTTATTGTCTAAGATTTTAGGTGTTAGCTCTTAAAGAACTGCCATTGTAAAAAACACATTGTTATTGTCGAAGATTCTGGGTAATTGACTCACAAAAAATGGCATTGTTTCTGTTGAAGATTCTGGGCAATTGACCCATGTAATATGTCATCAATTTTGTTAAAGATTATGAGTTATTGATCTACAAAAGCTGCCTGGTTATTATCGACTACCCTTTTTATTGACCAAAGAATAATGCTTAACCACCCCGTTTTAACGACGACTAAATTAGAATATGTCGTATGTGTAAAAGTATGGGGAATACTAAAAAAATACTTAAAATATTTGTAGAAATATTTGTAGGTTACGTTAGGTTTAAAATAAATGAGCTATAAGTAAGAATGAATGGTAATTTTACAACCTTCTCAGTATATACATTAACAATAAATCTAATATCAATCTTTTACTTTCTTATAAATGGTTGTGAAAAGACTGACTTTATCTTATGCATAAACGGTGAAATATCACAGTATAGAGCTGTCAATATCTAAATCGCATTATGAAAGGGTATTATATACAAAAAGATTGAATAGGGACCAGATTTCTTTATGCACTGGTAATTTGTCAATATTGAAAGATAGGATCTACGTCACGGATCGATGGCCATCAAATCCTTTCCAAATCGACAGATTTGCTTATTACCATGGTTAAAACCAAAATTTGAGGTTTTGTCCTGGTTTTGTCCGAGTTGCGAAAATCAAGTGAACCATGCTACCGCTTGAGTGAGTTTTTACGCCTGCAAACAAAGAAAAATGTTGAATGGCAGTCATGAAAAACGATCAGTCATGTGTTTGTAGCAGACGATACGTTTAACACACATTCGCCATTGAAGTATTGCAACTGGGTTGGTAGCTGTCAAGTTTCGCTGATAAATTCTCGCCCTTTAACCTTTGAAAAACAACGAAACCTGAACACAGAACACATTTCATAGCAGCTCGACCAAGATAAAAACCTAGTATGAATATATAAACGTATCTGATATCCACATATATAATGCTATATCTTAATCAGTTGTAATGTTGTAATCATTGCTTAAAGATGCGGTAGACGAATGTTTCTATCGTATATAACAAAAGTCTCGTCGATGCTCCATTTGCCAATACCATTATCAAATATTCAACAGTTGGACTTTTTACATGGATTTGATCCAAATGGTATCACAACAGTGACGTCATAATCTGTTCGAAAATTTGTGGAACCACTGGAATCGAAAAACCGTTTGAATCCATTTCGTTTTATATGATTCTCGAAAAGACCATAAATTCCATTTAAAACAACTCAACAAATTAAATCCCGCTTAGAACCTAATTCAGTAAACTTTCTGGTCGAAATAAACTACAACTTCCGGTCTCAGTCTGAAATAAAGTTTCAACCGAAAGTGTCGAAATCTTAAATAATCATCCATGATTATGATAATTATTTTTATTAATTAAGAACTATGACTTTGCGAACAAAATGTCTACTTTTCCAAAAATTGATAAGCCCAATTGCTGACTGGTAGCGGATGTTGAATTAAATTAATGAGCAACATTAAACTAAACTGTCAACCGAAAAATGAAAGTCTTGTTCATGAAATGAAATAATTTCATCCCTGTGTATTTTATCATAATTAAAATAGTCAAAATCTGAGATTGTAAAGAAATTCGTCTCCATGAGGTAGTCAAGCTTTTCACAAAAGAATTTGCGATTAGATTTGCCTGGTAGATAATTATGAGTTATTACTCTACATTATTGGAGTACTTAGAGACAGAGATATATGATATGTGTATATAGTTTTACACCAGTTTTAAGTTCACTTTTTAACTTTTCAAGAAAAACAAACGGTTGTCGTGGTTATCTTGCACAGATTCGGATCTTTATGGATAGACGTAATGAACAATGCACAGTTTAATAGTGCTACATTAAGTTTCGAAGCTACAGCACCATGACTAAAGAAGGTACCAGAAGTCAATGATCAAAGTGAAGGATCGAACTTGAGAGCTTGGAACCCTCAGCAGAGCACCAGAAACAATAATCGGAGGGATGATCAATGAAGCTGCCATCATAGGAAACTATGACAAAAGCAGCTGTCAGAACAATTAACTAAAATAAAAATGATTTGTCAAGGTATCTACTTGAAACATAAAACGGGGGTCGGATCGGACGAATGGACAAAGACGCTGCCAGAACAATTAGAAAGTAGGGGGGAATGACCAAGGGGGTATTAGAAACAATCAAAAACGTCGAAGGAAAGAGTTTGTTGAGATAAATGGAAGTAACAAATGCTGATATGAAACGATAAAATCTGTAGACGACATGTTTTTGACTTGTAAAATACAGCTTTGAAATTCTAGTACAATTCAAGTGTAGATCATGTTGATCTTTGATCAAAGTTTAATGACTTCAGCACCCGTATGGCCTTCCATAGAGTCCTTACTAGAAGTACTTGGGTACAAGATTGCTCTAGGATTGACTTGGACGACACAGTTTCAGTACTGACTTTGGCGACCCGATCAATGCTATGAAATAAAAGTAGTTCACATAGTATTGTGTTCTACACGCTATTTCACAGCCAGGTGAAAGTTGGCGACACATCATGTTTCAGCTGTGATAGTTTTAACATTATTGACACAAGAGAAGTAGTGAATTAATCCCTTATCACACTGTGTAGTTACAGATTGACTCGACATCAAAATTAAGTTCAAATGTTCATCCTAGTTATATGATAGAAAATAACTTATGCACTTGACAAGTTTTGTGATATGATACTCCATGTGTTACGAAATGCAGGTGATGACAATCGAAAATGTGTAGTGATAATTCGTGACCACGATAAACGAAATCCAGTTGCTTAGTGACTCTCTATGGTGAAAGATGACGTTGTGTAATTATACTCATAGAGTCACAACATCTCAATGATGGAAGATGAAGATGTGTCATGATACTTCTAGAGTCACAAAATGCAGGTGGTAATTGAATCTCAGTGATAAAAGATGACTACGTGTGATGATACACCCTGGGTCACAAAAACATCTGGTAATGAATCTCAATGATGAAGGATGAAGGTGTGTCATGATACTCCTAGGGTCACAAAATTCGGGTGGTAATTGAATCTCAGTAATGAAAGATGAAGTTATGTATATTCCTAGGGTCACAAACTACAGATAGTAAATGAATCTCAGTGATAAAATATGACTTTGTGTCATGATACACCTTGGATCACAAATTACAAGTTTCAAATGAATCTCAATGATGAATGATGAAGTTATATCATAATATTTCTTCGGTCACAAATTGCAGGTGATCCTGGACTCTCAATGATGAAAGATAGAGTCGCAATGATGAAAGCTATTTCAAGGAGTGCAGCGATACTCCATGGGGCACGGGATATGCATAGTTGAATGAATGGTGGAAGATGTAACCTTCTTGTGTAATGATTCTACTTAGGTCTTCATCTCTCAATTAGGAAAGATGCAGAATAATGAAATCCGTGGGTCAAAAAATACAGGTGACCCTACAAAGATGAAAGATACAGTTTTGAAATGGGCCATGGATCATGAAATGCAAGTGATCTCTCAATATTGAATGTGGCATATTATGGCTTTTCCGGGAGCCGAAATGATCACCGTTGAATAGTTATTTACTTTATTCGCATGTCCTTTCATGTGGCTACATCGATCCAATACCTTACGCCACAAATATTGTAACACATTTCACAATGTCAAGTCAACGCAATGATACAACCATACACTGAGGACAAACATCACACTGTTCCATATCTTGACTTTTTTAATTTTCTCCTAATGCCAACAGTGTCAGTGATGGAGTTGTAATCTCAGTCTTAAAGCACTTTCAGAAAAATAATTAAAGCGCCTGATTTTTTTTCTATTACTTTATTTTAAAGAAGTAAGGCTGTATGGTTTGAAATTTGAAAAATCACTTTCTGAGAGCATAAAGAGCCATAAATCATTGTGAGTGTAAATTAAGTTGGTTTGGCAGTGACAGATCTAGCGTTACTCGCTTCCTTTCCTATTATAGATTGGATTCCAATTCCACGGAATTTCCAGGAATGGTATGTTTCGAGACTGAAGGGTGATTTCATTAAAATGGAGGAATATCCGTTGCAGACGAATCTTAAAATGAAAGCATTAGTAATATCGTGCCTGTCAAAATTTGAGGTTTAGCTGAGAATATCTTTAGTTATAAACCAGTCTGCTGCTAAATTTATCTGACCTATGGAAATTCTCAAGATTAGCCGCGATTTGGACAAGCAGACTTTGAATTACTAGAACAATTTGAACGAGGCCTCGCGTACCAAATAACGCACAAGTTAAACACTTACTGTCTGCGAAAGTCAAAGTAGGATACTGAAGATATTATAAATGTCCTCCATTACACACTATGTGGTGTTGTCC
The DNA here is from genome assembly GCA_030562195.1 of Nipponacmea schrenckii. Taxonomy (NCBI): domain Eukaryota; kingdom Metazoa; phylum Mollusca; class Gastropoda; family Lottiidae; genus Nipponacmea; species Nipponacmea schrenckii. The sequence continues at coordinate 1,183,818 of JAUJPP010000002.1, forward strand.
ATAAGGAACAGTATAGTAGAAAGGGGGTTAAAACCTCGTGTCATCATTATTTACCGATGGTATCCACGCATACCTATCCAGTGGACAAAAAGTTTTGGAGAACCAAGAATTTTTGCAGGGACAGCGACATAGTCAAAATAATACTTGGAATGTTTGTTGTTCGTAGAAATAGATATATCTCGACTAAACCTTCCTTGCCCAATGTTTTAGAGTTGCCATTAAGTTATTATGGTGTTAATCGGAGGGCACATTGTTATACTTTCGTTATTATCTCTTTTAATTTAAATACCACAAATTATCGTCCCCGTGTCATATGTCATAAAGGATATAATATAGGGTTTCTGATTCGCATCAGGCGTATCAGAATATTAGTATTAGTAATACTTACGGTGGAATGTCCCCAACCTAACAGAATGGTCGTGGGTGTAATTAATGTAATTCGATTTATACTATGATATTTAATCTGTAAGCGTAGCGTAGAGTAACATCAGGTGTTTAAAAAAGGTTTACCAACCGTCTAATGATCACCTTAAAGTTATTCGAGACAGGGTTTGAGGTCTAATTATAACCAAACGACAGAATACGCACATAGACAAACAGTGGTGAATCTAACAAGTGTTTACCTGGGCCAATTATTCGCGTCATTTCACTATACAGTAAGAGTGAATGATTTAGTTTCACGTTGAAGTGACAAGTATATGTACTCAGGTACGAGGTGAGAGTTCAAACAAAAACCTAACCTTAATACGTTGATGTTTGAAAGACGACTCTTTACTTGTTGATGTAGTTGGATTCAGTATTCAGGATTGGGTTTAATAGAGGGTTGGTTTCAAGGCTGCAATTTACATTTTCTCGTATAAAACTTAGTCAACATATCAACTTGATATAAAAGTGGTATACATTTTAATAACAATCCAATTAAGAGTTTTAACCGTAATTTTTAACAAGTGTACTTCATTTTTGGTAACTTGAACTCCAAAATGGTTGCACTTTCAGTTAAGAGTACAATAGAATTTCATGATAAAATCATACTTATTCAAAAGATTTTCTCGATACACATATAGCTTCTTATTGCACAATTCTACCTGTTGTCTGTAGAACCTATCATATTTTTCGGGAATTAAAACGCAGACATTGGTGTCAATATTGGAATGTGGAATGGTGCTAATAGAAGCCCTAAAATATACATACACAGACTAGTAATAATGATACATTATGATAATTTTTCACTTGTAGGTCTATGTTAGTAGTACTATGTATTCTCATTTAACATATTATTAACCTTAACAATAGTAAACTCCACTTTATAAAACTGTACTAGTGCCTTCTGAATAGTAACTTACTGCCTTTCAACCACCCTAATCCCCATAATTTTCTGTTACTGCATACTGAATCGAAAGCCTTATATTAATAACACTACTTTTTTTTATCGCATCATTGCATTACAAAAACTCTTAACTCCTACTTGCAAAGTTGATTAAAGACTTAGAATTTTATGAAATAATTAATTGGACTCTTGGAAACTTATCATTCAATGACTTGATATCAACTATGTAATTATGAAAAGATTTAGGTTAAAAAGATTGGTAATAACTCAATAACTCGGTGTAATATAATGGTATATCGATTGATCTGAAACTGATAACCTTTTAAATCCACCTGTCATAAAAACCATTAAAAATGAAATTAAATGCAAAGCTATTTCAAAGCTCTGATTATTCAATTTTTTCAAACAAAAATTTATGAGCTCCTTTGAAAATTTAAGAGCGTATCCTGAATTTTTTTTATGTGTTTATTAAAAGAAGTTGAATGAATTTATGATTTTTAAAGTACAAATCTTGACAAAAAACTTTTGAATGAAATTTTTCAGCCTACTCGATTAACTGTCATAATTTGGAATTTGGAGCCTGTTCTGAGACGTATTGTATCTTTCCTATAATCGTATATAAACTTTAAAGAATTCTGATCTAGATTTGTTGGAATCATTTAGCTAGGATATTCAGATTAAGTAACTTTACGAAACAGACCTAGAAGGTAAGTTACCAAAAGTTGAAAAATTGTCCAAAGAGGCTCTATATTATAGGGATTTGAAGAAGCTTCAATAAGTTTCTTGGTAAAAAGCTTCCATAAGTTAAGACCCAAGCTCTCCATCAAATAAACAAATCCTTATAATACCTCGAACATGCTTGGTATGAAAGCAGATACTTGAGATCTTCAAACTTACAAATAAAACTGGTGTGGTAAAAGAAATGTCTTTAAGAGAGGGGTAATCTTGTAGGGTTAAAATAATTAACCTTTGACTCCATCCTGAGAGTTTTGGTGTTAAAAGGGTGTGGTGGATTTGGTCCGAAAGATTACAGTTCATCAGTTGAGTACACATTCTGGTCTTAGCTTAAAATCCAGGGCAAACATTCCAAAACACAAATAAACACACAACGTATTCATTGAAATTTTTTCATTCACATTTTTCACTGTTATATACATACATGTAACTTATACCCGACTTGTATTTAGGTTTTGGGACTTAAATATTCTCGTTATATTTCGTTGTCTTGTTGCTATAGTGATTTTGATAAAACAAATAATGGTTTTGAAGCGATAAAGCCATAACTTTACATTTTAATGTTGAAAGAAAAATGTGTTTTAAGATAATCGTTGGTAGAGGAAAATTATTTCAAGAAATGCCAATGAAGAGATTAGAAATGGAAGAAGGGGGTCAGATAAAGATAGCTTTGTATAATAATTTGCCTTACCGTCATCAAATCAGCATCAAAATTCAACGTATTATACTCTAATTTTAAATATTTTTTTTTTAAAAAAACATTTAACACAAAATTACACAGTAAAATAGTGAGTCACTAAACACATTATTTGCTTTTCTCAATAACATTTTAAAACAATACTAAAAACAATATAGCTATTTTCTCACTACATTTTTTAAATTTTGGTTTACGCTCACAAATTTCAAGCTTATCGCGTTAATCTTTGGGACAATCTTTTGAGGCGATTTAGGGAAAAAGTAATAACAACAAGAGCATACCCGTAAATGTTTAAAATATAACCACAATCGCTTACAAACAAATTTCTTGGTCCTTATGATTTAAATGCCTTTATATTCGAGATATAAAATCGTCGTCTGAAAAACATTGAGTATTGTGAACGTAGGTTTTTGTCTTTCCATTCGACATTTTGGCGAACAATTTTCTTACTTTAACAACCTTGACATCATCGATCTCGAAACAAAATAAATATTGGTGACAAATCTCGCGAGAAACATGTCGTGCATTTCAAAACTTTTCTTCGTATCGATTTCAGGTTGTCGTAAAAACGTCTCACAACAATCAATTTCCAAGACAAAAGTCGACTTTCACCGACAAATGTCTTCCACACAGACACAACGGCGAATTTCTAACTTTTAAAGTGCCATTCTTCATAGTTTTATTCTTTGGTAGAAATAGTATGCATTGCATTATTTGACAAAACAAATTTGAGATTTGGTTTAGTTTTGTGTGACACTTTCGCTAAAACGTGAATGATCCACTATTGTTTTTGGTTGTTTACAAGGGGACTGTCACAAGATTCATTTTTTGGTATGTCGCTGACGAGTAACACAAACAATAATACAACAATAAAATAATAATATAACATTTAAATTAATTTTGGAACAAGTCACACCACTGTTTCGTCAGATTTCACTCGCTTCGTTTTGTCCATTCGTATAGACCTATTCGGAGGTTTTAATGGGATTTGATGGTAGTTATGTGGCATGGTATATTCAATATTTTTTCGGTCTCTTTTCCTCACACAGATTTTCTTGAAAAAGTTTCTCCAAGAGCTCACAGTTTTCGCTGACCAAATCCACATACCACTCGTTATGCCTACCACAAGCGACATGAAAAGTTTGAGCATGAAAATTTCAATATTTGGCGAGGTTTGGGGGCTGTAGAGGTACCATGAGGATCTGTTAAGGTATTCGTATAATAAGCAGCCAATGACACACGTGGCTGGTACAGTATATAATACGGAGAAGATTCCAATTCGCACCATCAGAACCTCGAGTTTATCCGTTTTCACACCGTCACATCGGACTTGCTTCCTGATTCTAAATAATGCTACGAATCCGGCGATGAGAAACGCAGTTCCCAGAATGAGGTAAACGATCAGAGGCGCAACTCCGAACCCTAACAGCGTCTGTGTACTTTGATTTCCGACGTAACATATTCCTGTTAATTCGTCTGCGTCAACGTCTCTCATTACTAATATCACAATAGTTTTAATAGCTGGGAGGGCCCAGGCAAAGAGATGGAAATAACTACTGTGAAGCTGAATAGCCTCGTGTCCCCACTTTAAACCAGCCGATAAAAACCATGTAAAAGTTAATACAACCCACCATAAAGAACTGGCAGTACCGAAAAAGTAAAGTAATAAAAATACAATAGCACAGTCCGTGTTTTCCAGGCCTTCTTGAATTAAAATAGATTTCCCACTTTGGCTGTCGGTATCACAGGCTATAGACTGTCTTCCTGCTAATAATCTCACAATATAGGCAATACTGTATATATTATAACACATAGATAGAAATATAATAGGTCGCTCGGGATATTTAAATCTCTGCGAGTCGATCAGAAAGGTCAATACCGTAAAGAAAGTGGACACAAAACATAAGCCGGCCCATATAGCCATCCACACATCTGCAAATAATTTATCTTTACTGGTAAACGCGTCGTTTTCTGAACACAATAGAGCACACCTTTCAGTACGGTTAATAAAAATGTACTTGGATGGATTTCTGAATTTTTCACAGCTTTTAGAATAATGTGGTGGTCTGATGCTATGACCTGGAAAATCAGTGCTACTCTGGTGATATTTCGGAACGTTAGGTTTTCGTTGGTATGGCAGATCATCTTCAATTTCATCACCCGGTCCATCCATACACATGTGTGTTTGATCATTCCTGGCTGGAAACTTGGAACAATTTAGCGCTGCAGGCCATGGGTATCCGAATTCGTTAAGTACTGGTTGACATCGACTTCGCACACTTTCACACATCGGTCGACAAGGACCGATCGGATCCATGACTTTTTCAGTACACATGGGAACGTAGACTGAACACAGGAAAAATTTGAGTTGTTTGGAACAGCCATACTGAATTAATGGTGTAAAGGTTTGTAACTGTAAACCGGCATCTTGTTGATCTGTGTGTGCCACCAGATTGGGCATTCCAGTTACGTTATATCCCAAGCCTTTACACATCTCAAAACGGATGGGTTCACACGTTCGCACATTCTCCGAACCAGATGACTGTATTACGGGAAGTAGGTTCACTATTAAAAACACAACACATAGGTTGGAAAATAAACTGGTGTAAACACCATTACTTCTCATTTTGACTGTTCATATAGAAGAATATAACACAATATCAGTTGAAAGTCTGCTATATGCTGGCAGGCACTTGGCTGTTGTTTGAGGGTATAGCCGCCTAATCTCTTTCACTGCCTTTTCTTACTATCCACTATCACGAATTGCCTCTTGTGGCTACCAAACTATTTATCGTCGATCCACTCATTCTTCGAGTCCTCTTATAATCACCGTTTCTATCCGATGAACTGTCTTAGGCTCGCGTACAGCCTACAAACGTGTATGATCAGCAAGCTATCGACCCGTCCATATTAAATCTGTGAGAATTTAACTCGTGGTAGCATTGAAAACAGCCAAGATCACCGGATTCCCATCGTCTAGGTTAACGCTTCACCGACCAATGAGAAGAAATGTTATTCTCGAGGGCCCCGCCTTCTTCATTCTTTCTCAACACAATTGCGCTATCAATCATAGGTTTAAGTCCTGCCAATCATTTATTTGTCCATTTCTCTATGCGATCGTTTACACTAGATGAATTTAATGTAAAGCTTTTATATTCATCTTATAATGCCTCTATTCATCCTAGGTATTTCTTTTAAACAGCCCAATCTAACCATTTTATTTTCATTTTTTAGAAATCTATTCGTGCTTTCACAGATTGTTATAATTGGATTGACAATAAGTCAAACGACAACAACACAAGTGGTCAAAGGCATCATTTTCATCACAAAGCTGCCAAAAATCACACTGTTCGTTAAGTCTAATGCATACAAAACGACGCCTAAAAACTACAAGTCATATTTTAAAATCAAGGGTATGTATAGAAGATGGACGAGCGAGTCGTGTCCTATTTACCCTAATATATATCATACACAATGTTAAAAGCATAGAAATATAAACTTCCCTTCACCCCACTAACGAGAGACTTGCTCATATTCTGACATTTATGGTCCAATTTTATTACCAACCATTCATTGTCTCTCACACAAAATTCTTTAAACAGCTAAATTTATTCAAGTCACTGCAGATTTCTCAAGTAATAAACTTTCTAGTTAAGACATATTGAAATAATGAGCATATAATCATAAAGATATTTATATAGGAGACATTTTAATAAATATTTAAAATAGTAAAATCCATAGAGGTACACCACCTTAACAGCTATCATTCAAATATTTAGCGACAAGAAGCAGATTTTTTCCCTCTCTTAATCGCTTATCACGAGTACAAGTACCATTTTTTGTAACGCCACACCCTTACATAGACGGTATCTTTTTTTTAAAACTCGGGTTTGAACGTGTATTATCAGTCAAACTCCAACCCAGAGTTCTACAATATGGTAAGTAAGACAAAACCGTGCCGAATTGTTATCAGATAAGGAAGACGGCTGTATGCATTTAAAAAATTTTTAAAAAGGAATAGTGGCATTTCCCCTCTCAAAATTTAAATTCGACTCCCTTATTTCTTAATGAGTTTTGAAATGCCTGGTGCTGGCTTTGTACAAATTCAGCGGACCCTAGGCTACCAGGCCACCTTAGTAATGATTCATAGGATCAAAACTATTAAACTGTCCCTAAAAATTTTAAGAATTAAAATTAGGGCATAGTTTAATTAATAACAGAAAGCTTTAAAAAACGAAGCGTTTTGTTGCAGTTGCAAAAATCCATGCGGAAGAGTCGCAGTTAAGGGGATATAACTCCAGTTATTGATCCCAGCGACTGGGTCATCACTGTGATACAGTTGCCCATAAAACCGTGCAAGATAATATCATATTTTACGCGATTATAGCTATTCACGGTTGGATGGAGCCATTGAAGAAGAGTAATGATATTAAACTCCTCGCCTATCGTGATACGACCTACTTATTTAGCGTCTTTAAATGAAATCTACTTCGATAACAACGCATTTTCCTCGATTCACTAAACTTGAAAAACACATTTTGACGTAAAGCGCATCAGCAGTAAAGTTCTTTTATTAAGGGTTGAATATTATCACCTCTGTACACGCGCCATATCTAAAAGCTATCCTTTAATACACAATAAAAAGCAATAATAAAACAGTAGATTAGTTAAGGTGATCTAGGATAGCCACAAACAAGGTCTCCGTAGAAAAGATCAATAATGCTAGAGACTGCTGGATGAGATGGCTGATAGCGAACAAAATATGACGGATGATGAAATATATTTGATGTTAGTGTACAGTAATGGCGTTTTTGGGGGCGGTTTCTCCAGTTCGGTTTCTTGACTTAGACAGAGCCACCCATGTGATGTTCAGCTTCCAGTTAATTTTTGTTTTCTTAGAAAAATGCTCTTTGCAAATTTTAGTATTCGACTTCTTTTTTCTACTGGTTTATAACCATTACGCATTAACTTTAGAGTCGATGGCGTTGTCTATTCTTCAGAATTATCCAAGTGAAAGAATCATCATCGATATACACAGTCGTAGAGCGTCATCAGGTACTCTGAAAATGTAACTTACTACATAGAAATGTGGTTACTGTGGATATATACGCGATAGTTTTAAAGTTGGTGGTAAGGATTGAATAATTAATGATTATCCTGTACTAGTTATGCTTAATATCAAAACGTAGCTGGAATGAGGCCTGACCGGACCCAAATCTTAAAGGGAATTTCAGCAATATAATATAATCAAAACTGTTACAATTTATTACCCCCACTCCCTTCATTGGAACAGTCTATAGAACAGTCTGAAATATAGAAACCTCTTATTCGTCTAACTATTTTGGAATTTTCATGGCATGGCAACGGGCCCTGTAGTCCAGCAGAGAAACGCCAATGACTATTCAGTCAACAATATACAAGTAATATTTAGCCTTCTATGGGATTTTATGACCTTTGAACTTTGAATATTGATGAATTCTGGAACTCTGTGGTAAAGTTTAGAACTTGCTGTATATAAATAAATAATGATTTATTTGTCAAAGTAAAAAATCGCATTAAATGGACTGTATTGAGAATTTCAAGCCTTTTTTTGTGTGTCAAAATTCTATTTGGGACATTCTACCGCTAGAAATCCGCTTTACAACCCCTTACATGGATTCAGACTTTTGGTAGGCCTTGTCATTTTAAATAAAAAGTTTGGGAAAGATGTATTGCTTATATTTTGGTTACGATTGGAATTTACAATATTTTGATAAACATTTTTTTGAGTATTTTCATGTCATAACCTATATTTAAAAGCTCAAAAATAACCGAAAAAATAGACTGGTAATTCAAGTCCGTCTGGATAATACGGTCTGGGATCCCTCAACACACAAGCTGATGATTTATCATTCAATACTTTCTTAGAAACCTGTACGAATACGGTCTTACGCACATCTTGTTTGCCAAATGGAAGATAAAGGCCGATAAGTCAGGAACAAAAAACCTGCTACATTCCAAATATTGAGTGTCGGCATATTTCTAGTTCAAGAATAATTTCACCTGTTGTTAGCTTTGAACTCATTAAAATTATGCACAAAATTGCTCATTTTTTCAGACTTAGACACGAGTAATTCCGAACAAAATGCGACTATCGGGACTTGAATGTGCCGACTGATTAGACTAATCATTGTCACCAATCAAGATGATCACTAGTAGAGTAGAACCGAGCATCAATCAACCTTTTTGGCTGAAGTAAAAGATAGTGATTATGATTCATTTGGCAATTGATTTCATCTTGCATATTATCCAACTGATTGCTGCTGCAGAGAACCAAACTGAAATAATTTAGTTTTCATTTAACTGTGTTCTGAAAATATTACTAAGTTTAGAAGAGTTGTTTCCCATTAATACTTGACGTTCTTTTTCGATCTGGATAATGTTGACTTCAAATAGATAATTTTGCTGGTAGCTTCCCTTTTGATTACCATGGCAAAGTAAACAAAGATGGCGGATGAAAGTTCAGACGAAAAAGAAAATACACAAATAAAAAATGAAGAGAAGAAGGTGAAACTTTGCGGCCTTTCTCTTTTATATATTTTTCAAACTCCTAATTGCTCATTGTAGGATTGTAGTCTCTCCACATTAACTTTTCGTCCCTCAACTCAAAATATACGAGGCTAAGTCAAACTCTCCAAAGTAACTAATTTAAGTAGAATTAAAAATAGAGTATCACTTTATTCCATTCAAACAAAAAAGATTACAATCTCTTTAAATGTCATGGTTTGCCATGAACTGCAGGAAAATTTCATAACCCCTTTAAATATTTGAAAGAAAATATACATGTTTGTTACATTTCTACAGGAACAAGAAAATAACTGTGAAGCCAACAGAATAAAAACTAGTAGTACTAAAATTTATCAACAGTCATTACCTCATGTCCTATCAGATTATGGTTTAGACAATAATAGACAGTCTAAGAAGAAAAAGGTACCGTACACATTTCAGACAAGCTTATTCAATGTTGTTGATAATAAAGAAACAAATTGGATTAAATGATTGCTTGCTAACTTGAACTGTTTCCGAGCAAAGGTTATGAACATACCATCAGAAGGCACTAATGCTGCCATCTTGTCAAAACTTTACTCATTGCATACTTCATTGTGTTGCCCTATAGGCTTGGCAAATTAAAGGACAATGGTTTTGCTCTAACACAAAATGAATGATTTACACTTGCTGTGATTATCAAAGAAATGTACAGGGTATTAATATGTTTGTGAATGTCTATGAACATTTTTAAAATTTCGTAATATAATTGTTCCAAATACCCTGCTGGCTCTCATTGCATCATATCTATTTTAAATTTTGTCATATTTTAGCTATTCCTTGCATATTTTTGGTGGCATAATTTGTACTTTAACTTAATTCCTAATTCAGATTTAGCAAATTTAGTATTCTTATTTCTTACAGCCTGCCAAAGTAAGACAAAATAGAAGAAATAAAAGAAGACCAGAAGTATTTGAAGATGAAGAGAGGGATAAAGAAAGAGAAATATTAAAGGAAGAGGTTTGTAATTCTAACTTATTCTTCTCTTCTCCACCAGTGTTTTAAAAATTTGGTGTGTTGCCTGTGGAAATCTCGGAAAAAGAAAATCCTTGGTTTGGATTTTCACCTAACCTGAAGAAAATCTAAGACACACCACATTAACTTTTATTTTTAAATAAGAGCCTATTGATAGTTTGTAAATTTTACACTGAAAATTAATCAATTTTAAATTCATAAAAGTTTCTTACATAGTTTTCATGAATATATTTAATTCAAGTCAATTTGATCCTATATTATTTTATCCATTGAATGATTCAGTCATAATTAATAATTCTATTTCCTCAACGCACACTGTAATTGACATAAACTTTAACACCATACATCCTTTTACTAAGATATAGGTTTAAATATAAAGGTAAAATATATTCTAGTTTAAAATCATTTCAAAAACTTAACCTAGAAATAATGTATTCAAGACAGTAATAAACAATAGAACAGGTTACTTCAATGATATCAATAGATCCATAATTTGATTGTATATTAATAGATTAATAGATTGAGATTAAATTACAAATCAGATTAGATATTAACAATGCTGTAATAACCAAGTCAATAATCCAAATTTGAGACCTTGCCAAAATTTCTGTCTGTTCACTTAACAGTTAGTTAGTGTATGGTTTTGTTGTGATTTTAAAGTTCTGAAAAATATAATGTGAGTTATAGGAATCGATTTTACATCAAACAGTATGATTTGAATAATATGAATTCTAGATAAATAAGACCAATATTATAGATATACTACCTCTCTTTAGTCATTTAATAATGATTATTGTGTTTCTTGATAAAGGTTCCTGTATGTGAATTGAAACGTTGCTAAAACATAAAAAAAAAGTAGCAGAATATTCATAATGATGGTCTTGTTTATCTTATGTTTTATCTACTTCTAAATGTCATTTAAAGATTATAATGCACATGTCCTTTTGTATATTTAGACAAATTGAATATTGAAATATTGTGTATTTTCTTGCTTTTTTTATCCATTGTATTGCCCAATGAGCTGAATGTTAGACAGGACCATGTCCTTGTGTATTGGGTCTAATTCTGACCCATGTAAAATAAAGAGTTAATTATTATTTATTATTATTATTATTATTAATATGAATTCTAATTGACATTTTCAGAAATATCTCTCAGTGGTGGATGATCTACATAAATTAAAGAATTTTTATTATCGTGAATACAGAGACCTATTAACAGAGAAGATTATTCAACAGAGGACAGAAATTAAAGAAAAATCAGAAGCCATGTTGGCGTCAGCTAGACAAAAGGAACAGGAAGAGGTAAGCCCAAATTGACTTGTTGGTGGGAGTAATACAATCTGATACCGATCCTGAAAGGGGTAATTCTAAGACAAAAGTTTTTCCATGTTAAATATTACTTATCTGAGTAAATGTTAGTTTATATAAATACAAATCTATGTTATGTTTTTTTCTTTTATTTAGAGAGAAGCTAATAAAGCCAAGGTAAAATTGACCAAACATAAACTTGTACATAATGAAGATTTTCTTAAAAATATTGAAATAACAGAAACAGCAAGGGTAGGTTTATCTATTTTTTCGGATATTCTAGGTTTCCAAACCAATTTACTAAGTTTCCAAACCAATATGCTAGGTTTCCAAACCAATATGCTAGGTTTCCAAACCAATATGCTAGGTTTCCAAAACTATATACATGTACTAGATTTACATACCAATATGCTAGGTTTCCAAACCAATATTCTTGGTTTCCAAATTTCCAATGTTCTTGGTTTCAGATATTCCAATTTTAACAATTTCTAAGTTTCAAATATTTTAGGATTAAGGATTATAATCTGGCTAGAAAATATTGAAGGTTTTTGCCTTGAATGTAACGCACTGCTTCACACCAAATTTACAAGCGATTGCCTAGCAAGAAATGCCCACTTTAAAATATATTTTCTTATTGAACACAGGCAGAATCTCTAACATTATTTAGGTCAAATCCAAGATCTCATCAATATCAATGTTCACACCAAATTTGATTCAAATCAGATGAAACCTATTCTCTATTGCATTTACTAGCTAATTTTCATGTGTTTAGACTAAGTCAAGGGTATTAACTCAAATATAGTTCATCGAAAAATAGTCAATATTGAACTTGTTCAAGATCTCACCATAAAAATGATCACATCAAATTTCATTCAAATCAGATGAAAACTGTATTGTCTATCCCAATCACAAAGCAATTTCACAGTGTTTTGACTAAGTCAAGTGCAATAACTCAAAAACAGTTTATCAAAAAATTGTCAATTTCAAACTTCGAACCAAGATCTCATCAACTTCAATGATCACACCAAATTTCATTCAACATCAGATGAAAACCTTTGTCTCTTTGGTCAAGTCAAGTGCAATAACTCAAAATCGTTCATCAAAAGATCGCCAATTTCAAAGTTTTTGAGATCTCATCAATATAAATGATCAACAGCAAGTTTCATTCAAATCCGATAAAAACTGTAGTCTTTATCGCGTTCACAAGCCAATTTTGATGCTTTTGTTTAAGTCAAAGTGCAATAACTCAAAATCCAATCATTGAAAAATAGCCAATTTCAAACTTTTTGCGATCTCAAGAAATTTGTTAGACGGACGGATGGACATAATAATGAAGGTTAATTTTTTCAGAAGCATCTTCATTTGTGATTGGATTAAAGTATAGTTTTTTTTAAAAGAAATACATTGTTGTTACTGTTTTTCAGATTGTTAATCTACAAACTAAACTACAGAAACAAGGTAAACTGAAGAGTCAGTCGGATATAGATGAATTCTGGAGAAATATTAAAAATCCACATGCAAATGAGAAATATTTTAATAAAAATAGAGGTGAGTTGAAACATAAACAGTGGCCTCATATTCAAATGTTAAAGAGATACTGCATCTTAGCATCATTTTAGTTCTCAAGAATGATCAATATGAGTCTTTATTCATCAGTCTTGTTTTATGGATATTTATTTTTTTATGTTATTTGTGGTAGCAGGTATATTCTCTTATTGGCAAAGTTAAAATTTTCAAATTTTATGTTCATTATAAGACTTATTATCTCTTAAACTTGGTCAATCAATAAAAATTTTTATTATTATTTTTGTTATAATTTAGATGTATTTATTATGAGAATCTCTCTGTGCCCAAATGCGCTTTACAATAAAATATTGAAATACATATATACTGTATATACAAAAAATCTATTTTATATATCTATTTGAGCACTAAGCTTTTATTCAAAATTATACAGTTTTAGAGAAAACTTTTAAACTGATTGTTAAATATTCAAGGTGAATCACCAGACTCAGTATTTGGTGGAAAACCAGCCACAGGTACTAGACCATTGAGTCAGATCAACGAATCTTCTGAATCCTCACGTCCCACTACCAGGGGAGATAACTGGGCTGTAACACAACAATATAAACATCAACATAAGGTATTATTTAATAATTACACATTTAATGAATTGTATATAGTCAAGCAATGGTTTTTAGAGGATGTACAGGAATGGTTCAATCCATGAGCTACTAGTTGTAATGGCCAAAATACTTTCAGTTCATTGTTACTGAAATATTTTGACTGCTGAGAACAGGTTCTTTATCTGAATCTATTGGTATGAGTGTGAAGAAGTTTTAAAAACTTCTATGTAAGGCATTGGCATAGAGAGATAGAAAAATAAAAGAGTATGAGTTGGTTGTGAAAATATAAAATTCTTAAAATATTTTTAGGGTCCTGGAAATCGACAAAAGAATAATAGTTCTGCAGCCAAACAAACAATGGATAAAAGATTTGCCTCTGTAAGATAGGTTTTTTCTCAATATATTTATTGGTTTCTATAGCATAATTGTTTAAAGCTTTGGTTCTTTACATGACTTCATTTGCTTTGATACATGCAACAAATACCAAGTCTTTGAGTGTGCAGGAGGGACTTGTTACCTTATATTTCATTTTTCATTCATATTTTGCTCCTGTAATGAAAAATTATCTACTAAACAAGGAAAGTTAATAGTGATTTTTTCATCTGTTTAAGTTTTGAAGGAATTTAAGAGATATTGGGTTGAAACGATGAATTTGAAATAAAATGAATATAAACTATTGTATTTCAGGTTGATATGCCACCATTACATTGTTTTACCATGGACTTGAGTGAGAAACCTCCAGATCCAGAAGTGGTATGTTCTCTTTTAATTTTTAGTGTTGGCATGATTTATCGGTGAATCGCTGTATCGTGATATGACGTGCCATGACGTGATATGCATATCATATTGCAAGGACGTGTATCGATATATTACATGGTATTCCATTAAAAAAAAAATTTATTTACTAGCCAATGAATGAAATCTTATCCCATCATAAATTTGTGGACTTCTCTGAAATCCATTGTTTTCTAATAACTTATTTGACATTTACAGTTTATTAGTGAAATATCTCAGAAAACTATTTAAGTTACTAGTTATAACATTCTGTGATCTCATAATACATGTGTTAAAATTAGAATATATTGAAACCTTTTAGAAAAAGTGTTACTTTTTAATCTATTACACCATATCGCGATACGTATCTTATCGTGACACTTGTATCATGATACTTTTCATATCGTGGCATGATTGACAATACTCTACACTATTAATTTTACCATATATATCCTAAAATATGTGTTCTAGCTAATTATTGTTATCTGAATGGCCTTTCATATCTGGAATTTGACATTATGTTTGTCTCTAGTTAAGGTACAACATACCAACTGGAATAACAAGTTTAAATTGTAAAGTGATGTAATTTTCTGTTCAACGTTGATTGCAAGGAGACAGTTATACAGCCACAACATCTTATGTTGCTTTCAATATTCCAGATCAATAAAAGAGTTCAAATAAAGGCAATTGAAAAACAAAGAAAAAAATTTATGGGCAAACTTCATAAAATGCATCAACTAGCAATGGCTAATAATGCTTTGGCTTCCAGGTGAGTTACACTTATTGTTTTGAAATTTCAGGATTTCTTGTGTTTTCCATCCTTAGAATATCAAATTCTGGTTTAAGGGTGGTATCCATAATAGAAATTTAGTCCAACTGTATATCTTCAAAATACAGGAATATTACACAAAAAAAAGCCTCATTTATGATTGTAAGTCACTTGTTGCAGTTGTCACTGTACCAATTTTACTAAATGTATAAATATTCTCTGCTTAACATAAACAACAGTGAAGAGTAAAATAAATAAAAAACACAAGATGCTGTAAGTGATTATTCTGCAACATTATTCCATTGCCAGAACAAATTCTGTCTGGCAGCATTATTATATAACAAATATATAAAACCATTCTAAGCAAAAAGAAATTATTACAGATGAGAAACAAGCTCTTCAATTGCACTATCATCAATATAAAATTCAAAAAATTTACAACAAATTATTTGCTTGCAGATTAAAACATATATATTTGTATTTTGCACTTGGCTTACAATGAAAGTCATTGCCCTTAACAGTTTTAAATTGTACAATGAAAATGATATAAACAAGATTTAAACAGCATGTGTAAACCACCTTAAAGGAGCCCAGGCTTTATTTGCTTCGGACAATCATCCGACAGCCTCAAACACATGAAATCTTTTGGTTAGCTAATCAGAAATAGTCTACAGAGCTTACCTTTGAAATTAGAGCCTTCAAATCCATGTGTATCCATAATTATTTGTGTTTGAAAAATCATAATGTCCTAAGAAATTACGAACGTCCCGCCATATTGGAAAACGGTTCGTCTTGATAATCAAAGAGTTATCCTTCCCGTCGTGCAATAGCGGTCATCTATATAAACAGACTACAACGCATTTTTCAATTGTAGACTTTGTCAACAGGACACACAATTTTCAGACTGACTGGAGACCAGCCGCGTACAGCACAGAAAAAAAATGAAAAGTGAAATTTTTTGTTTGAGGTATATTTCAAGGTATTTTGCGATTTTCTTAGAGCTTGAGTATTTCTGAGGACTGTTTAAATGTAACAAAGGCCCAAAACGACCCCTAAAAATCAAGCCTGGGCCTCTTTAAAAAGGTATAACCTATCTGTCCAGACTATTTCAGAGATGATATTATAAAAAATTAAAGCTTGTATTTATGATAGGACAATGACCGGTGTCTATAAAATTTTTATAAAAGGGTTATGTTTGTATACAAAAGCACATATAATAAAAAACACAGGAATGTATTAAGGGTGTTACACACTTCTTTACAAATGAATTTATGTTATGTACATTGCTATTGAGAGGTGTGCTATGTAAAATATACCAGTGTAATTTTACTGAATCTTTTCTAAAACAACCCCATCACCCGGTGATCATGATTCACTATTGCCCAAACATCATACATTTTGTTGTCTGTTTCTGTAACCATTCTGGTGTTCTGTCTGTTTTAACCTCTTTCAATTCTTAGGCTAGTATGTAAACTCACTCATCTGTCCTAATTCTATTTTTTACCTTCCTCTTTAAAGATCAAATCAAATTCAATCAAAGAGGTCTTTAAAATGGGAGTAAGGCCTTTTTCATCTGTTCAAATTGTAAATATTCACTTTAAATCAAATTCAATCTTGCATTTGCTGTAATATACAAATACTCATTTTGATTGAATTTGATTTACACTGAAATCAATATTGGCTTAAATTAAAAATAGGCTTACTCAGTTCATTGGTATAGTTCTGATCAAACTATTAAGTTTGAGACCGGTGAGGGTAAAATTCTGACTCGGCCGACTTTGCCGACCTGCCGACTCGCATCAAAAAAAGACTTGTTGATCAAGATGAAGATTTCTCCGAAATTCTGGAATATTTCTTATCATAATCAGAAAACGAAAAATAAAATAATATAGCCTACTAAGATCAAAGGTTTAACAATTATTTTGACATGTTCAAAGTTTTCTTTTGAAAAACTGGTAAATGAATAAACAAACCAATACGAAGTATCCTAGTCGCAAGACAAAATCATATAACATCATATAAAACGTTTAGACCAATTCTAGTTACAGTGAGTGGACTATTCAATAGAGAAAACTGTAATTTCAAATTAAAATAAAACCACAAATTTAATTTTGTTCTATAATATCAGAGGTCATGAAGTAATTACAGCTGTCATCCTTTTTTAGTTATTTTAAGCCCTCATTTTTGGGTTAATTAGTTCGTATTTACTTATAGAGACATTCAAGAATTTAGGAGAAATCTTCATCTTGATCAACAAGCCTTTTTATGATGTGAGTCGGCAGGTCGGCCAAGTTGGCCGAGTCGGAATTTTACCCTCAATTTGATTTAGATAATTAACATAGTTTGAAGAAGGTTTACTTAACTTCATGAGCATTGTTGGATAAAATCAGTTTCAGACCGTAAAGCTTCACTACCTTCCAGACTTTTGATTGAATTTGATTTTCATTAAATATATACAAATTCTACAGATTGGTTTAGGCTTACTCAGTTCATTTACTATTTATATTGCAATCAAATGATCTTGGTTAAATCTAATTTCGGAAAGCAAAATCAAACAAGGACCAATTAAACTACCCAGACTATTTGATTGCATTTGATTCACACTGAATATGTGTAATAAAACAGATTAAATTAGTATTCAGTGGCATTCAATTACAGTTTTAAACAGAAAATATAGGAAAATTACATTCTGCTGATTGAATTTGATTTACACTGAATATATACAATTAACATTGAGGATTAAAATAGGCTTACTCAAATCATTAGAAATGTTGATTCCAATCAAATGATCCAGATTCTATCATGTTTCATCAGACAGTAAAGCTAAACTACCCAGACCTTTTGATTGAATTTGATTTGATATACAGTACATTGATTTTAAGAGAGATTTTGAAATCAGTATCTATCATTATAGCAAGCTATTAAAGAATTTGATTAACAGAGTTCACATATAAATATCTCGATATCTGTTCACTTGTCATTCAATATCTCAACTTCTCTCAATAAACAAAACTTTAATATTCTAAATACAAAATGGCAGCCACTTTTACTGAAAGTTATTCACATTTTGCTGTTTTAAGAAATCAAACTGAGACTCGATTATCAGATCTGACAGAATCAAAACAAACTAATGTGGGAACTACAGATATGAAGATGAGATTATCAAGACTTAAAGAAAATCTTCAACAATTAAATACTGGAAGATACCAAAACTATTTGTTATCACCTTGTAAGACTGGTAGTCCAAGTAGAAGATATATTCCTGTAACTATTATGAAGAATGGTTTGAAATGTACAGCCTGTTAGACATCTGATGGTTGTAGTAACATTGGATTAGAAAAACTAAACTGTGTTTGGAGGCCTACAGGAAGATATCAAAATATGAAAAACTCATCAGACAAGGACAGATATTGATTCACCTTAAAATTTCAGTAATCAAAAATCACCATGAAAGTGCAATATTTTGTTATTATTGTTATTGTTTGTTATTGTTATAACAACAATATATCTTTTTAAACCTTTTTCATCTGTTTAAATTGTAAATATTCACTTTAAATCAAATTCAATCTTGCATTTGCTGTAATATACAAATACTCATTTTGATTGAATTTGATTTACACTGAAATCAATATTGGCTTAAATTAAAAATAGGCTTACTCAGTTCATTGGTATAGTTCTGATCAAACTATTAAGTTTGAGACCGGTGAGGGTAAAATTCTGACTCGGCCGACTTTGCCGACCTGCCGACTCGCATCAAAAAAAGACTTGTTGATCAAGATGAAGATTTCTCCGAAATTCTGGAATATTTCTTATCATAATCAGAAAACGAAAAATAAAATAATATAGCCTACTAAGATCAAAGGTTTAACAATTATTTTGACATGTTCAAAGTTTTCTTTTGAAAAACTGGTAAATGAATAAACAAACCAATACGAAGTATCCTAGTCGCAAGACAAAATCATATAACATCATATAAAACGTTTAGACCATTTCTAGTTACAGTGAGTGGACTATTCAATAGAGAAAACTGTAATTTCAAATTAAAATAAAACCACAAATTTAATTTTGTTCTATAATATCAGAGGTCATGAAGTAATTACAGCTGTCATCCTTTTTTAGTTATTTTAAGCCCTCATTTTTGGGTTAATTAGTTCGTATTTACTTATAGAGACATTCAAGAATTTAGGAGAAATCTTCATCTTGATCAACAAGCCTTTTTATGATGTGAGTCGGCAGGTCGGCCAAGTTGGCCGAGTCGGAATTTTACCCTCAATTTGATTTAGATAATTAACATAGTTTGAAGAAGGTTTACTTAACTTCATGAGCATTGTTGGATAAAATCAGTTTCAGACCGTAAAGCTTCACTACCTTCCAGACTTTTGATTGAATTTGATTTTCATTAAATATATACAAATTCTACAGATTGGTTTAGGCTTACTCAGTTCATTTACTATTTATATTGCAATCAAATGATCTTGGTTAAATCTAATTTCGGAAAGCAAAATCAAACAAGGACCAATTAAACTACCCAGACTATTTGATTGCATTTGATTCACACTGAATATGTGTAATAAAACAGATTAAATTAGTATTCAGTGGCATTCAATTACAGTTTTAAACAGAAAATATAGGAAAATTACATTCTGCTGATTGAATTTGATTTACACTGAATATATACAATTAACATTGAGGATTAAAATAGGCTTACTCAAATCATTAGAAATGTTGATTCCAATCAAATGATCCAGATTCTATCATGTTTCATCAGACAGTAAAGCTAAACTACCCAGACCTTTTGATTGAATTTGATTTGATATACAGTACATTGATTTTAAGAGAGATTTTGAAATAGTATCTATCATTATAGCAAGCTATTAAAGAATTTGATTAACAGAGTTCACATATAAATATCTCGATATCTGTTCACTTGTCATTCAATATCTCAACTTCTCTCAATAAAAAAACTTTAATATTCTAAATACAAAATGGCAGCCACTTTTACTGAAAGTTATTCACATTTTGCTGTTTTAAGAAATCAAACTGAGACTCGATTATCAGATCTGACAGAATCAAAACAAACTAATGTGGGAACTACAGATATGAAGATGAGATTATCAAGACTTAAAGAAAATCTTCAACAATTAAATACTGGAAGATACCAAAACTATTTGTTATCACCTTGTAAGACTGGTAGTCCAAGTAGAAGATATATTCCTGTAACTATTATGAAGAATGGTTTGAAATGTACAGCCTGTTAGACATCTGATGGTTGTAGTAACATTGGATTAGAAAAACTAAACTGTGTTTGGAGGCCTACAGGAAGATATCAAAATATGAAAAACTCATCAGACAAGGACAGATATTGATTCACCTTAAAATATTTTCAGTAATCAAAAATCACCATGAAAGTGCAATATTTTGTTATTTATTGTTATTGTTTGTTATTGTTATAACATGTTGAATACATGTACATTTCAAGAAATAAAAATACAAAATTAAACTATTTTCTATCTTGTATATGGTTTAAACCTTTATCATTTTTGTATAAGAAGTGCCCTAGAGAAATATTAAACTGTGATAAATTATAAACTTTGATTATAGACAACATGGTATCAATCTTTTTGTTTTACTAATACTTAAAACTTTATGGAATTTGCAATGATTTGCAACATCTATTTTACCGCGTAAAAATGTTTCCTTTTCAATAGATACTCGGTCAACTTGTTTATGGTACATTTGATTCTATTTAAGAAACATAAAACTTCAATGATGTTGATTTATTTACAAATACTAACAATACTGTACAATACAAATGATAAAATTAACAAAACAATATAACAATAATATAAATAAAACAATATAACAATAATATTAATAAAACAATATAACAATTATCATATTATCATATAATATAATGTAAAAATATAAATTTACTAACACAGTGTAGATTTTAAACCATTGATAAATTTAGTTTGTAAAAAATCATGATCATTATCACCAACATCATCATTATCATTTATATTATAAACATAAGACTGAGGTAAATAATTCTCATATTTTTTACCATGATGATAAGATACAGTACGAGTCACACAAAATCTTGTAAAATTATTGGTACTTGGTACTGTTTCTGGATCACAAAATCTTGTAAAATTATTGGTACTTGGTACTGTTTCTGGATAACTAAATCTTGTGAAATTATTGGTACTTGGTACTGTTTCTGGATCACTAAATCTTGTGAAATTATTGGTACTTGATACAGTTTCTGGATCACTAAATCTTGTGAAATTATTGGTACACAGTACTGTTTCTGGATCAGTAAATCTTGTGAAATTATTGGTACACGGTACTGTTTCTGGATCACTAAATGTAGTAGTAAAATTATTGGTAATTGGTATTGTTTCTGAATCACTAACTGTAGTAAAGTAATTGTTACAGCTACTTTGATTCACTAAGCTTAGAAGTTGTTTCTCTAACAGAATTTCTTTCATTTTTAAATTATCATTGACCATTTTAATATTCTGTCTCTTTTTTTGAATTTCTTTTAATCTTCTATCAATTTTCTTATTGACTAATTTCTTCTTGAATTCAACTGTATCAGTGTCTACAACTTGACAAAACTTGTTACTTTTACAAATAACTGGAGTTTCAGAAAAGAAACTTGTATTACAGGCATTATTAGTTCTCTAGATTTTGGAAACATGTTGATAATTTTATTTTAAGTTGTGTTATAATAAACTAATGATGGTAATATAAAGATCTAGAATAAGTTATAAAGATATTTATACAAGTTATAAAATGTGAGACTAGTTATCTGTCATTAATAATGATCATTCTGTCATATTGATGAAATGATTATTCTGTCAATTTGTTGAAATGATTAAGTAATATAAGATAAATTGATTAATGATGGTAAACACTTCTCAGTAAGGAAGCTAAACATTATACAGTATTTAGTAGGCTACATCTATCTATATCTTAAAATAAACTTTTACTGTCTGATCTAGAAGGATGAAGATTTTTTATATATTGAATTATATTAAGAAATATTATTTTGATAAACCATGTATCATGTATTTTTAAAATTATAAAAAAAAATATATACAAAGGTGAAAAGTTCCTAATATCAGGGAATTGATTAATTTAGGGGAATAATTATTTTATGCTTAAAGAAAACAAGAAAAAAAGTCAATTATTAAATAATTAATCTAGTGTGTGATATTGTTTTCAATATTTGTATTTATTAATTTTGAATATTTGTAATTTAATCTCCATTGTTTACCCTTCAATTTTGAGAACCAGACACTTGATTTTCATTGTGATAAATGCTATAGAGGAAATTCTTCAGTTGAAAATAAAAAGTTGATAGAAATAAATAACAGGTTTAGCTATATTGAAGGTTTATTTTTAATAAATAACAATTATATATGATAACAATTAAGACAACAATTAAGATAACAATGTCAAACAATAACAAAGTAACAGTTCTAGGGTTTAATTAGCACTAAATCTTCTTGTCATTAAATTCAATAGAATTTGTTTTCTGTCTATTTCTCTGTCTCTCTCTCTCAGCAGATTGTTGTTTTTCTTCCATTTCTCACAACTGTAACAGGAATATATCTTCGTGGACTTCCAGTCTTACAAGGTGATAACAAATGATTTTGGTATCTTCCAGTATTTAATTGTTGGAGATTTTCTTTAAGTCTTGACAATCTCATCTTTTTTTCTGTAGTTCCTGCATCAGTTTTGTTTGATTCTGTGAGATCTGATAATCTCGTTTCAGTTTGATTTCTTAAAACAGCAAAATGTGAATAACTTTCAGTAAAAGTGACAGCCATGTTGAATTTAAAATATTAAAGTTAATAATATTGAGAGAAGTTGAAATATTGAATGACATGTGAACAGAAATCAAGATATTTATATGTGAACATTATTTACTCATGTCATCTAGATGGTAATAATGACACTGTTTCAATATTCATAGCTTACTTTATTATTAAAGATTATACTTTATTATTGATTAGATTACACATCAATAATTAAATCACTTATCTGATTGATTACTTGAGTTAATCAAAGTATTTATAGTTAATTGGATACTAAATGTAGATCTCAAATCTCAAATTGCTAGTATAATATTTTACATTTTGGTGAAATGATTTTCAAATAAATTTTAAATTTACATCATTAAATGTTGGAAGTTAAAAAAGAATCTGCTTCAAGTTCTCTACTTTCAAAAACTATAAATATAGTATACATTTGATCTGTTAAAAAATAACACTGATTTAGGAATTGTGTGTTTTTAATTTAGAATAATAACATTGATAACAATAACAATATATATATAACAAAATATTGCACTGTGCCTGTCTATCTTCTGGATCATGTTTGATTAAAATAGAAAAACATTTCTCTTTTTCCTTGCAACACCAACAAGAAGACACAAATACATGTATACAACAATATATCTTTTTAAACCTTTTTCATCTGTTTAAATTGTAAATATTCACTTTAAATCAAATTCAATCTTGCATTTGCTGTAATATACAAATTACTCATTTTGATTGAATTTGATTTACACTGAAATCAATATTGGCTTAAATTTAAATAGGGTTACTCGGTTTATTGGTATAGTTCTGATCAAACTATTAAGTTTCAGACAGCCTAAACCAATGTTGATGAAATTTGATTTAGACTGATTAACATAGTTTGAAGAAGGTTTACCTAACTTCATTATTAATCTTGGTTAAAATCAGTTTCAGACAGTAAAGCTACACAACTTCCAGACTTTTGATTGAATTTGATTTTAATTAAATATATACAAATTATACAGATTGAAATAGGCTTACTCAGTTCAATTACTATTTATATTGCAATCAAATGATCTTGGTTAAATCTAATTTCGGAAAGCAAAATCAAACAAGGACCAACTACCCAGACAATTTGATTGCATTTGATTTACACTGAATATGTGTAATTAAACAGATTAAATTAGCATTCAGTGGCATTCAATTACAGTTTTAAACAGAAAATATGGGAAAATTACATTCTGCTGATTTAATTTGATTTACACTGAATATATACAATTAAGATTGAAGATTAAAATAAGCTTACTCAGATCATTAGAAATGTTGATTCCAATCAAATGATCCAGATTCTATCACGTTTCATCAGACAGTAAAGCTAAACTACCCAGACCTTTTGATTGAATTTGATTTGATATACAGTACATTGATTTTAAGAGAGATTTTGAAATTAGTATCTATCATTATAGCAAGCTATTAAAGAATTTGATTAACAGAGTTCACATATAAATATCTTGATATCTGTTCACTTGTCATTCAATATTTCAACTTCTCTCAATATTATTAACTTTAATATTCTAAACACAAAATGACAGCCACTTTTACTGAAAGTTATTCACATTTTGCTGTTTTAAGAAATCAAACTGAGACTCGATTATCAGATCTGACAGAATCAAAACAAACTAATGTGGGAACTACAGATATGAAGATGAGATTATCAAGACTTAAAGAAAATCTTCAACAATTAAATACTGGAAGATACCAAAACTATTTGTTATCACCTTGTAAGACTGGTAGTCCAAGTAGAAGATATATTCCTGTAACTATTATGAAGAATGGTTTGAAATGTACAGCCTGTTAGATTGGTATTCTAGAGATACCACTGTAAGTTAAAGTAGAATATATATTCCTATAACTATTATAAAGAATGGTTTGAAATGTACAGCCTGTTAGATTGGTTTTCTAGAGGTGTTTGGTAGCCTACAGGAAGATATCAAAAATATGAAAAACTCAACAGACAAGGACAGATATTGATTCATCTTAAAATAATTCCAGAAATCAGAAATCACCATGAAAGTGCAATATTTTGTTATTTATTGTTATTGTTTGTTATTGTTATAACATGTTGAATACATGTACATTTTAAGAAATAAAAATACAAAATTAAACTATTTTATATCTTGTATATGGTTTAAACCTTTATCATTTTTGTATAAGAAGTGCCCTAGAAAAATACAAAATATATTGTGATAAATTATAAACTTTGATTATAGACAACATGGTATCAATCTTTTCGTTTAACTAATACTTAAAACATTATGGAATTTGCGATGATTTGCAACATCTATTTTACCGTGTAAAAATGTTTCCTTTTCAATAGATAATCGTCAACTTGTTTATGGTACATATGATTCTATTTAAGAAACATAAAACTTCAATGATGTTGATTTATTTACAAATACTAACAATACTGTACAATGTCAATAAAAATGATAAAATTAACAAAACAATATAACAATAATATTAATAAAACAATATAACAATAATATTAATAAAACAATATAACAATAATATTAATAAAACAATAATCATATTTTTAATATAATGTAAAAATATAAATTTATCTAACACAGTGTAGATTTTAAACCATTGATAAATTTAGTTTGTACAACATCATGATCATTATCAACAACATCATCATTATCATTTATATTATAAACATAAGACTGAGGTAAATAATTCTCATATTTTTTACCATGATGATAAGATATTGTACGAGTCACACAAAATCTTGTAAAATTATTGGTACTTGGTACTGTTTCTGGATCACAAAATCTAGTAAAATTATTGGTACTTGGTACTGTTTCTGGATCACTAAATCTTGTGAAATTATTGGTACTTGGTACTGTTTCTGGATCACTAAATCTTGTGAAATTATTGGTACTTGGTACTGTTTCTGAATCACAAAATCTTGTGAAATTATTGGAACACGGTACTGTTTCTGGATCACTAAATCTTGTGAAATTATTGGTACTTGGTACTGTTTCTGGATCACAAAATCTAGTAAAATTATTGGTACTTGGTACTGTTTCTGAATCACAAAATCTTGTGAAATTATTGGAACACGGTATTGTTTCTGGATCACTAAATCTTGTGAAATTATTGGTACTTGGTACTGTTTCTGGATCACTAAATGTAGTAGTAAAATTATTGGTAAGCCTACTTGGTATTGTTTCTGAATCACTAACTGTAGTAAAGTAATTGTTACAGCTACATTGATTCACTAAGCTTAGAAGTTGTTTCTCTAACAGAATTTCTTTCGTTTTTAAATTATCATTGACCATTTTAATATTCTGTCCCTTTTTCTGAATTTCTTTTAATCTTCTATCAATTTTCTTATTGACTAATTTCTTCTTAAATTCAACTGTATCAGTTTCTACAACTTGACAAAACTTGTTACTTTTACAAATAACTGGAGTTTCAGAAAAGAAACTTGTATTACAGGCATTATTAGTTTCACAATAGAAATTATCTCTAGATTCTGGAAACATATTGATTATGTTATTTTAAGTTGTGTTATAATAAACTAATGATGGCATTATAAAGATCTAGAATAAGTTATAAGGATATTTATATAAGTTATAAAATATGAGACTAGTTATCTGTCATTAATAATGATCATTCTGTCATATTGAAATGATTATTCTGTCAATTTGTTGAAATGATTAAGTAATATAAGATAAATTGATTAATGATGGTGAACACTTCTCAGTAAGGAAGCTAAACATATACAGTATTTAGTAGGCTACATCTATCTATATCTTAAAATAAACTTTTACTGTCTGATCCAGAAGGATGAAGATTTTTAAATATTAAATTATAAGGAAATATATATATAGTTCCTAATATTAGCAAATTGATTAATTTAGGGGAATAATTATTTTATGCTAAAAGAAAACAAGATAAAAAGTCAATTATTAAATAATTAATCTAGTGTGTGATATTAGTTTCAATATCTGAATTTATTAATTTTGAATATTTGTAATGTAGTCTCCATTGTTTCCCCTTCAATTATAAGAACCAGACACTTGATTTTCATTGTGATAAAGTGCTATAGAGGAAATTCTTCAGTTGAAAATAAAAAGTTGATAGAAATAACAGGTTTTGCTATATTGAAGGTTTATTTTCAAATCAATAACAATTATATATGATAACAATTAAGACAACAATTAAGATAACAATGTCAAACAATAACAAAGTAACAGTTCTAGGGTTTAATTAGCACTAAATCTTCTTGTTATTAAATTCAATAGAATTTGTTTTCTGTCTATTTCTCTGTCTCTTTCTCTCAGCAGATTGTTGTTTTTCTTCCATTTCTCACAACTGTAACAGGAATATATCTTCGTGGACTTCCAGTCTTACAAGGTGATAACAAATGATTTTGGTATCTTCCAGTATTTAATTGTTGGAGATTTTCTTTAAGTCTTGACAATCTCATCTTCATATCTGTAGTTCCCACATTAGTTTGTTTTGATTCTGTCAGATCTGATAATCTAGTCTCAGTTTGATTTCTTAAAACAGAAAAATGTGAATAACTTTCAGTAAAAGTGGCTGCCATTTTGTGTTTAGAATATTAAAGTTAATAATATTGAGAGAAGTTGAAATATTGAATGACAAGTGAACAGATATCAAGATATTTATATGTGAACATTATTTACTCATGTCATCACTGTGTCAATATTCATAGCTTACTTTATTATTGATTAGATTACACATCAATAATTAAATCACTTATCTGATTGATTACTTGATTTAATCAAAGTATTTATAGTTAATTGGATACTAAATGTAGATCTCAAATCTCAAATTGCCAGTATAATACAGTACAGCAACTTTATAACTTATTTTCGTCGCCGGCGACGGTCTGCAGTTCGTCGGCAAAATAAGCTCAGACGGTCGCCAGTTCGTCGGCGACGGTCTGCAGACGGTCGGCAGTTCGTTGGCGACGGTCTGCAGACGGTCGCCAGTTCGTCGCCAGTTCGTTGCCGAATATTTGACGACCGTCGTCAAAATTTCTATAATCTTTGTGTACATCATGACGTCAAGACTTTGCTTGACAACAGACTAGTTTCTAAATATAGCTACATGTATTGTAGGTCTACAACGCAACTTTCTTTTTTTTCTACCAACAATGGTTCAGAAACTTTAAATATTACTTTTCATATTTTTCACAATTGCATTCTAATGATCGGTAACTAGTCTACGAAAGACATTTCCCTGGTCAGCCTGATTAACAAGGAATTTTGCTTTACCTCACAATGTCATTCAAATCGACCTTAGCATTAATTATTGAGATTGTTTCAATTGTGAAAAAAATATACAAAGAGAAATATTGTCAAACTGAGCTTGCTATTCGTTCTGATATTTTACCGTAGGTCAACTCATAAAAAGCGTTTCCGGATAACCGATGTTGAAATTCTAACCGGTTGCCCGTGAAATCCTAGTATTAGTAGTTACTATTACACCTGAACAAATTCCGATATCAGAACCTGAGACTGGATTCATTACAACGTTAGTAGTGATAATCCTATTTCAATATGGTGCCCAAAGAACTTAAAAGTAGTGCTTGGATTGACGCTTTCAAACGAAACTAAGCCCAAATGTATCTTGGCACGCAGTTACGAAGAAGTAGGCGTGGTTTCTCAAAACGTCAATCCCGATATCGTTGTTTTACCATTGGATGATGAAAATAGAACAAAGCGTTTATTGGTTATAATTTATACTCATTCATATGCATGAGAATGAAATATACCAAAGTAGGTGGGTCTCATAGAGTTATTTATAATAATAGGCGGTGTCAGCAAAATGATGAATGTCTACCTATTAATATTATAATAGAGAAAAAAAAGAAGAATAAATATTAATAATCCGTCACTGAGCGCAGTCGGAACTGGTTAAGCATCATTGCTATATTGACCGCTGTAGATTTAGGCTGGGTTGGGCGTCGTGATTTTAAATATATCCCCCGTGATAAGTTTGAATTTAAAATTATAAAAATAGAGCCGGTGGCCCGAGAATTAATTTATTATCCGAGGTCGTAGGCCTAGTCCCGAAAAGCCATGGTAAAAGTGTTGTTACACATTCTTTTCATCGAATTGAGAATCTAGTTTGATATCCTAGTTTCTATGGTTAAATAATCTGTTATAGGCTTTACATTTCTACGTTCTTTGGTTGGACACCCCAAGTGCCCCAACACGCATTCCGTGGAGGGTTGAAGTATAGGCTCCACCCATTGTTCTCCTCTTGTCATTGTTCTCGTTGTTTAATCTTTTGACGAAAAAGAAGATTGATGAAGCCTTTAATGGGCACATTCTGCATATCAACTCAAAACTAAGGTTTTTTTCCATGCATGTGTACATAATAAAAATTTGATGACATGTATTTCAAAATAATAGGCTTAGCCTAGTAGTAGTGGCGCAGGCCTAGCGCATTGTTAATTTCGCTCATGAAAGAATTATGATTCTTGGCGTCAAAAGATGAAGATTTGGATCGTGACGTGATGGTCATTAAATTATGACATCAGTCATCAGCTCTTCTTGACAACGGAAAGCGATGGATTTTCTTTCTGGAAGTGGCGACAAACTGGCGACCGTCTGCAGACGGTCGCCAGTTCGTCGGCAACAATTTGACGACGGTCGGCAAAATTTTCGACGACCGTCGCCAGTTCGTCGCCAGTTCGTCGTCAAATATTCTGCCGACCATCTGCAGATGATCTGCAGATAAAGATAAGTTATAAAGTTGCTGTACTGTATTTTACATTTTGGTGAAATGATTTTCAAACAAATTTTAAATTTACATCATTAAATGTTGGAAGTTAAAAAAGAATCTACTTCAAGTTCTCGCCTTTCAAAGACTGGAAATAAAGTATACATTTCATCTGTTAAAAAATAACCTAATATTAAGCCAAAACATAGAAGATTGCAGTGCGAGAGCTTTTGGATGGACCAGTTGGACACAGTATATCCGAATGGCTTAAACCTTCAGCATGACAACCAAATAATCCCCTTCATCACCACCTATAATCATACTGCTACCAACGCATCGGTAATTTTAAAAATTACTATAAAACTCTACAACAGAAATATCCACAGGTTTATACTAAAAGAATTGTTACCGCGTTCAAGAGGAATAAAAATCTTAGTAACCATTTAGTCCATGGCAGACTTGAACCACTGCAAAACGTTTTTTCAAATCCATAACTGTTTTATATATATATATATATCACATATTACCTTAAATAATTATTAGTCAAATGTCATCAAGCATACACTTTAGTTTATTATAGGTCAATGGGCTCCAGTATTTGAACAGGATAATGAGGACCAAAATTAAAAAGTTATTTTGTTTTTTTAGATTTGGATTTCAGAACCGTTGAAAGATCAAGACTTCCATACTTTTCATGATTATAACCTTAACCATTTTTAACTATTGTTTACACTAACTATCTCATCCTATAATGTTGTTTCTTACTTCATGACCTAGGCCAGTGCTTTCTTGAGAATACTATTCTCATCTCACCCTAACACTGATTAAGGAATTTGTGTTTTTAATTTATTGATAACAATAACAATATATATAATAACAAAATATTGCACTGTGCCTGTCTATCTTCTGGATCATGTTTGATTAAAATAAAAAAACATTTCTCTTTTTCCTTGCAACACCAAGAAGAAGACACAAATACATGTATACAACAATATATCTTTTTAAGCCTTTTTCATCTGTTTAAATTGTAAATATTCACTTTAAATCAAATTCTATCTTGCATTTGCTGTACTATACAAATTACTCATTTTGATTGAATTTGATTTACACTGAAATCAATATTGGCTTAAAGTAAAATAGGCTTACTCAGCTCATTATTATAGTTCTGATCAAACTATTAAGTTTCAGAAAGCCTAAACCAATATTGATGAAATTTGATTTAGACTGATTCAGACAATTAACATAGTTTGAAGAAGGTTTACTTAACTTCATGAGCATTGTTGGTTTAAATCAGTTTCAGACAGTAAAGCTACACCACCTCCAGACTTTTGATTGAATTTGACTTTCATTAAATATATACAAATTATACAGATTGAAATGGGCTTACTCAGTTCATTTGCTAAATACGTTGCAATCAAATGATCTTGGTCAAATCTAATTGCGGAAACCAAAATCTAACAAGGACCAATTAAACTACCCAGACTATTTGATTGAATTTGATTTACACTGAATGTGTGCAATTAAACAGATTAAATAAGCATTCAGTGGCATTCAATTACAGTTTTAAACAGAAAATATAGGAAAATTACATTCTGCTGATTGAATTTGATTTACACTGAATATATACAATTAAGATTGAAGATTAAAATAGGCTTACTCAGATCGTTAGAAATGTTGATTCCAATCAAATGATCCAGATTCTATCACGTTTCATCAGACAGTAAAGCTAAACTACCCAGACCTTTTGATTGAATTTGATTTGATATACAGTACATTGATTTTAAGAGAGATTTTGAAATCAGTATATATCATTATAGCAGGCTATTAAAGAATTTGATTAACAGAGTTCACATATAAATATCTCGATATCTGTTCACTTGTCATTCAATATCTCAACTTCTCTCAATAAACAAAACTTTAATATTCTAAATACAAAATGGCAGCCACTTTTACTTAAAGTTATTCACATTTTGCTGTTTTAAGAAATCAAACTGAGACTCGATTATCAGATCTGACAGAATCAAAACAAACTAATGTGGGAACTACAGATATGAAGATGAGATTATCTTCAACAATTAAATACTGGAAGATACCAAAATCATTTGTTATCACCTTGTAAGACTGGAAGTCCAAGTAGAAGATATATTCCTGTTACTATTATGAAGAATGGTTTGAAATGTACAGCCTGTTACATTGGTTTTCGAGAGGTACCACTGTAAGTCCAAGTAGAAGATATATTCCTGTAACTATTATAAAGAATGGTTTGAAATGTACAGCCTGTTAGACATCTGATGGTTGAAGTAACATTGGATTAGAAAAACTAAAAACTAAACTGTATTTGGTAGCCTACAGGAAATTATCAAAATATGAAAAACCCAACAGATAAGGACAGATATTGATTCATCTTAAAACAATTCACCATGAAAGTGCAATATTTTGTTATTTATTGTTATTGTTTGTTATTGTTATAACATGTTGAATACATGTACATTTTAAGAAATAAAAATACAAAATTAAACTAATCTTGTATATGGTTTAAACCTTTATCATTTTTGTATAAGAAGTGCCCTAGAAAAATACAAAATATATTGTGATAAATTATAAACTTTGAATATGGACAACATGATATCAATCTTTTTGTTAAACTACATTATGGAATTTGCAACATCTATTTTACCGTGTAAAAATGTTCCCTTTTCAATAGATACTCGGTCAACTTGTTTATGGTACATTTGATTCTATTTAAGAAACATAAAACTTCAATGATGTTGATTTATTTACAAATACTAACAACACTGTACAATAAAAATGATAAAATTAACAAAACAATATAACAATAATATTAATAAAACAATATAACAATAATATTAATAAAACAATATAACAATAATATTAATAAAACAATATAACAATAATATTAATAAAACAATATAACAATAATATTAATAAAACAATATAACAATTATCATATTTTTAATATAATGTAAAAATATAAATTTATCTAACACAGTGTAGATTTTAAACCATTGATAAATTTAGTTTGTAAAACATCATGATCATTATCACCAACATCATCATTATCATTTATATTATAAACATAAGACTGAGATAAATAATTCTCATATTTTTTACCATGATGATAAGATACAGTACGAGTCACACAAAATCTTGTAAAATTATTGGTACATGTACTTGGTACTGTTTCTGGATCACAAAATCTAGTAAAATTATTGGTACTTGGTACTGTTTCTGGATCACAAAATCTAGTAAAATTATTGGTACTTGGTACTGTTTCTGGATCACTAAATCTTGTGAAATTATTGGTACACGGTACAGTTTCTGGATCACTAAATCTCATGAAATTATTGGTACTTGGTACTTTTTCTGGATCACTAAATCTTGTGAAATTATTGGTACATGGTACTGTTTCTGAATCACTGACTCTAGTAATGTAATTGTTACAGCTACTTTGATTCAGTAAGCTTAGAAGTTGTTTCTCTAACAGAATTTCTTTCGTTTTTAAATTATCATTGACCATTTTAATATTCTGTCTCTTTTTCTGAATTTTAATTAATCTTCTATCAATTTTCTTATTGACTAATTTCTTCTTAAATTCAACTGTATCAGTTTCTACAACTTGACAAAACTTGTTACTTTTACAAATAACTGGAGTTTCAGAAAAGAAACTTGTATTACAGGCATTATTAGTTTCACAATAGAAATTATCTCTAGATTCTGGAAACATGTTGATAATGTTATTTTAAGTTGTGTTATAATAAACTAATGATGGTATTATAAAGATCTAGAATAAGTTATAAAGATATTTATATAAGTTATAAAATATGAGACTAGTTATCTGTCATTAATAATGATCATTCTGTCATATTGAAATGATTATTCTGTCATATTGTTGAAATGATTAAGTTATTAATGATATTATGTCTGGTATATGCAGGAGATAGGTAATCTAAAAGATTTCCTGTATATGATAAAAGTACGCCTCAGAGATATTAATATACAAGATTGGTCTGAAAATATAAATAACAGTGAGAGTCTAAATGAATATTGTACATTCAAAATAAACTTATGTCAAGAAACATATCTATCTTCAAATATTCCAAAACACATTTGTAGAAACATAACTTTATTAAGACTTAACTTATTTCCCTTGAATTGTAATTTATACCGCAGAAATCAAAGTAGCTCAGATAAATGTCCATTATGTCACGTAGCCAAGGAAGATTTGTTTCATATTCTGTTAGAATGTAAAGCGTATAGTCAATTAAGATCTTATCTCATACCAAATAAATTTACCGAATCCCTACCAAATCGACATATTTTTCGTACAATATGCAGCACATCTAACGTGGGTGATCTGAGATCTATTTCATCCTTTTTAGACCAGTGGATGATTCTACGGAAATCACTATTATAAATAATTATGTAATTATATTTGTAAATATTAGAATATTTATTCATTATCTACTTATGTATTTCATGTATATTATACCCGTTTCTTTATTATACTACATATTATGTATTTAAATTGATACATATGCTGTACCTATGGATCAATGATCCCAGTGCTGAATAAATGATTATTATTATTATTATTATTAATGATTAAGTTATATAAGATAAATTGATTAATGATGGTGAACACTTCTCAGTAAGGAAGCTAAACATTATACAGTATTTAGTAGGCTACATCTATCTATATCTTAAAATAAACTTTTACTGTCTGATCCAGAAGGATGAAGATTTTTTATATATTAAATTATATTAAGAAATATTATTTTGATAAACCATATATTTTTAAAATTATAAAAAAAAATATATACAAAAATTAAAAGTTCCTAATATCAGGGAATTGATTAATTTAGGGGAATAATTATTTTATGCTTAAAGAAAACAAGATAAAAAGTCAATTATTGAATAATTAATCTAGTGTGTGATATTAGTTTCAATATCTGAATTTATTAATTTTGAATATTTGTAATTTAATCTCCATTGTTTCCCCTTCAATAATGAGAACACTTGATTTTCATTGTGATAAATTTTATAGAGGAAATTCTTCAGTTGAAAATAAAAAGTTGATAGAAATAAATAACAGGTTTAGCTATATTGAAGGTTTATTTTCAAATAAATAACAATATATATGATAACAATTAAGACAACAATTAAGATAACAATGTCAAACAATAACAAAGTAACAGTTCTAGGGTTTAATTAGCACTAAATCTTCTTGTTATTAAATTCAATAGAATTTTTTGTCTGTCTATTTCTCTGTCTCTCTCTCTCAGCAGATTGTTGTTTTTCTTCCATTTCTCACAACTGTAACAGGGAAAAATATCTTCGTGGACTTGCAGTCTTACAAGGTGATAACAAATGATTTTGGTATCTTCCAGTATTTAATTGTTGGAGATTTTCTTTAAGTCTTGACAATCTCATCTTTTTTTCTGTATTTCCTGCATCAGTTTTGTTTGATTCTGTGAGATCTGATAATCTCGTTTCAGTTTGATTTCTTAAAACAGCCCAAAATGTGAATAACTTTCAGTAAAAGTGGCTGTCATTTTGTGTTTAGAATATTAAAGTTAATAATATTGAGAGAAGTTGAAATATTGAATGACAAGTGAACAGATATCAAGATATTTATATGTGAACATTATTTACTCATGTCATCTAGATGTTAATGATGACACTGTGTCAATATTCATAGCTTACTTTATTATTAAAGATTATACTTTATTATTGATTAGATTACACATCAATAATTAAATCACTTATCTGATTGATGACTTGATTTAATCAAAGAATTTATAGTTAATTGGATACTAAATGTAGATCTCAAATCTCAAATTGCCAGTATAATATTTTACATTTTGGTGAAATGATTTTCAAATAAATTTTAAATTTACATCATTAAATGTTGGAAGTTAAAAAAGAATCTGCTTCAAGTTCTCTACTTTCAAAGACTATAAATATAGTATACATTTGATCTGTTAAAAAATAACACTGATTTAGGAATTTGTGTTTTTAATTTAGAATAATAACATTGATAACAATAACAATATATATAATAACAAAATATTGCACTGTGCCTGTCTATCTTCTGGATCATGTTTGATTAAAATAGAAAAACATTTCTCTTTTTCCTTGCAACACCAACAAGAAGACACAAATACATGTATACAACAATATATCTTTTTAAGCCTTTTTCATCTGTTTTAATTGTAAATATTCACTTTAAATCAAATTCAATCTTGCATTTGCTGTAATATACAAATTACTCATTTTGATTGAATTTGATTTACACTGAAATCAATATTGGCTTAAATTAAAATAGGCTTACTCGGTTTATTGGTATTGTTCTGATCAAACTATTAAGTTTTAGACAGCCTAAACCAATGTTGACGAAATTTGATTTAAACTGATTAACATAGTTTGAAGAAGGTTTACTTAACTTCATGAGCATTGTTGGTTTAAATCAGTTTCAGACAGTAAAGCTACACAACCTCCAGACTTTTGATTGAATTTGATTTTCATTAAATATATACAAATTATACAGATTGAAATGGGCTTACTCAGTTCATTTGCTAAATACGTTGCAATCAAATGATCTTGGTTAAATCTAATTGTGGAAAGCAAAATCAAACAAGGACCAATTAAACTACCCAGACTATTTGATTTACACTGAATATGTGTAATTAAACAGATTAATAATAATAATAAACTCTTTATTTTACATGGGTCAGAATTAGGCATTCAGTGGCATTCAATTACAGTTTTAAACAGAAAATATAGGAAAATTACATTCTGCTGATTGAATTTGATTTACACTGAATATATACAATTAACATTGAAGATTAAAATAGGCTTACTCAGTTCATTAGAAATGTTGATTCCAATCAAATGATCCAGATTCAATCAAGTTTCAGACAGTAAAGCTAAACTACCCAGACCTTTTGATTGAATTTGATTTGATATACAGTACATTGATTTTAAGAGAGATTTTGAAATCAGTATCTATCATTATAGCAAGCTATTAAAGAGTTTGATTAAAAGAGTTCACATATAAATATCTTGATATCTGTTCACTTGTCATTCAATATTTCAACTTCTCTCAATATTATTAACTTTAATATTCTAAACACAAAATGACAGCCACTTTTACTGAAGTTATTCACATTTTGCTGTTTTAAGAAATCAAACTGAGACTAGATTATCAGGTTTGCTAGAATCAAAACAAAACTAGAACTGTGAACAGCTCCGAGCGTGGCAACTATGCGTTATCCCATGGATTTCGAACATTTTGAAACTTCTAACCTGCTAGCTTTCAATTCCGGTACTTTTCAGCCTCCAATTGTGGAACAAGCGTAACAATATTGTTAGATCTATAGACAGCTGATGTCAAGGCCATTCTATATGGAAAATTTCAAAGTCATTGAAGGTGAAGGTCACAAGATTTAGAATTTCAAATTTTTAAAAAATTCAAACGGGCATAAATAATAGATGACGGACTAATTAAATTTTAAAGAAAATTTGCCATTATCGGAAAAATGGCGCATGCGCAACTAGCAATTGGAATTTTTTTCTTCTCGGGGGATACAAATTATTTTGTATAGCTAATATATACTGTTTTTGCTTACATTCTTGAATTACACGGGATGTAGGGTCGCCTGAAATGAGATAAAAAACCGGAAGTCCCCACGCCCAAACCGGAAGTGATCAAAAAATTTTGATGATATATTTTTAATTGTGTTGCGTATTTATCTATATCCTGTAAATTTCAGATCGATCCCAACATTAGAGCCCGAAAGTGTAATATAACCGTCCAAAATTGCAAAATAGTCAGATTTCGGTGGGCTATAAAACCGGAAGTTAATATTTTTCATGCAATATCAGCACATCTGTAGACAGCTGAGGTCAAGGACATTCTACATCTCAAATGTCAAGGTCATTGAAGGTCAAGGTCACGAGATATAGAGTTTTAAATTTTTGAAAAATTCGAACGGGCATAAAAAAAATTCAAATTCGAAAATCAAAATTCTGTTCCCAACATTTTTTAGATAAAGTATCAAGGTTTTGATAGACACCAAAATCATAAAAATCGGTCAATAATTGGCAGACTTATTAAATTTTTAAGAAAATTTGCCATTTTTGAAAACTGCGCATGCGCAACATTCAATTTAATTTTTCTTCATCTCAGGGGATTAAAATCATTTAGTATAGCTTAAATATACTGTTTTTGTTTAGATTCTTGAATTACATGGGAAGCAGGGTCGCCCGACATGAGACGAAAAAACCGGAAGTCCCCACGCCCAAACCGGAAGTGATCAAAAAATTTTGATGATGTAGTTTTAATTGCGCTGCCTATCTATCTATATCCTGTAAATTTCAGACCGATCCGACTATTAGGGCCCGAGCTAGCTTGAAATCTTATTTGCATAATATGCAATTAGCCACTTTCGGGTTAGCGAAAATATTATGTTAGATATTCATTTTTGATTCCAGCCCATATAAAAACCATTGGTGAAAACAAAAATAGTCTATCTTTTTCCGTTTGGGCTAGAGAGCTTCCCAAAAAAAAAAAAAAAAAAAAAAAAAATAATCCGAACGAAAACAAAGCGTGACAAATTTTATTTGCCACGCAACTAGAGCCGTACGCCTAACGGCACTGAAGCAGTGCGTTCCATCCAGGGATTCGTTCGTTCGTTCGTTAAGCAAAAGACAAAAAGGGTTTATTAAAATAAAAAAAATGTGCATCAGAAATATATTTTGATTTCATAACAAACGCTCCCATACCCCCCTTTTCCCCCTTTCCCCTCTTTGCCCCTCCCCATCCTTAGCCCTCATCATCAATTAAGATAGATAATAAGTTAAAATCATAATAAAAAATGGATAGAGGGTCGTTTAATCTAAAAAAGATATGCGGATCGCCGAAACTCATATTTGTAAATCGCCCAAACGTAGAGAATAATACCCAATACAAAGTAGATTGTTTTATATATTTAAGGGGCACAATCTTGATTTTTAGGGGTCGTTTTGGGCCTTTGTTACATTTAAACAGTCCTCAGAAATACTCAAGCTCTAAGAAAATCGCAAAATACCTTGAAATATACCTCAAAAATTTCACTTTTTATTTTTTTTTCGTGCTGTACGCGGCTGGTCTTCAGTCAGTCTGAAAATTGTGTGTCCTGTTGACAAAATCTACAATTGTTATTACATGTACTTTCTTTTTGTTTTATCAGTGTGGGCCTGCGCAGTTGTCTATTTATAACTCTTTGATTTTCCAATATGGCGGGACATTCATAATATCTTAAGACATTATGATTTTCAAACATGGATAAATATGTATACCCATGGATTTGAAGGCTCAAATTTCAAAGGTAAGCTCTGTAGACTATGTCTGATTAGCTAAATAAAAGATTTCATGTGTTTGAGGCTGTTGGATGATTGTCCGAAACAAATCAAGCCAGTGCCCCTTTAAATTCGCAATTTTCAGATGGCGATGAAACCAAAAGTACAAAAAATATATATAGCATTGGATAGACAATGTCGAAGCTATATACAAATCGAA
This sequence comes from Nipponacmea schrenckii, assembly GCA_030562195.1. Taxonomy (NCBI): domain Eukaryota; kingdom Metazoa; phylum Mollusca; class Gastropoda; family Lottiidae; genus Nipponacmea; species Nipponacmea schrenckii. The sequence goes on from JAUJPP010000002.1 coordinate 1,223,266, forward strand.
AGGTCACTAATGCTAAAAGTTGTCTTAAGTCGCCAGGGTATAATATTGAGACACCACATAAATAGCGCGGCCTAACATTTTAAAATTTATATTGAATAGATTTTCGTCCCTTAGACCATTGTTCCAGTAAACTGTATATTATTGTTGCATAATATAAGAGATAAAATTTAAAATTCTAAAGGTTGTAATTTCGTTCCAAATTTTCAATATTTACATCACCCACAACAGGAAAAACAACTTTGAATCATTTTAGCTAGATGTACAACGATTAAACTAAAAAATAATTTCAGATCGCTGAAACTTATATCTTGTAGGTCGCCCAAATGCAAAACATTAAACAGATTGTTTTATAGGGAAAATTCGCAATTTTCAAATGGCGATAAAAGCGGAAGTATACATCTTACAATAAAGCTTAATATATCATTGGATAGAACTTCTCGAGAGCTATCATATTTGTACAGGTCAAAAATTCGTCAAAGGTCAACGTCACAATATACGACCCTTCAAAGTTTTTTAAATTTTAATCGTTAAAAAATCAAAATCAAAAGCAAAATTCAAAAATCGGTCTCCATATATATTTCGGCAATCGGTTATAGATTCTATATACATCAAAATAACACAAATCGAATCATCCCCCGAGACCCTATTTCGATTTAAAGAAAAACACGCACAGTTAGTATAGAAGAAATTACAAAATTTTGAAATTTTTAAACGCGCAATTTTGATTAAAGTACCAAGTGTGATATATTAATAGAAAGATGAGATTAAGCGTAAAAGGAATATGTAAGAAAATCTGTCCTATGTAAATTGGGTCACGTGATAGAGCTCTTGAAAGTTAAAATTCGTGATTTTCAATTGGCTGCAAAACCGGAAGTAAACATCGGACAACAAAAGTGGAGATACCATTGGGCAGATATAATGAAGGGCAATAACTTTTGTTCAGGTCAAAAGGTCATCAAAGGTCAAGGTTGCGAAATATGACCGGTTAAATTTTTGACAATTACTGAAAAAATTCAACCGGAAATAAAAGAAAAACAAAATCGAAATTCAAAAATTCCTTCCCATACTTTTTTGCGTAATCAATTGATGTTTCTAGAAAATCTAAAATTATGCAAATTAGACATATCCCTGAGAACTTATTTCAGTTTTACAAAATTTAGACGTATCAAGATGGCGGAAGATCCGTTACTTCCGGTTCGAATTTTCTTAATTTAGCATTATTCAATAGACAATTGTAGCTAATTGCAAAAGAAATTTTTCAAATATCTTCATTATTCCGGAAGTGCAAAGTTCAACTTTAAAAGCGAATAACATCAAAACCGGAAGTGATATCGTAATTTTGAAAAATAATTATACTTCGGAATCCAAATGTCTATATATCTGTAAGTTTTCAGATCGATCGAAATAAAACTGTAGAATTTAGAAAATGCAAAAAATTTCAAATTCAAAATGTCAGCGACAAAGTTGGGAAATGTATAATTCTTAAATTGCTATTTTTTAAAACTAAATTCAATGTAGTTACCTAAAAAAAAACGATCAAAATCGGATCAAAAATAAAGCCGCAAATTGAAAAACAAAGAAAAACTGTAGACGGCGCTACGTCATTTCCTGTAGGTCAAAATGGCGTCAAAATACATTCATCAAATTTAGTCTCGCGGCATTTTCGGGAGAAATGTTAACAGAATGTGCGTGGCATGCGTAGTTTTGGCTGGGCGCTCTGACCAGAATTCGAAAAAAAAAAAAAAAAAAAAAAAAAAAAAAAAAACATTTCGAAAACAAAGCAGTGCGTTCGATGAACGCACTGCAAAAAAAAAAAATAATCCGAACGAAAACAAAGCGTGACAAATTTTATTTGCCACGCAATAATCCGAACGAAAACAAAGCGTGACAAATTTTATTTGCCACGAAATAATCCGAACGAAAACAAAGCGTGACAAATTTTATTTGCCACGCAATAATCCGAACGAAAACAAAGCGTGAGAAATTTTATTTGCCACGCAAAAAAACAATATTTTCCAGCTCTTCAATGCTACGCTGGATCAAACGCGATACTGACATTTGGCCCTCAATGACTGGCAAGACAGGCGGTTTTATATATATTAGCACTTTAGCACACAGTATAGCAGAAGCCTGGCACCGGCTGATATCAGCATATCACATTACGTTGAGCCAAACTGATGAGCTAACTGAAAAAGTTGGGGACCCTCACAGAAAATTAAGTTGGGGTCACTCACAGAAAATTAAGTTGGGGTTGGTCAAGTTGAAGTCACCCCAAATAATAAAACATGAGGTCCATGTTGGGGTCACATCATCATTAAAGTTGTTCGAGTTGAGTACGGTTAATGACCCCAACCTTTTGAGTTTTGATGGAGTGATCCCAACTTTTTTGTATTCTACCAACTTTGCAGGGGGGGGGGGGAGGGGATTCACTTCTCTTGTGCGGCCCTGAGCCCGACTAACCGAGTGATTGAGCGTTGGTTACGAAATGTCGTTGTTAAATATCACTTTCGGGTTGTAGCTGTCACGTGTGTATTTAGAAAGGGTTGTGCTAGATTTATTTGGTTTTTCGTGCTTTATCAAAGTTGCTTTTCGGAATATACGCTTTTTCTGTGATTTTTATACGCCCACGTGAAATTTTGATGAAACTTTGTAGGAGAGTTTGTTATAACTCAAGGATGAACCCTATTGAAAATCAGCGAAATCGAAAAATATTTAATATGAGTTTTAGTCCTTGTTTTTGAAAGCGCGTTCATTTTTAGCTTTTAAACACTCTTGAAAGAATAATTCCTAATGGATTTTGATGAAACTTTGCTTAAATATTTGTTATCACCCAAGGATGACCCCTATTGAAAATCAGTTAAATCGAAAAATATTTAGTGTTAGTTATTGCCCTTGTTTTTGAAAACGCGTTCAACTTTTTGGCTTATAAACACTCTAGAAGGCACAATTCTTGATCAATGTTGACAAAACTAGCTAAAATTGTTTGTTATCAACCAGGAATGAGCCCTATTGAAAATAAAAAATATCAAAATATATCTTATATGAATTATTGCCCTTGTTCTTTAAAACGTGTTCGATTTTGGTCTCGTAAATATTCTACAGGGCACAATTCTTGACCGATTTTGATGAAACTTGGTGTGAGAGTGTCATTTTACTCTAGGATAAATTCTTTTGAAAATCAGCGAGATCGAAAAATATTTAGTATGAGTTATTGCCCTTGTTCTTGAAAACGCATTCAATTTTAGCTTGTAAACACTCTAGAAAGAACAATTCTTGATGGATTTAGATGAAACTTGATTTGAGTATTTGTTTTCACCCAAGGATGAACCCTATTGAAAATCAGATAAATCGAAAAATATTTAGTACAAGTTATTGCCCTTGTTCTTGAAAGCACGTTTAATTTTAGCTTGCAAACACTCTAGAAAGAACAATTTTTAATGGATTTTGATGAAACTTGGCTTTAGTATTTGTTATCTCCCAAGAATGAACCCTATTAAAAATCGAAAAAAATATTTAGTACAAGTTAAAGCCCTTGTTTTTGAAAACGCGTTCAATTTTAGCTTGTAAACACTCTAGAAAGAACAATTTTGAATGGATTTTGATGAAACTTGGCTTTAGTATTTGTTTTCTCCCAAGGATGAACCCTATTGAAAATCAGATAAATCAAAAATATTTATTGTCAGTTATTGCTCTTGTTCTCAAAGACGCTTTCAACTTTTGGCTTGTGATCACTCTAATCATTCATTTTTGACAAAACTCGCTGAAATTGTTTAATATCAACCAAGGATGAACCCTATTAAGAATTAAAAATATCAAAATATTATTAAGGGTGAACCCTATTGCAAATCATAAAAAAAACAAAAAATATGTAATGAGTTGTTATTAGGTACAATTCTTGACAGTTTTTAATGAAACTAGAGACCCTAGAAAAAAAGTATATGGTGGAAGGTTGAATATTTCATTCTACTAATTGTTACCTTACTGAAAAGTTTTTATTCAAAATCAATGCTGCCAGTGGGCGTATATTACCTTGCCTGGCAAGCTATCTTTCTTCGTGTCGTTAGGTAAGAGCCAAACATAAATATTTAAGACAGACTGCATCGTCTTATTTTAACTTCAGCTAAACATAAATATTTAAGACAGGTTGCAGACCAGTAATAGGCATGGGAAAAGTAAGGCAAAGTCATCCCCTATGGCGGCTGATTAGGTTCGCAAATCTAACATCGTTTGTTCCGTGCATTCATCTAACCTTCATCCATCTAACCATGTAATATTATACTTGTTAGGCCTACCGATGATCTAACTCTCGATTCAAAACTATGCTTAATCTTTTGTTTTTGTTTATTTCGTGCAAGCAAGAAGTTTAATTGGATTAAAATGCGACCTTAATGTTACATTAATTTTCTTTACTTAAAGATAGGTTCCCTCATTAATTAGAGCCAAAGTAAGCTTACTAATTGATTAATTGGGTTTTCTAATGAATAATCCATGTATTCTCAAGTTCAAAAGCCTATATGGACGTAGAGATGCTTGTGGAATCCATTTGACTCTGATCTCCTTCGAAACGCTAAATTTAGACTCCATGTTTGTTCACGTGACCAAATGACGTCATATGAATGAAGGTGTATAAGAATTGATTTTGTATTTTATTATTAGTGAGTTAAAACTTATTTAAATAAATTCATAATGTTTTTGCAAAGTGATATTATAATAAATGGAATACCAAAATGCCATTGTTTCATGTGGAAAATATTAAGGAATGTGGCCAAGTACGCATGCGTGCATACTTAACAACCACAGCGTCCGGTTATGTACCGAATTAACAGACTGGATGATCAAAAAAAGATCAACGACATTTGAACGACATTTGAGACTTGACGTACATACCTATGGTAGTACCCTACCGAGGGAAATCCCGTCATAATTAGCCTAATTACGAGTTAATTAAAGACTTGTGGGACCATCTGGTATTTTTCCCAGTCATTAGAACACCTCTACTTTCTATTGATATAAGTATTACCGGTTCAATTATGGTATATATATATATATATATATATATGTATTTAGATGAAAATAAGGGAACCCTTCTTTAAGTGCAGTAATACAGTCTTAGAAATACGAAATTTGGAATTAAATTCTTAGATTTACCATAGCAACCATCGCTAGATGGCGCTGAAGTATGAACAATAACTTTTCCCTTCCGGGAAGTCAGTTCTTTTTTTACGACAATCTTTTTATACGCCCACATCTATAGACAGCTGAGGTCAATGACATTCTACATCTCAAATGTCAAGGTCATTTAGGGTCAAGGTCACGAGATATAGAGTTTTAAATTTTCGAAAAATTCGAACGGGCATAAAAAAAATGCAAATTCGAAAATCAAAATTCTGTTCCCAACATTTTTTAGATAAAGTATCAAGGTTTCGATAAACACCAAAACCATAAAAATCGGTTAATAATTGGCGGACTTATTAAATTTTTAAGAAAATTTGCCATTTTTGAAAACTGCGCATGCGCAACATTCAATTTAATTTTTCTTCATCTCAGGGGATTAAAATCATTTAGTATAGCTAAAATATACTGATTTTGTTTAGAATCTTGAATTACATCAGAAGCAGGGTCGCCCGACATGAGACGAAAAAACCGGAAGTCCCCACGCCCAAACCGGAAGTGATCAAAAAATTTTGATGATGTAGTTTTAATTGCGCTGCCTATCTATCTATATCCTGTAAATTTCAGACCGATGCGACTATTAGGGCCCGAGCTAGCTTGAAATCTTATTTGCATATTATGCAATTAGCCACTTTCGGTTTAGCGAAAATTTCATGTTAGATATTCATTTTTGATTCCAGCCCATATAAAAACCATTGGTGAAAACAGGAATAGTCTATCTTTTTCCGTTTGGGCTAGCGAGCTTCCCAAAAAAAAAAAAAAAAAAAAAACTAGAATTGCTTACAATTATGAACGTATTTCGAGAGCCTTAAAATATTATGTAGGCTAAATTTGCAATTACCTACATCTAGACAATATATTGAATATCATTTGACCTAGTTTTCAAAGTCATAAAATAATTAGGTCACACCTTCCGTAACGGTTAATGATGGCGAAAATATGAAAATTATCAATTTTTGCTGTCTTTAAGTACACTTAACTCTATGAATTTTTTAAGTAAGCCAAATTAAAAAATATCTACTTGTAGACAATATATTGAATATTATTTGACCTAATTTTCAAGGTCATAGATTAAGTGGGTCACACCTTCCGTACCCGTTAAAGTGACCTAATTTTGAAAAAATCGAAATTTAAATAATTCGAAAGAAAATACGAAATTCGAAAATCGGTCTCCAAGAAAAGGTAGATAATGATCCATTGTATCTATGTGCTAAATTTCATCAAAATCGGTCTATCAGTAGTGTCTGAATTTCGGATTTAAGAATTGTAACGAAAATTCAAAATGGCGGCCGATATGGCAGCTTGACCTAATTATTTAGGTCAAATCAATTACTATTGACAAGTTATTTATAAAACAGTTTTCACTTTTCACCTAGCAGTTATAGACCGGAAGTTACGTAATTACGTCATTTGAGGCTAAACCGGAAGTGGAATTTTTATTTTCACATTTTTTCAAAAATTATAAACATATCGCCTATCAACTGGTAAAGTTTCAAAATTTTACCATTTATATTAAAGGAGAAATCACGGTCTGAAATTTTTGCCGATGACCCTTGAATATTGAATTGCAAATCGTGGGTAAAATATTTAGCCTAATTGCATAAAACCTATAATTGTTAGTTGACAAATACATTGAAGTTTTCAAATCTGAAAATCCGGTCAAAATCGAACTGAAAATAAACTTGCTAAAGAAAAAAAAACCTGAACTTCCGGTTCTCACTTCCTGTCAGAGATAGAACTTCCGGTTTTGTTTTATTTGATAATAGAAATCATTCTAAGATCAACTGTAGATTTAGAATTTCTGCACCTTTTACCAGTTTGTCTGCAAACTCATCCAAGAATTACAAAAAAAAAAAAAAAAAAAAAAAAAATAAAATAATCCGAACGATTACAATACGTTTTCGACAAAGTCGAAATACGTAATAATCCGAACGAAAACAAAGCGTGACAAATTTTATTTGCCAAGCAATAATCCGAACGAAAACAAAGCGTGACAAATTTTATTTGCCACGTAATAATCCGAACGAAAACAAAGCGTGACAAATTTTATTTGCCACGCAATAATGTGGGAACTACAGATATGAAGATAAAATTATCAAGACTTAAAGAAAATCTTCAAAAATTAAATACTGGAAGATACCAAAACTATTTGTTATCACCTTGTAAGACTGGTAGTCCAAGTAGAAGATATATTCCTGTAACTATTATGAAGAATGGTTTGAAATGTACAGCCTGTTAGACATCTAATGGTTGAAGTAACATTGGATTAGAAAAACTAAACTGTGTTTGGTAGCCTACAGGAATATATCAAAATATGAAAAACTCAACAGACTAGGACAGATATTGATTTATCTTAAAATAATTCCAGTAATCAAAAATCACCATGAAAGTGCAATATTTTGTTGCGTGGCAAATAAAATTTGTCACGCTTTGTTTTCGTTCGGATTATTTTTTTTATTTTTTTTTTTGGGAAGCTCGCTAGCCCAAACGGAAAAAGATAGACTATTTCTGTTTTCACCAATGGTTTTTATATGGGCTGGAATCAAAAATGAATATCTAACATGAAATTTTCGCTAAATCGAAAGTTGCTAATTGCATAATATGCAAATAAGATTTCAAGCTAGCTCGGGCCCTAATAGTCGCATCGGTCTGAAATTTACAGGATATAGATAGATAGGCAGCGCAATTAAAACTACATCATCAAAATTTTTTGATCACTTCCGGTTTGGGCGTGGGGACTTCCGGTTTTTTCGTCTCATGTCGGGCGACCCTGCTTCCGATGTAATTCAAGATTCTAAACAAAATTAGTATATTTTAGCTATACTAAATGATTTTAATCCCCTGAGATGAAGAAAAATTAAATTGAATGTTGCGCATGCGCAGTTTTCAAAAATGGCAAATTTTCTTAAAAATTTAATAAGTCCGCCAATTATTAACCGATTTTTATGATTTTGGTGTTTATCGAAACCTTGATACTTTATCTAAAAAATGTTGGAAACAGAATTTTGATTTTCGAATTTGAATTTTTTTTATGCCCGTTCGAATTTTTCGAAAATTTAAAACTCTATATCTCGTGACCTTGACCTTAAATGACCTTGACATTTGAGATGTAGATTGTCATTGACCTCAGCTGTCTATAGATGTGCTGATATTGCATGACAAATATTAACTTCCGGTTTTATAGCCCACCGAAATCTGATTATTTTGCAATTTTGGATGGTTATGTTACACTTTCGGGCTCTAATGTTCGGATCAATCTGAAATTTACAGGATATAGATAGATACGCAACACAATTAAAAATATATCATCAAAATTTTTTGATCACTTCCGGTTTGGGCGTGGGGACTTCCCTTTTTTTTTTTTTATCTCATTTCAGGCGACCCTACATCCCATGTAATTCAAGAATGTAAGCAAAAACAGTACATTAGCTATACAAAATAATTTGCATCCCTCGAGAAGAAAAAAATTCCAATTGCTAATAAAATTTATTTATTCTTTTGTAAAATTTTTGCATACAAATTCAAAAAATATCTCTTTATAAAGCTGTGAATTAGCAAATTATCACATAGCTTGAATTTTCTCTCTATGTTAATTACAACCAAAGTTACAAAATAATGTTTAAATTCGAATATAGAGAGTTTAAATTTCATGACAAATTGACATCTTACTACCTACTTAAATTTTAGTTTGGAATTTATGTAAATATCCTACCGAAATCTTAGACATGTACAAAAATCTAATTAGGAACTGATAGTAGAAACTTATAGTAGAAAAAATTGCCTATATAGCGGAAAGTTTACGCTTACAATTGTAGGCTGAAAAGTACCGGAATTGAAAGCTAGCAGGTTAGAAGTTTCAAAATGTTCGAAATCCATGGGATAACGCACAGTTGCCACGCTCGGAGCTGTTCACAGTTCTAGTTATTTATTGTTATTGTTTGTTATTGTTATAACATGTTGAATACATGTACATTTTCAGAAATAAAAATACAAAATTAAACTATTTTCTATCTTGTATATGGTTTAAACCTTTATCATTTTTATACGCCCACATGGAAATGTGAACGTATATTGCCGTCGCCCCTGTCCGTCGGTCCGTCGACATTTGTTGTATCCACGATAGAGGCTACAGTTTTTATCCAATCTTAATGAAACTTGGTATACATGTATATATAGATGATATCTCGGTCAAGTTCGAAAATGGAAATTATTGCATGAACGGTTTTTGAGTAATTGCACTTGACTTAGTAAAAACGCTTCAAATTTGGTTTGTATCCATAATAGAGGCTACAGTTTTTATCCGATATTAATGAAACTTGGTATACATGTATATGTTGATGATATCTCGGTCAAGTTCGAAAATGGAAATTATCGCATGAATGGCTTTTGAGTTATTGCCTTGACTTAGTAAAAACGCATCAAATTCGGGTTGTATCCACAATAGAAGCTACAGTTTTTATCCGATCTTAATGAAATTTGGTATACATGTATATATTGATGATATCTCAGTCAAGTTCGAAAATAGATATAATCACATGAGCGGTTTTTGAGTTATTGCCCTTGACTTAGTAAAAACGTGTCAAATTTCGGTTGTATCCACAATAGAGGCTACAGTTTTTATTCGATCTTAATGAAACTTGGTATACATGTATATATTGATGATATCTCGGTCAAGTTCGAAAATAGAAATAATCGCATGAGCGGGTTTGAGTTATTGCCCTTGACTTAGTAAAAACGTGTCAAATTTGGGTTGTATCCACAATAGAAGCTACAGTTTTTATCTGATCTTAATGAAACTTGGTATACATGTATATATTGATATCTCGGTCAAGTTCGAAATAGAAATAATCGCATGAGCGGTTTTTGAGTTATTGCGCTTGACTTAGTAAAAACATGCCAAATTTATATTAATTTTGAATATTTGTAAATTAGTCTCCATTGTGTCCCCTTCAATTATGAGAACCAGACACTTGAATTTCATTGTGATAAATGCTATAGTGGAAATTCCTCAGTTGAAAATAAAAAGTTGATAGAAATAAATAACAGGTTTAACTATATTGAAGATTTATTTTCAAATAAATAACAATATATATGATAACAATTAAGACAACAATTAAGATAACAATGTCAAACAATAACAAAGTAACATTTCTAGGGTTTAATTAGCACTAAATCTTCTTGTGATTAAATTCTATAGAATTTGTTGTCTGTCTATTTCTCTCAGCAGATTGTTGATTTTCTTCCATTTTTCACAACTGTAACAGGAATATATCTTCGTGGACTTGCAGTCTTACAAGGTGATAACAAATGATTTTGGTATCTTCCAGTATTTAATTGTTGGAGATTTTCTTTAAGTCTTGACAATCTCATCTTTTTTTCTGTATTTCCTGCATCAGTTTTGTTTGATTCTGTGAGATCTGATAATCTCGTTTCAGTTTGATTTCTTAAAACAGCAAAATGTGAATAACTTTCAGTAAAAGTGGCTGTCATTTTGTGTTTAGAATATTAAAGTTAATAATATTGAGAGAAGTTGAAATATTGAATGACAAGTGAACAGATATCAAGATATTTATATGTGAACATTATTTACTCATGTCATCTAGATGTTAATGATGACACTGTGTCAATATTCATAGCTTACTTTATTATTAAAGATTATACTTTATTATTGATTAGATTACACATCAATAATTAAATCACTTATCTGATTGATGACTTGATTTAATCAAAGAATTTATAGTTAATTGGATACTAAATGTAGATCTCAAATCTCAAATTGCCAGTATAATATTTTACATTTTGGTGAAATGATTTTCAAATAAATTTTAAATTTACATCATTAAATGTTGGAAGTTAAAAAAGAATCTGCTTCAAGTTCTCTACTTTCAAAGACTATAAATATAGTATACATTTGATCTGTTAAAAAATAACACTGATTTAGGAATTTGTGTTTTTAATTTAGAATAATAACATTGATAACAATAACAATATATATAATAACAAAATATTGCACTGTGCCTGTCTATCTTCTGGATCATGTTTGATTAAAATAGAAAAACATTTCTCTTTTTCCTTGCAACACCAACAAGAAGACACAAATACATGTATACAACAATATATCTTTTTAAGCCTTTTTCATCTGTTTTAATTGTAAATATTCACTTTAAATCAAATTCAATCTTGCATTTGCTGTAATATACAAATTACTCATTTTGATTGAATTTGATTTACACTGAAATCAATATTGGCTTAAATTAAAATAGGCTTACTCGGTTTATTGGTATTGTTCTGATCAAACTATTAAGTTTTAGACAGCCTAAACCAATGTTGACGAAATTTGATTTAAACTGATTAACATAGTTTGAAGAAGGTTTACTTAACTTCATGAGCATTGTTGGTTTAAATCAGTTTCAGACAGTAAAGCTACACCACCTCCAGACTTTTGATTGAATTTGATTTTCATTAAATATATACAAATTATACAGATTGAAATGGGCTTACTCAGTTCATTTGCTAAATACGTTGCAATCAAATGATCTTGGTTAAATCTAATTGTGGAAAGCAAAATCAAACAAGGACCAATTAAACTACCCAGACTATTTGATTTACACTGAATATGTGTAATTAAACAGATTAATAATAATAATAAACTCTTTATTTTACATGGGTCAGAATTAGGCATTCAGTGGCATTCAATTACAGTTTTAAACAGAAAATATAGGAAAATTACATTCTGCTGATTGAATTTGATTTACACTGAATATATACAATTAACATTGAAGATTAAAATAGGCTTACTCAGTTCATTAGAAATGTTGATTCCAATCAAATGATCCAGATTCAATCAAGTTTCAGACAGTAAAGCTAAACTACCCAGACCTTTTGATTGAATTTGATTTGATATACAGTACATTGATTTTAAGAGAGATTTTGAAATCAGTATCTATCATTATAGCAAGCTTTTAAAGAGTTTGATTAAAAGAGTTCACATATAAATATCTTGATATCTGTTCACTTGTCATTCAATATTTCAACTTCTCTCAATATTATTAACTTTAATATTCTAAACACAAAATGACAGCCACTTTTACTGAAGTTATTCACATTTTGCTGTTTTAAGAAATCAAACTGAGACTAGATTATCAGGTTTGCTAGAATCAAAACAAAATAATGTGGGAACTACAGATATGAAGATAAAATTATCAAGACTTAAAGAAAATCTTCAAAAATTAAATACTGGAAGATACCAAAACTATTTGTTATCACCTTGTAAGACTGGTAGTCCAAGTAGAAGATATATTCCTGTAACTATTATGAAGAATGGTTTGAAATGTACAGCCTGTTAGACATCTAATGGTTGAAGTAACATTGGATTAGAAAAACTAAACTGTGTTTGGTAGCCTACAGGAATATATCAAAATATGAAAAACTCAACAGACTAGGACAGATATTGATTTATCTTAAAATAATTCCAGTAATCAAAAATCACCATGAAAGTGCAATATTTTGTTGCGTGGCAAATAAAATTTGTCACGCTTTGTTTTCGTTCGGATTATTTTTTTTATTTTTTTTTTTGGGAAGCTCGCTAGCCCAAACGGAAAAAGATAGACTATTTCTGTTTTCACCAATGGTTTTTATATGGGCTGGAATCAAAAATGAATATCTAACATGAAATTTTCGCTAAACCGAAAGTTGCTAATTGCATAATATGCAAATAAGATTTCAAGCTAGCTCGGGCCCTAATAGTCGCATCGGTCTGAAATTTACAGGATATAGATAGATAGGCAGCGCAATTAAAACTACATCATCAAAATTTTTTGATCACTTCCGGTTTGGGCGTGGGGACTTCCGGTTTTTTCGTCTCATGTCGGGCGACCCTGCTTCCGATGTAATTCAAGATTCTAAACAAAATTAGTATATTTTAGCTATACTAAATGATTTTAATCCCCTGAGATGAAGAAAAATTAAATTGAATGTTGCGCATGCGCAGTTTTCAAAGATAGCTTGCCAGGCAAGGTAACATACGCCCACTGATAGCTTTGATTGTAAAAGTAAAAGTCCAATTACAGCTGGTTCCTGATTTACAAGGAACTTGGAAGTTAACTATATTGTATTGCATTCAGTAAAAAAATCAAAAAGTATAAAGGCAATTTGAAGGTAAATGTGGGCTTTATGCCCTTCAAAAAAAAAAAAAAATAACTTACATATTCTGATGACTATTTACTTACTATAATTGGTCATGTTCTTACTTATTGAGTATTAAATTAATCATTCTTAGATGGGTAATCATAATGTTGTAGGTTTAGCACACCTGGAAAAATAGAGTAAATTTAATTAACATGTAACAAATTATTTAAGAATTTTTGGTTTTACATTTTGTGAACTGGATTTTTAATTACCGGTATGTTAATAAAAATCTTCTATGAAGTAAGTTTATAGCTCCAGCTGGGAATCTATATTAACAAAATCAAACTTCAATACTTACCAAGCATATGCTGTTATGTTGCATAGGAGCATTCTTACTATAACTTTTTTTTCTTTGTCAGAGTTTTGTATATATAGAAAGTAGTATATAAGATTAGTAGTATATCTTTTTTTCATTGCTATTTTTTACATAGCTTCAATTAAGAAATAAATTGAAGATGGTATCACATCTTTTAAAAATTTGCTTCTGATTTCATCATCTTTTAAAAATTTGCTTGTGTTAGTAGAATTGTTGATTTACTTTTTCTTATTTGGACAGTACTGGATATAATGTCCATATCTTCCACAAAAA